>JAVALU010002176.1:0-230000 GCA_030770095.1 Gila robusta | reverse complement strand
TGTAATATAATGTTTTCATGCATGAAATATCAATTAAAGAGCGAACTCTACTCAATATACCAACAGATTTCATTATTTTTCTGCAAACATGTTGAATATGATATTTCCAAGTTAGTTTTTGGTCGACAATGACACCTAAAAATTTTATTTGGTTCACTTGGCTAATTTTTAAACCATCAATTTGTACCTCTATGTCCTGGCAATCTCCTTTGTTTTTTTTACTAAAAATCATAAAATTAGTTTTTTGTATATTAAGAGAGAGTTGATTAACTTTAAACCATTTCGAAATATTTTGTAATTCTTCATTTGCTTCTCTTATTAATGTGTCAATGTTAGAATGAGATAATAGAAGACATGTATCATCTGCAAACATGAGTGGCATAACATTTTTACATACAACTCTTAAATCATTGATATAAATTAGAAATAATAGAGGTCCCAAAATGGACCCCTGCGGTACCCCACATAAAAGTTGTCTCCTATTTGAGCTCAGATTGTTAACATAAACAAATTGCTCTCTCTCTTCCAAATAGTTTTGTACCCAAGTTAAGGCTATATGTTTAATGCCATAATTTTCTAATTTTGCTAAAAGAATATTATGATTTACAGTGTCGAATGCTTTCGACAAGTCTACAAATATACCAATAGTGTTATTTTTCTCATGCAGATTTTTTGTAATTTTATCGACAAACTGTAAAAGAGCCATTTCTGTAGACATGTTGTGAAATCTATGTCACAACAAAGAGCACTGAAAAAACAGCTCAAGTTTCTTTTATAACAATTCTCAAAGAATATGGTGTAATTATTTAGTATATAAGTATAACACGGTCAATGGACCTGGAAATACTTCACTTCTGAGCAGATATATTAATCAATACCATGTGTCAGCCAATCAGAATCAAGAGTTCAATAATGACATAAAAGCTTAATACACAACTGTCTTCTTCCTTTCCCCCTAGAGACCATCACCAATCCTACCAACACACACACACACACACACACGCACGCACACGCACACGCGCACACACACACACACACACACACACACACACACACACAAACACACACACACACACACACACACACACACACACACACACACACACACACACACACACACTTCTTTTTGTTGATGAATGTCCATTTGTCTTTTTTCCAGTTATATTAAAATGGGACTACTAACACACCTACACACACACATGCACAATTGCTCCATTCATTCCCTATGAAAAAAACTAGAAACACCAAATTTTACATACCCAAACATGACAATAAAACTCGATAGAACCCTTGTAATATCGGCTGACAAAGTTGCTGCTTAGAAAAAACAAGTCTAAACAAATATTATTATAGTGGCAATATATAACATAAATAATCTTCAATCACAACTGATGGCTCAGCTAGAAACCCACATGAACCAACCCACTCACCTTAATCCACTCGCTTATATCTGATAATAATAAATCATGTATCTGTTCACATTTACAGTACGCATTATATGACACAAGAGCACATGGCCTGGTACATGGAGATCTGGATCGAAAAGAGTTGACTTACACGTGAGAGAACATTTGTTGACATTGGAAAGCAATGCTTAAAACTTTACAATAAGGTAAAAAAAAGTAAAAAAGTAAAACAAAGTAAAAAAAACAGTGTTGACATTATTCTTCAATTATTGTTGTCATTATTCTTAAATTTGACTATAAAATTGTGTACTGAATTTATAGCACACAGTTTTATTTTGACTGTTATTACTTTGAAAGGATGAGAATTAATAAAATTAGGTTTTTCATAAAAAAAATATCCAGCTTTTTATATATATAAAAATATTATTCCAAACATTGCCATATATTATTTACAGCCTGCAGAATATAAAACCACTTTACCAGTAGGCCAATTAAACAGACAATAGATTAAGTAGACTATAAAAATTGTCCTTTACTTGAATTGGCCCGACAAGATAAACAATTCATTTTTTCTCCTTAAACTGATCTTAAGAATACCGTGGCAGACGGAATGAAGATTACCAAGTTAATTGTTCATTTAAGAACAATCTGGACTGGTTAGAAGTCCCCCACTTATGCTGAACACATGCACACGCACATACACACGCTTTCCTTTTTGAGGGTGACTTTTCCTTCCAATAAATTACAACTGGCCTAAACCATATAGCAGAACATACTTGCTCCCCCTTAAGGTGTCAAAGACAGAGAAGAAATATTTCCAATTATGCAGGTTAGGTGTGCAATAATTTCTGGAAGTGCAAGAAGAGAGTGTGTGTTTAAGCGGTGCGCATCAGTGTCACGTCAAGTGTGTGTTTGTGCGATTCTGCCGCGGCTCTGCTGCACGGTCATAATTGTCTTTCTGTACGTCTTTGTTCCGTCTGGCCGCCTCCATCTGACAGTTTGACTGCTCGCTTCAGTCTGCCTCTCCATACTGATGTCCTCCATAATATCAGCCCTCCTCCCTCGTCTCAGAGAAGTTGGGGAAAGTTTACTTTACGGGCCCATATCCTCCTCGCTAACGTTAACAGCTGCTGTGCTCCTGACATTTTGATGCGCCTTATTGGAGTCGCTTTGCGCTTCGGGGAATGACATGCCATTGGCGTCTTGTTTCAGCCTTTATTATTATTTCTTTGATTTTTATAGCTCTCTCTCTCATGCTGTCGGGTACTCTATAAAGATTAAGAGCTGGGCGCACTTCTCCACTGATCAATTATTTAACATGCAAGTCATTGCTATAGATGAGAAAAGAACACGTATGCGAATAATCGCGGGCGGACGGTGGAAGAAGAAGAGAGGGAGCAAGAGAGTTTATGGTAGACGGAGAGAAAAAGGGTGTATAAGTGTCCAAGGTAAAGGCACTTCGACTGTGGATCTCAGTGGATTCGGTGGATTGCAACCACAAAATCTGTTTTGGGCAGTGGACAGAAGGGAAAAGATAAAATGCAACTAACAATATAGACATGCATAGTTCAGACAGAAACATAAATAAGATGAGAAAATGCTTCTCATTAGCCGGCTTTAAACGGCAAGGTCATGGGTTCGGTTTCAGGGAATGCATGAGCTGATCAAACTAAAAAAGTATGTCAAATGCATAAATGTAAATCTTTTGTTGTTGAGGTCATATGTCTTGCAAGTAGTTTTTTCACAAATTATTCCAGTAGCTCAAACAGTAGAGCTAACAATGCCAAAGTCATAGGTTTGATTCCCAGGGAATGCATGAATTGATAAAACTGATAAAAAATGTATGCCAAATGCATAAATGTAAATCTTTTGTTGTTGAGGTCATAGGTCGTGCAAGTTTGGCACAAATTATTCCTGTAGCTCAAACAGTAGAGCTAGCAATGCCAAAGTCATGGGTTCGATTCCCAGGGAATGCATGAATTGCAAAAACCTTAAAGATGCCAATATAGACAGGATGCATGATGTCAGCATCCCTGAGAATGATCAAGACTTCACATGGTAAAGAAAATGATCCAAAATACAAAACAGGCTCACTTGCACCAAGAAAAAACACGGTTTGAGCGGTTTGTGCAAAATTAAAACATTCAAATGTGTTATTTAAGGATGATTTTGTTTACTTTTGTCAGATCATTTTAGACCCATTTTTCAGCTTGTCACTTGATGTCAAATCTGGGTCCCGAAGCAAACCCAGCAGAGAAGCATCATACTAGAGTAAAATGAGTGTTAATGCATTGTCTTGTCAGTCCTGGTGCATCACTGAATGGGAGAGAGGCTTCAGTCAGTGCCAGAACTGCCATCTGCCGAAGTCCTCTGTGAATGCGCTAGTGTTAAGAGCCCAGCCCGGGCTCCATTAGCCACACACACACACACACACACACACAAGCAGTGGATACGTGTTAATGAAAAATGCGCTCTATTATAGGACCCACTCTGACTGACTCTTCAGGGACTTCGTGCGGTGGATTAGAGCATTTTCAGGATGTAGGGCGCTTCATAGGAGACTGTGCTTTGATTATGCGTGACTGAAATAGGTGTCTGCTTGCGTGTGGCATGCTTTGCTTACTGTGCAGCATGTGTGTTTTGAGGTTGAAAGTCCCGTCCCAGGAGCGACCCTGCAAAAACAAGAATTCCCATGTGAGGCTACTTTTAGTGTTACCCCGAGTCCTGACTTCCTTTTTACTTCCGCTCTAGGATCGCACAATATACACAGCTTTAAATCAAGACATGCTTTTAAAAAAGAAGTCAGTTAGGAAGTTAAATGTGCACCCAGTCGTCTAACATACAGACATCTAGTGACGTGGATGCAGCATCAGGCAAAGACAAACGACATTGCAGAAAGCACTATTTGCAGAGCAAGTGTCCAATAATAAAGGGGTTATTAAGATCAAATATATTTAGATGGTCACATGATCTCATCATGTCAGCCCCCATGAGGAGACTCAGTCCAACACCTTTTTTAAGGCTAGTGTCATGGCTGGAGTCTTCATCTCATGTCTTATTACTGATCAAAAGTACTATTCAAAACATTTAATGAGAAAAAACTGCAGCTTTAAGAAAAACTGCTTCCACCGTTTTATGATCAATATCAAATTCAAAAAGACATTGGAGATAAAAAAAAATAATTAAAATCTACTTCATACTGACTGTTACTAGTCAAATATGTTGACCTCTGACCTATTTCTGGCCCAACAACAGTTTATAAACATATATAATTATGATTTTATGTGACAATACAACTCTTTTTTGAACCACCGTTTAATCGCCATGGAACAAGTTCAATTGTACAGTTGGGAAAATCATTTCCTGCAAATTACAAATTAATTTAGAATAATAATTTAAAAAAAAGAGCGTGACTCGATTATCAAATAGCATTTTTGTGTCTCGGTTATTTTTATTCGAGGGCTAAATGCATTAATCTGCATCAGGCAGAGTGAGCCAGGAAGCGTAGGTGGTTTAAAATAATGCATTACTTCTTTTTTTTTCTTTGTTCATGTTCCCGATATTAAGTAGGTTGTTTGTTTGCCGCATAATGAAATTGAGAAATTTACTAAATTAAATCAAAGTAGACAAATTAGACCTACAGAGACACTCTTTCATTCTCCCTTTTACCACCTTCCACTCGTTCTGTCTCTGTTTATCCATTTTGCATTCTTTTTTCCCAATCCCTCTTTGAACCCCTTGTTCATTCTCTTTCTTTGTTCTTTTTCGTTTCTTTCCAAACAGCCTCCTCCCTCTTTTTCAGAGTTTGTGTATCTGTAACACCTTCTTCCTCTCCACCACCATCACATTTGCAGTATGAGCAATAAAACAGACATTTGCATGTATACGTTTACCTAGATAACTTTATAAAGACATTCAGTAGATTTCCATTGTATTTATATAAAATCTAAATATATACATTTTTATATATCAAAATCATTACAAATTATAAATTAAATGATGTTATATTATATTACATTATGTCATAGTAATTTTTTTTTATCTCCAAAGTCAATGTGCACAAAGTAAGCTTTGTGATCTACCTAAAATCCCAAAGAATTCAAACCACAACAGATCTTTTCAGCAACACCAGCCACTGTGGCTAGTGGTTTTCCAAAGTTACCAGCTAGTCATCATTTTCAGTGGCCACAATTTTGACATCGATACCATGTGGAAAAATTGCAATATAGATATTTTTAATATCATATCACAATTTGGCAGCAGGTAGGCTATAGTAGGCTGCTGTCACTTTAAGACACACGGATTCATTACTGTTACACATGCATTTTCTTTCTCAACTGTTTATGTCCCCTTAAAATAAAACTGACTGTGTTTACGTGAATACTCGCCAGGACTGGCCTTTTGACATTATTTTGTGTATTTGAATGTTTAAACAAAATAAGCAGAGAAAAAGAACTCAATTTAATACAGAGAGGCTTTATGTGCGCAAACTTTGGGTGTGAGCATAAAATCTGCGGGAATTAGTAAAATTATGCGCAATACTTGCAATCCCACGCTGAAATTCATGCCCTGTAACACCAATAATATTCATCCGGAGCAAATGAAACAAGTGAGTGAGGAGAGGTGTTTGTATGTCAACTTGCTGTCGGAGAGATGAAAGAGAGAGAGAGAGAGAGAGAGAGAGAGAGAGAGAGAGAGAGAGAGAAAGCTCAGCTGAAATCATGTATTTATTCTGCAGAAAATGAATATTGGAAGCATATCAGATATTTTTGAGAACAGTTCATTGCCCTTAGTTTATTATTTCCGGTGACTTTTTAAAAGACTGAAAAATTTATATATTATAAATAAAATTCAACATGCCAAAGTGTCTAGTAGGAGTGACTGTGACACGTCACTGCTGAAATCACCCGTATTGGTGAGCTGACAGGTGTTAATGTCAAAGCCCTGCTTTCCAGTATATGTGGTGATTATTGTTAGAAGCAGTGGTGTGATGCTTAGAACAGCTGTTCAGGCTAATGACTGATGTGCTTAAACACATACACACACTCAAGTGATAAAGCACTTTGTCACAGATGCTTCCTCCTCTACGCTGGCGTCAGTTATTAATATTCTATGAGGACTGCAGTCCTCCACCTCAGAGACAGAGTAATGTCAGCAAAGCACATTATAGTTGCTTGATACCAATATTGTGTCAAACGCTCACTTTAGTCCCCTCTTTTTTATTCTCTGATTTCCCACCTCATATGGGCTTTTATTTAGTCAAAATAAAATTTGACAAAATCTCCCTTTCATATAAAGTCTTTTCACTATCCAATCAAACCAAGAGTCAACATCAAGCCCCGCCCCTTTTCCCACTCTCTCACTAAATATCCTGTTTCACTCAGGAAATTTAGAAGTAAAATTGGTTGTGAACGCAGTTTCATGTTGACTTTTACCCAAGGTCATTCTTAACCCTGACTTAAAACTGTTTAGGTTTCAAACTTTTCATATTTTCCCATGGACAAGTGTGAAATATTGCTTCATATTGGTTAAAAGGGTTATGCATAGTGTAAAAAGCATATTAGAGTACAAGTGGCAATATGCTTAAAAGAACACTGACTTCCATTCATCTCCTGTAACATAACATAAAACATATAAGATAAAACATAATAACAACATCTTAAGACAAAAAATATATAATAACAGCATAAGAAAAAATATAACAAGATAACATAATAAGTTAATAACATAACATGCAACTAACATAAAACATAACACAACATAATATAACATAAACACTTTAACTGACCAATCAACCGTCATAAAACAACTTAACACAACAGCACATAATACATAACATAACATAACACAACATACCATAAAACAACCTAAAATATAACATACTATAAAAAATAATATAAAACGTAACATGACATAACACATAACAACATATAACATAACAAACACTTCAACAAGTAGATCGATTGGCCGTCATAAAACGTAACAAAACATAACACAAAACATAACACATAACACAACAAACAGACTGATCAGCCGAGCATCATTGCCTGTATAATTTATTGCGACAGCAGAGGTTATGTAGTTTCTCTTCAGCTCTCTGTTGCATTGTGGGACTCGGTGTTAACAGACAACACAACAAGCCTTTTCTTTTGTGTCTTTGATGCTCGTAGACCAAAAAAAATTAAAAAAGCCCTGGTGGATTTTAGAAGAGAAAAGACAAGGAAAAAGAAAGTGAAGATCTTTTAGAGGTTGCGTAAGCTGCAAATACACACATTTTGTCACAGATGCCCTGTGCCCTTGTTCCTGTTTAATTATGGACGTCTAATTGGCACATGGTGACACAGGCGATAACACTCATGAAAATGTTTTGAGGTCTGGTGGTCCTCTAGCCATTCACACACACACACGCACACACACACACACATGCTGTAAGTATGGCAGGACGCCAAGCTCAAAATAAAGCGGACGAACGCTTAATGGAAAGCTGGCTCTGCCGAGAGAGAACAAGAGAGAGGGAGAAAGCTAAAGGGAACACATGCAACGGGAACGACAAGGGGATAAAATAAGATAGATGAATAGAAATGAGATGAGGTCTCTATCTTTCAGCTCATTAATTGTTCAAGATATCCGTTCCTTTCTCCTTTGTGATTTTTGCACACTTCTAATTAGCTCCTAATTCAGGAAGTTTAAGCCTTGTGAACTATATATATATATATAAAAAATATATTTTTCTTAACCAACTGCTGTTTCTACTGCCAATGTTTCCTCACCACAGACTGAATTGTAAAGCTAACTTAATGCAGCTGTAACTGTCCTGCTTGTAGGATATGAAAAGTTTGTACCCCTTTCCATGCTGCTATGCTACTAATTACAGAAATGTGTATTCAAAAAGGCATAGTGAAAACAAAAGACAGACAAGTCGATAAAAGAGATGATCTTCCTCGGGCAATGTCTGCGCAGAGTGATAACGCAGTCATTCGATCGCACGATCTGAGAATGAACGAGCCCTCATTTAGTCTCCTCTGAGCCGCTAACCAGAAGTTTGGGTGGCTCGTGGCAGCTGAAAGCACATCTGGGAGGAGACTCTCGTTTTCAGAGCTTGATTTGGCAGCGAACCTAATAAGAGTTCAATTAAAGCAGAAGTTCTTTGGGCGATAGCAGGATGTGATTACCCAGGAGTCAGTGGGGTATATATAGTAGCTGTTCCTCTTTCCGTTCTCGTGCCAGGACCTGAGGGATGGTGAGGGAGGTCCATTTGCACGAGGCATTATGACTGACTCCTTTCCCTCTGCTAAAAATCTGCCAGGTTTCGCAGTCCAACTGCAGGTGCCTAGCTAATGCACATCCCTGCAGCAGAAAAGTACTATCGCAGTCATTATCTGAGGGAATTCACTAAGAATGAATGGTTGGCGTCACATTATTTACTTGTTTTAGAACCATTCACTAGAGTTGGGGTTTTCAAACTGGTGACCTCTGGAGGGCTACAGAAAAAATCTGAGGCTACAGTACCTCTACATTAATCTGGATACATTTGAAAATGGCGTTTTCATTTCAAAACGTTCTGTCCACACTAGTATTTTTGAGCGAATCTCAAAAGTTTCTGAAACGTCAGATGATGCTTAAATGATCTTACTGCACATCTGTAAAACATAAAAGCTCACTGAGATGATACAGAGAGAACAGACTAGAGACCAGATGCTCTTCTTCTAGCACAATCTCTTTTTTAGCTAAATATCTGGTCAATCGCCACTACATGTCTGGTTTAAAACGCAATTGCCCTCATGTTTTGCCGCAGGATAGCAACTGAGAGTACATTTTCTGTCATCTTTGTAGGAATGTAATATGTAGATTGTACAAAGTAACATGTATGTTAAGCAACATTGTGAAAGTGAATAGCGCATAAACATAGAGATCTATCGGTACAATATGTGTCACGTCACATGACTACAAACATGAGTCAGTTTTCAAATACCTGTTTTCATTTCCCACACTACAATGCAAAAACTGCATTTTCAAATGTATTTGCTTGGAGAGCGTCAACAATTTGCAGGACAAAAACACCATCTCAGTGTGGATGAAAGGTAAAAAAGTATAGAAAAATGTAACAGGGCAACTTAACATGTTAACTACAAATGTTTAATATAATCCTTTTTAACACATATTAAAAACATATAAAATACATATTTTATGCAGCAAAATATATATTTTGGTCACTTGCAAGAGGATCATGATATTTGGGAGTCCTTGACATCATAATGTTTGAAAACCTCTGTGGTATCGTGTAAAAAGGTAATGGTGCAAAAAATTGGAATTTGACATATATTTGACTTAGTATCAATTCACCACTGTGATCCAGACACCAATAAGGTCTTTTAAAATAACAAAAATCTGTGTGTCTGTATATATAGTCACTTATAATGCTCTTCTCCTTTAGATGATCTTTTAGATGAATTACTGCTGGCACACAATCACTAGAAAACACATCTAAACAACTCTTTCAAAAACATTCAGTTAACCACCTGCGTATCTTCCCTGTATCCTCTCCACACTAGCAAGTATTTCTCTGATAGAGCTGTACTCATGACTGTGATTATCCCTGCTCGTCCACGCTTTAGGGAGCAGACTCCACGCAGTAAGATCAAGGCGTACACATCAATAGCGGCATATATTTGTGAGATGAAAGGGATGGTAAGGGTGCAGAAGTTCAGCAGGCCCGAGGCAGTTTCACGAGCTCCCACCCATGAGGCTTTTTAACTTTGCAGATTGAAGCTAACCTAAAGGCAGTGACCGGGGCTCTCTGCCTTCTCACCTAGAACAAATATGGACACGTCCTTCAGCTCGAGCTGCTGAGGAGAATCAGGAATCGCTGTTTAACGAGAACAGCGGCGGAAAGAGATAGAGATGGAGTGGGAAATGTGAGGATTTAGGTTAATGAATCCAACAGCTCTTACACTGCAGTTCTGCGGGTCCAGGCATTAGGACACGATCTCAACTGGATTGTAACCAATCAGAGATCAGGCACTAGGGTGATTATGACAGAAAATGGGAAGTGACAGAAAAACCCTTCTTTCCATCAAGGACTTTTTCCCCTAAACTTTGTGCCTGGCAGTCAAATTTCCTCATCAAGATTTTGATGAGACTCATGGGCATACGCAGTGACAGGTTCATTTCTACAGCGTCTAATTGCTTTCAGCTTTCACTCAGCCAGGTCCCTTATTAGTCTGCATTTAGCACACATACAGTAAACCCAGGCAGCCAGCTTCACACCCTATCCCACTTGTAAAAATTATACTGTGCCAATCACATTTCGAAATCCTTTAGCTCAAATACTGAGATTTACTGCAAAACAATATCTTGTGTAAGAGAAGCTACAGAAAAACAGTGCTTGTGATTGCATTAAAGTCTATAATCAGTCACTTAAGGGATGGTTTACACAAAAACAGCAATTCTGTCATCATTTACTCACAGTTATTCCAAACCCTTATGACTTATGTTCTTCCGTAGAAGACGAAAGGAGACATTTTGAACGATGTACTGGTCATTCTTTCCTGTGCAATTACAATGAATGTATCTCAGACTTCAAATTAACTTTCATTATACTGAAAAATTTTAAGCAATGACAG
The DNA here is from genome assembly GCA_030770095.1 of Gila robusta. NCBI lineage: Eukaryota > Metazoa > Chordata > Actinopteri > Cypriniformes > Leuciscidae > Gila > Gila robusta. The sequence goes on along the minus strand of JAVALU010002176.1, from coordinate 218,971 downwards.
AATTTTTATTTGGGGTCGTTTTAAGGATCCAGATTTTACATTGAACATCAAAAAGCAACAACAATAACAACAAAAAATCCTTTCCAGATTTATACTGTAGCTTTATTAGACACACATAAACAACAATAGATAGGGAAAGAGCTCTCTTTTAAAAGTTAACTTTTTTTATTGATTTATCCATTTAGCATATTTGTTTTCTCCCTGCTAAATGTGACCCAATTTCCCCTTAATTATGCCCTCTTTGCAGTATTCTGACCTGAACTGACTAAACCTTCAGACTGAACTGAATTTGAGACAGTAGGAGGTTATGCAGTGAAAATCAGCAGTGAAATAAAAAGATATGTCAGCGATAAGAGCAGGAAGAAGGCAGAGCTTTTGCTTGAGTGATGGTTGATATAATGCAGCGAGATGAACCTGAACATGACTATCAGAGAGGAAAGACTCCAAGATGAGAAGTCAGATAATGTCTTCATCCAGACACGCACGCACACACGCACACACACACACACACACACACACACACACACACACACACACACACACACACACACACACACACACACACACACACACACACACACCATGTTTTAGACATAATGATTTTTATACTGTACAAATTGTATATTTTATCCACTTAAACTAACCCTACCCCTAAACCTACCCATCACAGAATAATTTTTTAATTTTCAAAAAAAATTACTTAGCATGATTTATAAGCTGTTTTCCTCATGGGGACCAAAAAATGCTCTCACAAGGAAAAGGATTTCGGATATTGTAAAGGGACATTTTGTCCCCATAATGTAGGGTTTACCAGGGTTTTTTGTGTAACATCACATATAGCTCTTATTTTTCAATCCTTCACCCCTACAACCACCTGTCACACAGAGACCAATATTCACAATCCAATCAATTCCTGTCGAATAAAACATTGAATATTCTGTTTTCACCAAAAATATGTCAGATTATGTAATAAAATAGTTTGCGAATGAAGTTTAAACAATCATAATTGTCTGTTTGTGCATGTGCACTCTTAAACAGGCTTGTTTTTTATTCCAAGTATTTATCCCCTTAAATGTCATCAAATTATTTTTCTTTATTCTGTCTTTCCTTTTCCTCAACAACAACAAGTTGTTTTAAAATCTCAGCACAATGCCTTCAGGTGCTTACTCCAACTCCAACTCCGCAAGCATTATCCAGGGAGGGGGCAGACCGCTTTGAGGAACTTGCTGTTGTCCGAGGGCAATTGAGTTGATTGTTTGGGCCAGGAGAGAATCTCATTAGAACAAACACACTGTTTATTCATTTCCCTTTTTTTACCCCACTCGATCACCCTGTCCCTGCTGTTAGCCACCATCTGGGGGCCCCCCTCGCCGCGGTCCCTGCTTTTAGAGGACAGAGGGGTGGAAATTGGCACTAAGTGAAGAGATGGCATGCGCGCAACAGAGGGAACAATTTTAATTAAAATGTTTGCCCAGAAAATAATCTCTCGAGTAGCCTTGTTAATTATGACTAATGCCTGCAAAGGTAGCACACGCAAAACGCACGGCGTGTGGGGGTGTTCACCATGGAAACGCGCACGGACGGTGTTTTATCCCCCCTCAAACGGAAGTGGGACGGCTCTCCTCCTCCTTTTGTTCCTCACTGAAGCAGCTTGTTTGGCCACCCGGTGATGTGACTTTGTTGTTAATTGGGTCATTGCCTTTACTGCAGCGCGCTGACTCTTCAACCCTGATGTGAAATCCCAGGTGGGCTGTAGCGCAACACAAACATGCACTCATATGTACACACGGAGGAGAAACTAACTGAGGAGAATTAGAGGAGTTAAATGCTGATTAGAAGCTGAAATATGAATTCACGCTTGCTGAACTGAGACGTCTGCGGGTGAATTTGTTATGTGGTTTATGGAGTCGTGTGTCGCATCCCGCAGTGACGTGTGGAGAACACCGTGGACCTTTGACGGCTGAGGAGTTTATGTGGAAGACACACAATCTATTGTAAAAAATTATATGAACAATAAGCTATGACAACATATGTTTTTACATTGCTATACCTCATCAAAATAAGTTACGCAATTTTCAACTTTATTTAGAAGTTATACAAGTTGAACAAGATTCAACTCATTTTTTAAGTCAGTTTAATGTAATTTAAGTTGAAATGACTTAAATATCCAAATTGATTGTACTGAAAGATTTAAGGAAGCAACTTTTTTTTACAGTACAGTGTCATTTTTCCTCATGAACCTCTAGAGCAGGGGTGTCAAACTCAATTCCTGGAGGGCCACAGCCCTGCAGAGTTTAGTTCCAACCAGCTCCAACACACATACCTGTAGTTTTTAAATAAGCCTGAAGGACTTGATTAGCTGGATCAGGTGTGTTTAATTAGAGTTGAAGCTAAACTCTGCAGGGCTGTGGCCCTCCAGGAACTGAGTTTGACACCCCTGCTCTAGAGGACAGTTGAACTCATACTCTTAATGCACCTTTTGAGTGTGTGCCTCCAACCCGATCACACTAAATGCGTCTTTATAGCACGCATGTGTATTGTCGTGTAATTTATACGCTAAAATGAGTTTTTACGTGCATAGGATACGCATTGGTTGGTTAGGGTAGGTTTAGTAGTGGTGTGGGGTGCGTGTGTATTATACGCTTGGGTAGAATTAGTGGTGTGGGGTGCGTGTGTATTACACGCAAATGAACTGCGTATCAAATGCACGCAAAAAACTGCGTCTCATATGCACGTAAAAACTCATTTTCGCGTATAAATTACACGGCAATACACCATGCGTGTTATAGAGACGCATTTACGTGAGAACAGGCTGGTGCCTCACAAGGGGTATGTTTGTGAAGTAATGGGCCAATGATTTATAAGAAAGAAACTGAAAGTCATTCATTATCAATCAAAGCTGGCATCACCTGATATATAACCGGATACAGATATAGTTTAGTATAACATCCACCATCATTCAAAAGAACAGTGACTTTCAATTTAATTGCTGTCTGTGTGAACACTCCTTAAGTTTGAGGCCACCTAATAAATTTAGTGTGTCTTAGTCAAGTTAGTGTCATAATAAAACCTGAATTCATAGAATAATCTTAATTTACCTCATTATTTGACTTTCCTTTACATTTCTTTGGATGTAAGCGATAGATTTAACCTCAGAGTAAAACAGGTAATTGTGAAATAAAAATTTTAATACATTTTATTAGATATAAAGCTCCTAGATAGAGTTTCAACTAAAACATTCGGTAAAGTTGCAATTATGAAAGGTACTGAAAAAGTCACAATGTAAAAAATAAAAATCATAGGGGAAAAAAATAGCAATTGTGAGAAGTCACAATTACAAGAAAGTTGAATGACTTTAGATAAGAAATCTAAGGGGGAAAAATAAAAATAAATTAATAAAGTCATAAATTTGCAATTATGAGACATACTGTAAAGTTGCAACTGTGAGAAAAATGTGGAATTATGAGAAATAAAGTCGCAGAAATTACGAGATAGGAGGACACAACTGTAAAATTTAAAATTGCGGTCACATTGTAAGATAAAAGTCATAATTGTTAGAATAAAGTGCAATTGTGAAATACAAAACCAGTTACAAGACAAAGTCAAAATGACCTTGATTGTTTTCCACTCTCAGGTGGATACGTGAGTATCTGATGAGAGTAGATGACAGATCTTATTAAATTTCTGTGCCACACAAACAAGAAAAAAACAACCAAAATGTGAGACTTTCCATCTTCTTTTACATGAGTGACATTTAGAGGTCAAATTTCTTGCAAAACATGACTAGAAGCCATTTCACTGAAAATTAAAGCATCTAAAAAGTCTAAAATGATAAATCTACAACATCTATTTGTCTGTAATCTTTAATCTCACTGTCTAAAAAGCACAAATCCTAACGGAAATCCACAACCCATTCTCCAAAGCACCTCAAATATTTATTCAACGGATTGATGTTCCTTCGCTTTTATGAAATAATCAAAAATGTTTAAAAAGCATGCACTGCCTTGAAGGAACATGCACTGAAGGCAGGCGCTCCTTCAGTCTTTATGGTCTGTAAAGAGGAGGAGGGGGGAGGGGGGTGTCTGGTATCTTGTCTTAATAATAAAGCCAGTGAGCCGCAGATCAAACAGCGGTTTGGTGTTACAGAAGATCATAATGAACCCCGGCAGCAGGTCTGGAGTCAGACAGAGCCGCATGCAAACACCAGGGAGGAGAGCGCAGGGCGCCGGGACGTGCTTCGATTCCTGATATTCCTGCCTCTGTGTTGTGTGTGTGTGTGTGAACGGTGGTGCATGAGAGATCTGCATAGTTATGAGTTAAAGATAGAGCGCTTTACCTTATTCATCATATAGATACAGACAAAGCGGTCATCAGAGCAACACAGGAGATCTCAGGGATATTTAGGTGTCAGCCTCTTTCTGGCATCATTTTTCTCCTTAAAATATTGCATATAGGGTTTGTTTGATGTCACTTCCCTCTACTGAAAAGACCAATATATACACTATAAAAATACTTTCCTGTTTGATTTAATGTGTTACTTACTGTTTCTTTGTAATTGTTTGTGAAATTTACTAGCAATTTTGTTTTTTCAAAATAGTTTTTACACCAAATTGCTTTTGTGTCCCAGCACAAATTCACATGAAAAGTTCAAAATAAAGTAACACTGCCACATATAAAGGTCACATTGTTTGATTTAAAATCATTTTGTGAGATACAAAGAAGTGTTTCTGAAAAATAAAGTCGCAAATATGAGATCGATTGTCACTATTGTCGATATAAATCATATGGTCACATGCCGGTTTGGTAAAGTTGGTAAATCAGCAAAGCCATGCATAAAGCAGGAGCTTGAAAGCTGGTCAATCAACATGTTTTTTTTTTTTTCTGATTAAGCTGGTTGACCGAGTTGGTCTTGTTGGGCTAGTTAAGTTTTATATCATATGTCAGTGAGTTTTCTTCACTTACTGATGAAGTCACTTGGCAAGATGGAAAAGCTCAGTGACAAAAATGAAGGGTGGAGTGAATGGAGTCCTCTGGAGAGGTTTGTCCTCAATCACCATCTGAAAGTGTCTCTCAACCACAGGGAGATGCATCATGGGAGCTTTAAACAGGTGAAGCAAAGTGTATGTTTTGGATTTATTGGCAGAATTTTTTTCTTTTTAAGTACTAATACCGCACAGAAAATGTCAGGATTTTGACATGCCTGTTATTAGCTTTTATCTCAGGGAAATCATAAACGCAAGAGAATGTGTGGCTAATTGATACTTTTGATTTGTAAAGTTTTTGATTTTCTTAACTTTACATTTTTTGCAAAACTTTTGGACATCTCTACACTGGGGAGAAAAACTTTACTTTTATTAGGAATATCTAAACATCCTTAAATCTAGACACATAAAAAGCAAAACTGCTAAAAGATATTTAAAGGAAAACTTTAATTTTGCCATAATTTATCAATGCCATCTATCCATACCCGTATGTTTTTTTCTTCCGTCAAAAACAAAACCAGATATTTTGAACAATGTTCATGATGTTCATGAACATTGAACAATGTTCAATGTTCTCTTTTCCATAAAAGCATTGGATATCAAGCTTGAGGGTGAGGAACTGATCAGGATATTGGGTGAATTCCTTTGAGACAGAAAATGCATCTTAATTAAAGCTGCTAGCAGCATTTAGCGGTGTTCAAGCATTTAAGCCATTTTAGCACATAAGCATTAAAGACATTTAGCAAGCATGTAACCACTGACATAATAGATGGAAAACCATTTACCATGATTCTAGCATGATTTGCCATAGTTTTACCATGATTTACCATGTTCTAGTATGATTTACCATGAATCTAGCATGATTTACCATAGTTTACCATGATATACCAAGTTCTAGTATGATTCACCATGATTTACCCTGTTGTAGCATGGTTTACCACAATTGAACACATTCTAGTATGATTTGCCATGTTATAGGATAATTGACCATGATATACCACATTCTAGAATGATTTACCAGGATTGTAGCATGATTTACCATGATTCATCACATTGCTAGCATGATTTGCCATGATACACCATGTAATAGTATTTTTTACTATGATTTACCATGTTTCTATCATGATTTACCATGATTTACCACATTGCTGCATTGATGTGAAGTGTCAATAAAAATGAAGTGATAAACTCTGACAAAAAAATTATTGTCTTATAATAGTTAACATGGAAAAACTGGTTTGCTTCAGAATACTGGTGAAATTAAAGTCTGTCAAAATGAGAGTGAGCCAAAAAGTGGTCTTCTACTGCCCTCTGCTGGTCATTCTGCTTATTAATAAAGTGTTTTCAGAGATGCTTTTGCACTCATATGTAGACATTTGCACACACACACACACAAACACACTTTTGGGATGTTATTGTGAAAATCTAATTTAGTTTAATATAGTTGATAAAATCTAATTTAGTTTAGTTGAATATTTAGGTAATATAGTTTAATAATATTAAACTATATTACCAGTCCATCATAATAATAAAAAAATAGCTTTAAGAAGTAAAATGGCCAGCAGAGGGCAGTAGAAGACCACTTATTGGCTCACTTTCATTTTAAACTACTTGGTTTCATTAGTATTCTACACTAAAGCAAAGTAGTTTTTTCATGTTAACTCCATAATGCATGCTTACACACACACACACACACACACACACACACACACATTTGGGATATGTCATTGTGAAAATCTCTTTTAATGGTCTATAAGCATTTCACATATTTCTTTGTGATGTAATAATATAAAACTAATTTTAAAAAATAGCTTTAAGCATTTGTTTGTAAGCCAATGCTGAAAGCTGATAAAAAGATTAAACATGTCTAATACTGCTGCTCCCTCTAGTGGACAACAGTGGTATTACAGCCTATATAGAGTTGAAATGAATGAATGGAAATTTGGTTTTTCACTTATATCTCGGGAACGAGAAAGTGAAAAAATCTGAAACTCAGAACTTAGATAGTGTCCGAGGAGCTCTGTTGAACGAGACCATCCCGGTGTTGGTGGCCGATCGGGGCCGTGAGTTATGCCAGTTGAAAGGCATATCTTTTGGGGCTTATATCTCGGGAATGCCCAGGCCAAATCGCACCAAACTCGAATCGAAGCTAGACGAGGACGGGCTCTTTCCAACGAGCTATCCCACAAGAATCTAGGTGGTCTGGGTCGGGAGTTACAGCTGTTCAAAGTCGGGGGTCTCTCGGATTAGCGATCCGCGGGGGGGCGCTCCCGAGGCCCGCGACGATAGATTTCGATCAAGGCCCAATAGAGGACCTTACCATCCAAATTTGAGCGTGCAGGGAGTTTCCGTTTTCGAGTTATGAGTGAATTTGTACTGGGAGGGCGTGGCCTAACGTTATACTTTCGTTTTCAGCCTTCCTGTGACACAATTGTGAATAATACAATGAATTTGAACAAAATGTGATTGTAAATGTTAAAATAATGATTGTATAAAGTCTAAATATGAATTATATATAACAATATTAGGGAGTAGTATGATGAAATGACAGCAGGGGGCAGTAAAATACCACTTATTGGCTGTTATACACCCTATTATAGCCATCCAAATGAAGAAGTTATACCTTTTTTGATAATTATTGATCTAGAGAGTCCAGAGAATTGTACTGCACTGGTTTTAAACATTATGATTTGAAAATTATTTGATCATAGATGGAAAATACCATTTACAGCCAATACAGGCAATTTACCATAGGAAATATATGGTTTTAAAGCTTTTTAACAGTTATAGCGCCACCTATGGTCCGATCTCCATGAAACTTTGCATGCTTCTTCACATTGTTATGACACATATGCTCATGAATTTTTGTGAAGTTCTGATTTTTTATTTATGATTTATAGGCTTTTGAGTGTATTTTGACACGCCCATTTTATAAATGACCCTGTTACAGACACCCGAATGCAAAAGTTCAACTTTTTTTTGATAATTATTGATCTAGAGAGTCCAGAGAATTGTCCTAGACTGGTCTGGTTCCGATCGGGCGAAAAACCTTGGACTAGTTCGCAAAAGTAGGTTTTTAACATATTCGTGAATATTTAATGAACGATTTGATTGACAGCAATGGTTCAAGAGGCAAAGTTGTTCAGCATGAGGAGATCTATCAAATGATATGCATATTGTGGGGATGTGTGCCACACCACGTGATTACAGAGCCGTAAAACTCGTTAGCGCCAACTAGTGGCCGATTTCTTTCAAAATTCTTACAGACCTCTAAGGCCATGAGTCGAACATGCCCAGCGAGTTTCGTTCCGATCGGCCTCCGTTAACCTCGTCTCACAGGTGCTCAAACTTCATTGGTCGATGGCGGCCATGTTTTTTGAGAAACGCCAATGTCCTTATATACATACATGGGGCCTTGGACCAAGACACTGCATACCAATTTTTAAGTCAATCGGACTAACGGTCAGGTGGTCAGAGCCCTTTTTATGTTTTTTTCACATTATAGCGCCACCTAGTGTTAGATCGTCGAGATTTTTTTACTGTGACCTCAGAATGAACCCATTCACATGTGTACCGAGTTTGGTGAAGCTATCTCATTTCCTTCTCGAGTTATAGCCATTTTAGTAAAATAGGCTCCGCCCACAACGTTCATTTTGCGCCCCCTAGCGAACGTGAATCAAAATTTCAACTTTTTTTTGATAATTATTGATATTCAGACTCCAAAGAACATTTCTGCACTGGTTTGATTCCGATCGGGCAAAAAACCAGGGACTAGTTCGCAAAAGTAGTTTTTCGACAAAATTCAAAATGGCGGAAAATCCATCATGGCGGAAATAAAATCGGAGATATACGTTTTTTACTTCAGGTTTCCAGCTTTCCAATGATATAAGACACTTGAGTCTACGACATACGGTTTAGGAGTTATGAGCAGTTTCGCGCAATTGGTTGTTATAGCGCCACCTATGGGCCAATCGGGCTCATATTCTCTGAACCTCTCCTCGATTTCTGTGCTACCTTAATCCCAAATATCAAGTCTCTAGCTCTTACGGTTTGGTCTGCACGATGCGTTTTACGGCAGAAGAATAATAATAATAACTAGAATGTACATTTCCGGAAGAAAATGTGAAGTGGTGCTTGCAGTGGCAATACTCGCCACTCGGTTGCTAGGGTGTGGTACATGATTGCATACGAGCCAACAAACATGTCTGTACTATGTTCTGGTGCTGAGATATGGCTTATTCATGTTGTTCAGGTGGTTGCTAGGGCGTTGCTAAGGTGTTCTGAGTGGTTGCTAGGGTGTTTTGGGTGGTTGCTAGGTTATTCTGGGTGGTTGCTAGGGTGTTCTGGTTGGTTGCTAGGGTATTTTAGGTGGTTGCTAGGGCATTGCTAGGGTGATCTGGCTGGTTGCTAGGTGGTTGCTAGGGTGTTCTGGGTGATTGCTATGGTGTTGCTAGGAGGTTGCTAGGGTATTCTGGGTGGATGCTAGGGCGTTGCTAGGCGGTTGCTAGGGTATTCTGGGTGGTTGCTAGGGCGTTGCTAGGCGGTTGCTATGGTGTTCTGGGTGGTTGCTAGGCGGTTGCTAGGGTATTCTGGGTGGTTGCTATGGTGTTGCTAGGTGGTTGCTAGGGTATTCTGTTGGTTGCTAGGGCGTTGCTAGGCGGTTGCTAGGGTGTTCTGGGTGGTTGCTAGGCGGTTGCTAGGGTATTCTGGGTGGTTGCTATGGTGTTGCTAGGCGGTTGCTAGGGTATTCTGGGTGGTTGCTAGGGCGTTGCTAGGCAGTTGCTAGGTTATTCTTGGTGGTTGCTAGGGTGTTGCTAGGCGGTTGCTAGGGTGTTCTGGGTGGTTGCTATGGTGTTGCTAGGTGGTTGCTAGGGTATTCTGGGTGGTTGCTATGGCGTTGCTAGGCGGTTGCTAGGGTATTCTGGGTGGTTGCTAGGCGGTTGCTAGGGTAGTCTGGGTGGTTGCTAGGCGGTTGCTAGGGTATTCTGGGTGGTTGCTATGGTTTTGCTAGGCGGTTGCTAGGGTATTCTGGGTGGTTGCTAGGACGTTGCTAGGTGGTTGCTAAGGTATTCTGGGTGGTTGCTATGGTGTTACTAGGTGGTTGGTAGTTGTCACAGATGGTTACTATTGGAGTTCTTAACACTTTCTTGGCATGATTTAGCACTACCTAATCGCTATTAGCATGTAGCTATTCACAGCTAGCATGTGTAGCATGTTGGAAGCCCTGTTTGCTAGCATGAGTCAAAAGAGCCAAACCACATCTCTATACGATGTTCTGATGCAGAGATATAGGTCTTGCAAAATGGTTGCTAGGGTACTCTGTTTGGTTGCTAGGGAATGGCTTGGCAGCTGCCAGTCATCAAAGTCCAAAGGTTGCTTGTCAGTATGAATGATATAAACCAACTCCCATGCCTCTGTGACATTCAGAATGGAAGATATCCCTCTATAGATTTTAGTTGCTAAGGTGCTCGACAATGGTTGCTAGGGAGGGGCTAGGAAGTGTTGAGGGGATTCATGATTGGCTGTGTGCTGCCCCGAGTCAAACGAGACCACCCTTGTGTTTCTATGACACTTCTATCCGGAGATATTCTTTTGACCTCTTTCAATGGAAGTCTATGGGACTTGTTGCTAAGGTGCTCTAAATGGTTGGTAGGGCGTGGCTTAATAGCTTCACAATGATCCTGAGAGACTGATTGGTCATCTGAGAAAAATGAGCCCGTCCCCTTGTCTCTATGACACTGTGATCCAGAGCTATGTTCAATACAAAATCCCTATGCAATGTGTATTGGGCCGTCCTACACCATAGTAAGTCAATGGGGCAAATTTGAGCAGCTCCTGCCCCCCAGGGGTGCAACTTTTACCCCATTGTGAGGTATGTTCTTACAGAGCCTGCCAGCCTCTTCAAATGTGGTAAATTACAAGTTTCTGAGAAATCATTGGTCAGTGCTACGAGTCGTCAAAGTTTGTGGCAATGTTAAGTCTATGGGATTTTTTTTACCCAATGATTTGCCCCTGGGGCAAACACCGTACCCCCGATCGGTAAGAAAAGTCACAGCACACCTCTCCTCAATAATCCGCACAATTTGACGCCTCAATCAGGGGTCTGTGATGTCGGCGTGTATTTTTTAACAGATGATTACTATGGAGTTTTTAAAAGGAGTTTTTATAGAGTTTTTATAGAGTTATTTAGTACGGTTGCTAGGGTGCTGTAACTGGTTGCTATGGTGTGGCTATGAAGATTTTAGGCCATTACTTATTGGCTGCTTGATAATATAAATCCTCTGAGGGAGAGAGAGAGGGAGAGAAATGCAGGGGTGTCAGGCCCTTTGTGTCTGTGTGTGTGAAAAAGTCGGTTGGGATTTGAATTTCTGAACATTCCGCAATGTTAAGTCAATGGGATTTTTTTGGCCGCTTTTTCGTCCGCTGTGCGAACATCGTACACCCGATCGCTTAGAAAAGTCATAGCACACCTCTCCTCAATGAGCCGCACGATTTGACGCCTCACTCAGGGGTCTGTGATAAACGGTGCGGGACGAGTTACGCGCCAAACTTTGTGTGGAATAATTTTTGCAAGATAACACTAGTGTTGCCTTGCCTTTGGCAAGCACCACTAATAATAATAATAATAAAAATCAGTACAAATACAATAGGTTTTCAGCACTTCGTGCTTGAACACCTAATAATTTGCAAAAGCAGATAATTCAAAATATATCAGACAACGACAACAAATTCTAACTTTGACAAAAATAAATGAAGAATTTCAGAATGTTTAAATATATATTCACAAAATACATCATAAAGTTGTGAGGAGAAGTTGAAGCATCAAGAAAAATGAAGTGAAAAAGTCCTATATGGTCCTCTATTGGAAATATGTGGTCATTGCACTTTATTGCTTTAATTATAATTCCTAAAGTTTTTCCACAAACCTGCAGATGGCAGTGTTCTATCCCTAACACATAGAGCAATGTCCTAAAACTATTTAGATTTAATTAAGATTGTAATTTAAGTGATTTTTTCTTTAAAACATAATTTTTCATGAGCCAATTTATGGCCTAGTTTAGTAATTGTGCAGTAAATAGGTAAAAAACTTCCCAATTTCCACAAAAACACAGCATAAATGTATAGTTGAGTAGTAAATTAAAAAAAAACTATATATAGTTTTCCATATAAAAAAATTATATTTCCTTATGCAATCGCTCTTTAAAAGTTTGGGGTCTATTAGTCCCCCAAACACCATATAGTTATCCTTTTTGAACACTGATAAAATAAAAACAAATAATCAAATAACAAATAGCACAAATAAATACAATATAACAAAGAAAGGCTACAAATGAAATAAACAGTGTCTTTGGAGTTTTTCGGGTAGATCTAACAGTAGTTTTCAGGTACAGAAATTTGAATAAAGTAATCAATTGTGAAATAACACTGCATATTCATTACTGTATAAATTAAATATAGACTTTTTGTAAAGTTACAAAAGCTAGGCTATTTAGTCAAGAGCAGTGAGTAATTTCTTTGTGCTTTGTTTGATGAGCATTAAAACACAGCTTCAGGTTTATTAGACTGCTGGCCCTTTAAGACCGAACTTCAGTCACACTGTAATTAATACAGCAATTACAGTGTGACTGAAGTTTATTTATTTGAAGACAGCAGGGCTTATGTTTCATTGTTTATAGCAGTGCACTTTCTGGGGTTTCCCTATTGCTCACATTTTAATGTGTTTTTTTTATCTAGATCGTAATTGTTTAATTTCCAGCATTTGATACAATGTACTGATTGTGTACAGTTGAGACACCTTAAATAACTTGCGTGTGCAGCAAGCACAAGTTGTGATTTTTGCTGTGCACATGTGTATTAGTGTCCTCTTTGATCGTGGGAAATTTGAACAACGGACGCATCTCCGATCCGAAGATATCGGCAAAAGTGTTTTTTCTAAGATAAGACGTTCACTTCAGCATGCACACTCCACAATGAACAGCTTATTATCCTTATGTGACTGTTAAACGTAACTGGTATCATCACAAACGTTATTCTGTGCCCTAAAAACAGGCATATTTCATGATATTGTGTCATGCAAGGTCATTGCAAAATCTAGAGAAATGTGCGAGGTGGCCAGCGGGGTAAGTTGAGACACGTGTATCTGTACCCGCGATAGAGTTATATTGCGAAACGCTGTTTAGTTGTTCAGTGTTATGATAACAGGTTAAACGTCGTAATTAGCCAGCATAGGACGCAAATGAAAATAAAATTTGATTTGTGTGATATTTAAACTGTGTATTATTAATGAATATATTAAATATATAGTTCCTGTTTTATAAATTTTAACCAGTGCTAATTTAAATAAAATTAATGAATTTGAATGGATGAATAAACAAACATGTTGCCCAATTGTTATTTTCTTTATTTATTATATTTGCAATGAACGGTTAGTTACCTTTACATCATTAAAAATGGGTGTCTCAACTGGACCACATATGAGTACAGTTGAGACAAAAAGCACCTTATTTTTATGAGCTAATTGTGGAAAATATAAACTACTTATGGGTATTATTGATTGATAATATCTTAGTCTACAAGCTAATGAAATGTCATGTGGAAATTCACTTCTTTTCAGTATCTATTTTTGTGTGAAAAATCAAAACGCAAAAAGTGTCTCAACTGTACTCAGTCTACCGTACATGCAGAAATCTGCCTTTTCAACAGAGAATAAAGAATAGAGACGTCAAATAAATGGCTGAAAATGAAAGAGAAGAAACAGTGTCTTCCAGCACACAGAACTAGTGTGACTGGGTTTTAAAACAGACTATTGGAAACTAAATGCTGCTGTAGCTCTTCAATAAGATGATCATCATAGATGTGAACTATTGTTATTTCTCTGTCTTCAGTCTGTATGGATGCAGAATTACAGAGGAACAGAGTCTCATCCTGACTTCAGCTCTGAAATCAAACCCGTCACTGAGAGATCTGGACCTGAGCAGGAATAAACTAGGAGACTCAGGAGTGAAAAACCTCAGTGATCTACTGATGAACCCACAATTCAAGCTGGAGAAACTACGGTTAGTATCATTATACTGTACAGCAATTACAGTGTGACTGAAGTTTATTTATTTGAAGACAGCAGGGCTTATGTTCCAAAAGAATATAAATTATATTAGTTAACTTAATTTGTTCATCAAATATATATTTCCTTTAGGGCTGTAACGATACACGATATAAAATCGAAATCGCGATACTCAGGTCCACGATCCTGTATCGCGATGTAAGAAGGCAGAATCGCGACACACCCCTTCCACCTCCCAGCGTTATCCTTCCGTCAAGATCCAATGCTACCACATCTTTAAATTACTATTAATATTATTTGAAGTTAACATTATAAAATATGTAGACCTACATCACAAAACTAGTTGAGGGTAAATTAACCCAAACTTAAATCCATCAAAATAATAAATTCTCAGAAAAAAATGCATTTAATACCAATATATTGACACTTCTGTTTATATATCCATAGCCTACTCCCTTAATAAAATCCAGTACGTCCAGACATTAGAAAAATATAAGTCTACACATGCATTTTATATTTAATATGAGGGAAATACACACGCGTACACGGACGCGACACAAAACATCTTTAATATTTAGGTGGAAAAAATATAGCCTATATTTTTTTATAATTATGTGAATTACACTACAAACCAAAAGTAATACTATAGGCTACCCACCGGATGGAGGGTTAGCTCTCCCCAGAACAAAAAATATTTATTTTGTTTTATTTTTAGTGTAAAAAAAATAAAAATGTCGTGACAGTTCTCTGGAAACTTAAAACTTTCAGAGAATTCAAATAGAAAGCACAAAGACTTTCTTTAAATTGAATTTCGTTTTTTTATTAATTGTATCTCAATTTTAATAAATGTTTCATCAACCATTTGCCTGGATTTAATAAATAAGAAGAAAATATAGCTAGCACACAGATAATCACGACATTGAGGTGCCGCTCATGAATCGAAACCCTATAAGCCTATAGACCTGAGAAATATATATATAGCTATATATTGAAATGTCTACTTTTAAAAAGAACAATTCAAAACGAAAGAAAACAGACTGCTCTCTGCTTATGTAATCCGTATGAAAAGTGCATTTCTCTTTGGCGCGTTCACTTCTGCGAAGTAGGGCTGTCGCGGTTATGGAATTTCCCTTGCGGTAATGTTGAGTGGCTCAATAGCGCGAAATGCGGTATTACCGCCATTTATTTATTTAATATGCATTTGCTGATATATAAATATGTTTACGATGTGGACAAAACGAGGACATTTTCAGTAACCTTTGTAACCGAAACTAAAGAGCGTCTATATGCGCATTGAAAGGATTTCACTCAGCGCGCACATTGTTATGACAACGGACTTTGAGCGAGTCATTAAACCGTTCATTCAACGAACACGTTCAAAAAAGCTGATTCATTAAAAGAGATGTAATGTGTTAATTATTTTTAACTTTGAGTTCCACTTTTCAAGGCTCAGCTGAGCAGCAATGCGTCGCATGGGTAACGCTGAAGCTGATGCTTCACTTATTAGAGACCAATATGGCATTGATTCAATGCGTGACTCGGAGATGTTATTTCCCCGCGGCTTCCTCGCGCTGTGAGATGCTGACCAGCGCTGCTGCAGACGCGCATTTATGGGAAATACCCGTGACGTGAACGTTAAAAAGATGATACACGGCAAGCTTTTCACGACTTCGAAGACAGACGCAATCGCACGCGCTATGTGATCTCTCTCATTCACTGTCTGTGTAAAGCCTCTGTAGGCTACACATCACCATGATAAACAGTCTTGTTATCATTATGAACTTGTTTAACATTCAATACACATGCATGAAGTTCAAAACAAGAAGGGTATAGCCTTATAAAAAAAAATATATATAGTTGGAGCACAGAAAACAACCCAAAAGCAGCAGCCTACAGCTGCCTTTAGTTTAATAATTTGCATTGTTATTATTATTTTTTGGTGTTCAGATTCTAGTTTTTCCAAATGTTATTTAATAAAAATACCGGTATATTTTTTCCTCTCAAAATCTATTTTTTCACCCCAAGCCCCGCCCCTGTGATAGAATCGCGATACGAATCGAATCGTGGGTCAAAAATCGTGATACGAACCGAATCGTGGGTTTGGTGTATCGTTACAGCCCTAATTTCCTTCAGTTATTTTCATGCTTAATTAAGCCTGCTAAATTGCATTGTATGAGCTTCTGTTACTGAACACTGTTTATTCTATTGCTCTATCATATTTTATCTTTCATTTAATAGCACAGCACATATTTAGAGCAGATCCAGCAGGGTCAGTGCTGAGGATTGGGTCAGGGGTTCAAATGTTTAGACAACAGTGAAATATCAATTCTTTATTCCCATTTTGATACTACAACAAAATCTACCAGCCTAATTAATGTGAATTTACAACATTATTAAAGACAAGTAAGCAGTCACTAACCCTTAATCAGTGTTTGGGGTACCAGGGGACCCCACTGGACTTTTCCTTCATTTTTTAAAAGTGTTACCTTCATCTCAGGGGCATGAAACTCTGTGACTTTTCCTAAATAATCTATCTAAACATGCACAAAAAAATGGGGAAAATGAAAAAAATGACTTTTTTTCATTTTGTTTGTCAAAAAAATAAAAGTAAATCCATTATAAATCTGAAAATTTCCACATATAAACCAAGGTCTGGTCCTAGAGCATAAATAAAAAATGGAAAGAACTTTTCATCTCATACACACACACACACACACAAACACACACATATATGTGACTGCAACAGAGAGCATTTTTACATAAATTGGCAAATAAAATAAACAAAACTGGCATAAATCTAAAAAAAAAATACATTTAAATCAAGGTCTGGTCTTAGAAAGTTTGTTCCACTTTGTCTTTATGCTCTATCTCATACACACACAAACACAAACACACACATGTATGTGACTGCAACAGAGAGCATTTTTATAGAAATTGGCAAAAAATCAAAAATCAACTAAACTGACATAAATCTGAAAAAAATTCACAAATGCAACATGGAACAAGCATGTTCCCACACACACACACACACACACACACACACACACACACACAGAGAGAGAGAGAGAGAAAGAGAGGGAAAATGTGACTTGTAATGTTTCTGCAAATGTATGTATAATAATTTGCAAAAGCAGATAATTCAAAACATATCAGACAACGACAACAAATTCTAACTTTGACAAAAATAAAAGAATGTATTCAGAATGTTTAAATATATATTCACAAAATATATATCATAAAGTTGTGAGGAGAAGTTGAAGCATCAAGAAAAATGAAGTGAAAAAGTCCTATATGGTCCTCTATTGGAAATATGTGGCCATTGCACTTTATTGCTTTAATTATAATTCCTAAAGTTTTTCCACAAACCTGCAGATGGCAGTGTTCTATCCCTAACACATAGAGCAATGTCCTAAAACTATTTAGATTTAATTAAGATTGTAATTTAAGTGATTTTTTCTTTAAAACATAATTTTTCATGAGCCAATTTATGGCCTAGTTTAGTAATTGTGCAGTAAATAGGTAAAAAACTTCCAAATTTCCACAAAAACACAGCATAAATGTATAGTTGAGTAGTAAATAAAAAAAACTATATATAGTTTTCCATATAAAAAAATTATATTTCCTTATGCAATCGCTCTTTAAAAGTTTGGGGTCTATTAGTCCCCCAAACACCATATAGTTATCCTTTTTGAACACTGATAAAATAAAAACAAATAATCAAATAACAAATAGCACAAATAAATACAATATAACAAAGAAAGGCTACAAATGAAATAAACAGTGTCTTTGGAGTTTTTCGGGTAGATCTAACAGTAGTTTTCAGGTACAGAAATTTGAATAAAGTAATCAATTGTGAAATAACACTGCATATTCATTACTGTATAAATTAAATATAGACTTTTTGTAAAGTTACAAAAGCTAGGCTATTTAGTCAAGAGCAGTGAGTAATTTCTTTGTGCTTTGTTTGATGAGCATTAAAACACAGCATCAGGTTTATTAGACTGCTGGCCCTTTAAGACCGAACTTCAGTCACACTGTAATTAATACAGCAATTACAGTGTGACTGAAGTTTATTTATTTGAAGACAGCAGGGCTTATGTTTCATTGTTTACAGCAGTGCACTTTCTGGGGTTTCCCTATTGCTCACATTTTAATGTGTTTTTTTTATCTAGATCGTAATTGTTTAATTTCCAGCATTTGATACAATGTACTGATTGTGTACAGTTGAGACACCTTAAATAACTTGCGTGTGCAGCAAGCACAAGTTGTGATTTTTGCTGTACACGTGTATTAGTGTCCTCTTTGATCGTGGGAAATTTGAACAACGGACGCATCTCCGATCCGAAGATATCGGCAAAAGTGTTTTTTCTAAGATAAGACGTTCACTTCAGCATGCACACTCCACAATGAACAGCTTATTATCCTTATGTGACTGTTAAACGTAACTGGTATCATCACAAACGTTATTCTGTGCCCTAAAAACAGGCATATTTCATGATATTGTGTCATGCAAGGTCATTGCAAAATCTAGAGAAATGTGCGAGGTGGCCAGCGGGGTAAGTTGAGACACGTGTATCTGTACCCGCGATAGAGTTATATTGCGAAACGCTGTTTAGTTGTTCAGTGTTATGATAACAGGTTAAACGTCGTAATTAGCCAGCATAGGACGCAAATGAAAATAAAATTTGATATTTGTGATATTTAAACTGTGTATTATTAATTAATATATTAAATATATTGTTCCTGTTTTATACATTTTAACCAGGGCTAATTTAAATAAAATTAATGAATTTAAATGGATGAATAAACAAACATGTTGCCCAATTGTTATTTTCTTTCTTTATTATATTTGCAATGAACGGTTAGTTACCTTTACATCATTAAAAATGGGTGTCTCAACTGGACCACATATGAGTACAGTTGAGACAAAGTTGAGACAAAAAGCACCTTATTTTTATGAGCTAATTGTGGAAAATATAAACTACTTATGGGTATTATTGATTGATAATGTCTTAGTCTACAAGCTAATGAAATGTCATGTGGAAACTCACTTCTTTTCAGTATCTATTTTTGTGTGAAAAATCAAAAAGTGTCTCAACTGTACTCAGTCTACCGTACATGCAGAAATCTGCCTTTTCAACAGAGAATAAAGAATAGAAACGTCAAATAAATGGCTGAAAATGAAAGAGAAGAAACAGTGTCTTCCAGCACACAGAACTAGTGTGACTGGGTTTTAAAACAGACTATTGGAAACTAAATGCTGCTGTAGCTCTTCAATAAGATGATCATCATAGATGTGAACTATTGTTATTTCTCTGTCTTCAGTCTGTGTGGATGCAGTATTACAGAGAAACAGAGTCTCATCCTGACTTCAGCTCTGAAATCAAACCCGTCACTGAGAGAGCTGGACCTGAGCTGGAGTAATCTAGGAGACTCAGGAGTGAAAAACCTCAGTGATCTACTGATGAACCCACAATTGAAGCTGGAGAAACTACAGTTAGTATCATTATACTGTACAGCAATTACAGTGTGACTGAAGTTTATTTATTTGAAGACAGCAGGCTTATGTTTCATTGTTTATAGCAGTGCACTTTGTTTGTTTTTTTTAAACTAAAACACTTTATTCTCAATATCGCACAATGAGTCTGAGTTCACATTATATTTGTGTAAAATGCTTCACATTCATGATTTGTTTGTAAGATAATCTCTCTTCCTCTGTTTGTGTCTTTCTAGACTATATGACTGTGGCATTACAGATGTTTCTTCTTTAACTCAGTCTTTGACTAACTCAAAAGCACTGCAGTTTTTAAAAGAGCTTGATCTGAGAAACAATATGATAGGAGACTCGAAGCAGCGGCTCAGAGACGTGATACGAGACTCAAACTGTGTCCTGAGGTGAGGAAACATCACTGTGAGATATTAAAGAGATCTTCATTTACCTCTGATATGTGAACAAACCTTTCAAACATTTGTGAAAGGAAATTATCAATAAGATTAGTTGTTTAATTTAGTTTAATTAGTTGTAATTTGTTCCACTGAACACTGATTGTTTTCTCTTCTGTTCAACTTTACAGTGTAGATGAAGATCGATCATCATGAGAGGAGCAGAAACCATCAGGTGATCAACAGAAGAGTCTCACTACTGTCTATGAGGAGAAATAAATGTGTGATTAATGTGTAAATGTGATTCATACAGGTGGAAGAGACTCAGAAGAGACTCATGCGTATTAGAAACATGTGATATTGAATGATTAATGTTGGTTTATTATTCAGCCAAATTATGGTTTTGTTTTAATTAAAGGTGGAACCGGATGAATCATGGGACTGTATTATATCCTGCAACATCTCCACAGACCTGGGACTCACACAGGATCTTATTTGTGGACTTCATCTCCGCTTTCAACTCCATCATCCCGGATATCCTCCTGAATAAACTGAGCCAGCTCTCTGTACCAGCTTCATCTGTCAGTGGATCTCCAGCTTCAGACAGACAGACAGCAGCGAGTGAGGCTGGGAAACTCAGATCTAGGACCTTCACCATCAGCACTGGTGCTCCTCAGGGTTGTGTGCTCTCCTCACTGCTCTTCTCACTGTACACCAACAACTGCACCTCTAAACACCCTCTGTCAAGCTCCTGAAGTTTACAGACGACACCACAGTCATCGCCTCATCCAGGACGCTGAAGAGCTGCTGACAGACTGGAGGTTAAAGAGCATCTGCTGTCTGGTTCATCACAACAACCTGGAGCTGAACACGCTCAAAACAGTGGAGATGATTGTGGACTTCAGGAGAAACAGCCCAGCATTATTCCCACTCTCCATCATGAACAGCACTGTGGAGTCGTTCAGTTTCCTGGTCTCTACCGTCTCTCAGCTCCTGAAGTGGGACAATCATATTTGCTCTATTGCAGAAAAGGCCCAGCAGAGGTTGTGCTTTCTTCATCAACTGGAAAAGTTGATCATGCCACAGGCGCAGATGACACAGTTTTACTCCGCTGTTATGGAGTGTGTTCTGTGCACTTCTACAACTGTCTGGTTTGGGTCAGCCAGTAAATCAGACATAAGAAGACTGTAATGGACTGTTAGGACAGCTGAAAGGATCATTGGTGTGCAGCGGCCCAACCTTCAGGACTTGTACATCTCCAGAGTGAAGAAACGGGCAGGAACATCATCACAGACCATCTCACCCCGGACACGACCTGTCTCACTTCTGCTGACGTTACAGATCTCTGTGCACTAGAACATCTAGACACAAAAACAGTTTTCCCCCACGCTTAAACAGCTAACACCGTAATTACCACCTGTTTATCATTTATTCTCAGTACCAGAGAGAGAGAGAGGCAATAATTACATATTGTGTAGATACAAACGTGGATTTGCAGTTATTTTGTCTCAATATGTTGAATTTTGGGGTAAAATCATACCCTATATATTGTATTGTTATATAATTTGTTGACAACTCAAAATAAATATTTACCATTGATATATTCTTCCTTATTTGATGTTTTTAAATAAACACTGACAAAAACTATACATGTTTTAGGGCTGGACGATATGATGATATATATAACTGTAGCTGCCGTCAAAGGCAACTCATATATTTCAGTTAATAGGGTTCATAGTTAAAATATAAATATATGAGGTAAAAATCATATGATTGAAATGTCTCATGGCCAATAAATAATAATTTCATGTTTATTTCTTTTGTCAAAAACTCTGTGAAAAAAGGGGGGAACTTATTTTTGTTCTATGTGGAAATGATCATTTGTTGCTATGGGGACACTGTATTTGTTGCTATGGGGAAACTGTATTTGTTGCTATGGGGACACTGTATTTGTTGCTATGGGGACACTATTTGTTGCTATGGGGACACTGTATTTGTTGCTATGGGGACACTGTATGGGAGCACTCGCTAAGATCAGAGATATGTGTTGCGGCTCGCGAGCCTGCTCTCTGAAAGCCCCGGAAGATTGTAAAGTTATCTATAAATTTTGTTGGTGAAGCGTGAAGATAATACCCTTCTAAGTATGCAGTTGGTTATAGAGGGAATGCACGTGACGTCACCGTTGCCGGAGTGACTGCGGTTACGCCCACCTAAGTGGCAAAAACACTGAGCGGCAGCATTGGTTTTCAGCGTGAATGCTGCGGAAAAACACACAAATCGCGTCTAAAACGGGAAAGAGCTTTGAGACTGACTGTACAACTAGATTTGACAAGAAATATGAGGTATATTTTTACAGACTACCTAAAGCTACAGAACAGAGAAGCAAATAGATCGCTGCAATTCATAGAAACAACTGGACTCCAGGCAGAGAAAGGTGGATTTGCAGTTATCATTTTTGTGTCAATATGCTGAATTTAGTGGTAAAATCATTCTCTATATATTGTATTGTTATATATTGCAGTGACAACTCATCAATCAAATATTTACCACTGTATATTCTGTATAATTTGACATTTTTAAATAAACACTGACAAAAAAACTATACAAGTTTTAAGTCTAGACGATATGATGATATATATAACATTGATATAAGTGATCACCTGGATTTAGACCTGCCTATATTGTATTTATATAAAGCGTTCACAGGCAAATTTGCTGTTTGTATTTCCCCGGTGTCAAAATCAGGCACATATAAATGTCAGGAAACACGATTCCTGGCTGCATGTCAATATCCATGGATCACTGGATCTTTAGTAAGTTGTAAGGAACACTATATTGAGTCCAATCTTTAGTTTAAACTGATAATCGTTTGTTTTACTTGCGTTTTCGCAGTTTCTCCTATTAAATCCAGTCACGCAGCAGCTCTTCTGCCACTCAGTCCGGCTGAGGGGGCGTGTTACGGCGGGAAAGTGACGTTAATGCATTCCCTCTATTATTGGCTGACACAGCGGAATCTATGGGGAAATTATTCCCGTTCTCCACCAGAGGGAGTAATGGCGGGAAATCCTCAATCTACTACAATTATAACAGATCAATAGAAGCCCTTTTCCAGAAGGATGTTGTTTCGAGATCAAATGTTATTGCATAGGCTATTGGAGATAAAGGTTAAATAAGTTTTTTTTAAGCTCCTTCACAGAATATACCCAGCTAAACATTATTTAACCAAGTTTAAGAAAGATATATGAAAGTTATAGCTTTTGCAAGCAGAAGCCAGAGACAGCTGTTCATTTATTTTGGCACTGCCCTTGTGTGTCTTGTTTTGCCCTCAAAGAAAAAACTTTAAAGTATCCCTATAATACTGTTTAAACCTCTCCTAGCATTTAAAATTAAATGAATTGTATTGTATTTGAATTGTTTGTTTTGATATTTCTTCAATAAAAAAAAAATAATAACACAATAAACATTCTTCATAGTCTGTAGCCACGAAAGGAAGGCTTTCAAGCATGACGCACATAAACAACAGGCTTACACACTGTAGCGGAGCGATAGCTCATTTACTGATGTTTTACACATATCACAAACATCACTACATTATATGGCTGACTGTGTGTTGCGTGTGTTTGTCCTTCACTTGTCACTTTCACTTTAGCCTAGAAAGCGTTCATGCTAATGCTGATGCTAAGAAAACTAAGGAGTCCAGATCCCGTTTATTAATGGATATCAATGGAGAAGAGGCTTCACTACGCTCCATGTTAACAGCAAGCTCCACAGCGATCGCAAAAGTCAGTCTATCCTCTGAGAGTAATTTGCGCTGGCATGCCTCAGAACTGACTCCGCTGACAAATCCATCACGTAGAGCTTCATCCAGCGATGACCAATGGTTTTGGTTCATACTAATCTTTTAGAATGGTCACAATCTGATTAAAAGTTTTGTCCTTTGGCTTGTCAGGCTGGACCAGGTTGCGTAGAATTATTTTTGTTGTTGTTTGAGGTCTTTTGAAGTATCTTGTTATTGCAATAATGCTATATAAATTTGCAGTAATGCCAAATAAATTTGCAATAATGCCACAAGTTACCACTAAAAGAAAATACTTGATTGCAATTACATATTATTTCAATAATCGAAATGTATAAAATTATTAACTTTAGAATAAGAAATTAATTTTTAAAAAGTAAATAAAAACAAAAAACAAACAGCTATAGGCGGATATGAACAGGAGTGAAGAGTAAACACACGTGTCTGTGTGTGTTTGTGTGTGCGCACGTGCGTGTGTGTGTGTGCGTGTAATCATGCTCATTCCACATTGTTTTTTTCTCTAATGCCAGGCCTTCATTTATGTGTGAACATTTTTAGATTCATGCTGGAATTATTGATTTTATTTCCCAATTTCTATAAAAATGCTCTCTTTTGCTGTCACTCCTCTCTCTATCTGTGTGTGTATTTGTGTCTGTGTCTGTGTGGGCGCACATGTGTGTGTGATGATAATGTTCATTCTACATTGTATTAGTGATCTAGTACCAGGCCTTCATTTATGTGTAAGAATTTTCAGATTTATGCTGGAATTATTGATTTTATTTGCCAATTTCAATAAAAATGTTTGTGTGCGCGTGTGTGTGCAAGTGATCATGTTCGTTCCACATTGCATTTGTGCTCTAGTACCAGGACTTCATTGCGGTATGGAAATTTTCAGATTTATTCTGGATTTATTGATTTTTTTTTTTTTTTTTTTTTTTTGACAAATGAAAAATAAAAAAACATTTTTTTTTTCGATTTTCCCATTCATTTCAATGTGGGGTCATATTGACCACGAAGACCAGAAGTGAATTTTTTTTTTTTTACATACCTATAGAACAACCGAATCAAGCCCAGTTTTTTGGTGTGTGTATAGATAGATAATGTAGGAAAAGTCACTAAATTTTATTCCACTGAGATGAAGGGAACCATTTTTTTTTACTAATACTCATGCGTATTAGAAACGTGATATTGAATGATTAATGTTGGTTTATTATTCAGCCAAATGATGGATTTGTTTTAATTAAAGGTGGAACCGGATGAATCATGGGACTGTATTATATCCTGCAACATCTCCACAGACCTGGGACTCACACAGGATCTTATTTGTGGACTTCATCTCCGCTTTCAACTCCATCATCCCGGATATCCTCCTGAATAAACTGAGCCAGCTCTCTGTACCAGCTTCATCTGTCAGTGGATCTCCAGCTTCAGACAGACAGACAGCAGCGAGTGAGGCTGGGAAACTCACATCTAGGACCTTCACCATCAGCACTGGTGCTCCTCAGGGTTGTGTGCTCTCCTCACTGCTCTTCTCACTGTACACCAACAACTGCACCTCTAAACACCCTCTGTCAAGCTCCTGAAGTTTACAGACGACACCACAGTCATCGCCTCATCCAGGACGCTGAAGAGCTGCTGACAGACTGGAGGTTAATAAATTATGCTTTTACATTATGAGTTGCTACAGGGACTCAGAATTGCAGGGGAAAAGTCAGACTTGTGAGATAAAAATCAGCCTTTCTTTATTTGTTTGTTTATTTTTTATTTATTTTATTCCGTGGCGGAAACAAGCTTCGCGCGCACACACACACACACACACATCTGAGCGTTCAAAGCCAATAAAGAGATTTAAATACAGAGTGTGTGACGTCACAGTGGGCGGAGTCACTTCGGCTTTATGTTTGGGTCCGTTTGGCTATTTTCTACATTTCTCTGTAGATTCTGTAATTTTTCAGTTGATTTGCTTGTTTTTAGTTCATCCTGCAAACAGTCGCATTATAAATCAAATAATAATAATAACGCCTTTTAGCATTTATTTCAAAATAAGTGAAATCCTCATGAAAGCAAGCTTATAGAAAGTTAATATGAGACTGAATATGCTCTAAATATGACAACTCAAAGTTTCTGTCATAAGTTTCTTTTTCACTCTGATGTCTCTGAAAATAAAGAGATAGATGATACATTAAACTTTATTTATATGATGTGTAAATACCGTATTCATAAAGCAAGACCTTCAATTCAAACTTAACTGCATTTTCTTATGATTTACAGTTATTATTGTCATAATTTCAAAAAATCCCGTCCAATTCAAAGCTTTGAAAACATCTTGTATTATAGAACAAGTTTTATGTCAATTGTAATTTTTCTTTTTTTATTATGTTTTTTCCATTTCTCTGTATCCCCACATGTTCATGTTCATTTTTCTGTATTATTTCTTTTTGTACTGAATTACAATTATGCAATAAAAAAACAAGTAATATAAAGCCTAATATTATATGAGGATGACAACACCGTTTCAATAACCGAAATAAGCGTTTCTTTGTATTTCTATTTCAAGATCTGTGTAACTCTTCATTTTAGGCAATGCTGAATTTAAACGTTTTATTTTTGTGATGAAATCTTATAAAGCTTGTTTTGATGAATAGAAAGTTATATTTCATTTATTTGAAATAGAATCTCTTGTAACATTACACATGTTTTGACTGTAACTTCTGAGTAATTAAATGCATCTTTGCTGAATAAAAGTATTGATTTATTTTATTATTTCCCCCATAAAATGAAGAAATCTTGTAAAGCTTGTTTTATCTGTAACCTTGAAGCAAAAGTGTAACTAATGTCTTCATGCCGAGCTGAATGTGATTTCTGTGAGATCTTCTAGCGCTGGTTTAATCCGGCGTAAGCGCTGCAGAAAAGGCTTTTCTTACTCACTATTTTTGTTTCCAGTCCAAAATAAATCCAGATGAAGTGAGTTTGTGTTTAAAACCAGCGAATGATCCGCCAGTGGAGTCAGAAAAATAATCTTCAATTTATTGGCAGATAATTTTGCTTGTTTTAAGCAGAAACTCACTTCATCTGGATTTGTGTGTGAGTGTGAGTGTGAGTGTGAGTGTAAGTGTGTGAGTGTGAGTGTGTGTGTGTGTGTGAACAGAATACAGTGCAGGGTCTGCTGTGATATACAGTAGTGGAGAAGAACAATAGAGCGACTGATAACATCTTGAACTTGTAGATCTCCCAGGAGGCTTGGGGTTGTAACGACCTTCTCGCTTCCTAATAGCTAAGGGTGGAGCATAAGTAGCTGTCTTGGCAGTGTCATCTTGGACCTGGAGCTCATACTCTAACCAGTCCGCAATGTCGATAAGGGTGGGGACTGTGATCCTAGATGGGTGGACATATCTCTTAAAGCTGATCTGGAGCTCGTGGGGAAGCTTGCCCTGGAGTCTGGACACGTGTGAGCCGCATTCTAACTCAGATGCTCCCTCAGACCCCAACTGCTCCAACATACTCACTAATGAGCGTACACGGAGGGCGAAGAACTTGAATGCTTTAACATCACCTGGCTTGAGATCGGGACCTTCTAGTACTTCAGCGATATTTCGCAGCACAAGTTTGTGGGGTTGACCATACATCTTCACAAGAGCTTGCATAGTGTCTGTATAGGGTCTCACAGAGTTACAGTAGGAATCTGCTACTAGTAGGGCCTCTTCTAGCTCTAAATGATCAGTCAGGATCTGATACTTAAAGCGTTCACTCGCATTCGTTGGCAGAAGATTCTCTAGCGCCATCCGTAGTCTCGAAAACTGTCTGGGATCTGCTGCTGTCAGACGGGGGATGGTAGGCTTAGGGCCTCGGTATACCTGCTCATAAACATGCTGCATTTCTGCTCTAGGCGTCAGCTCTGGGCATGGAGTCTGGCAGAAGTCTCTATCACTTTGGTAACAGCTGCTTCTGGCACTAGGCGGCTCGTCGTCATGCCGAACAGCCGTTACAGGCTGTGCTGAGTGAGCGTAGGACCTCTGAGAGGGGACAGGGCGACTCCTTCCAGCATACGGGTGCTCTGGCCTGGGTGAAAACGTGAAGTCAGCTTTGTCAGCTGCTCACACTGGGCAGATCGATCTAGAGAAACCTCTTCAGCATACTCTGTAGAACCTCTCTGTCTATGGGCGGACGGTGGCACATGGGTGCGAGGGGCTGGAACTGGCGTTAATGGTCGACCAGGAGTCCCTCTTCCTGTGGCTATCTACTGAATCTCCTGCTTTAACGTAGCATTCTCCACTTGGAGCCCTCGCAGCGTGGACAATATCTCAGGTAGAATGTGACTGCGAAGCTCGTTGCTATCTCTTTTCATCTCAGTCCACATAGATTTAATATCAAACAGCTGCTGGTCTTGGAGGCGGAGCTCATTATACTCTGGTGCCACATCTTCTGCTGGATCTGGCCATTCATCACATAGTAGTAGATTATCCGCATACGGTGACTGGCTCTCTGGAGAAGATGATCGTGACACGCTCTCAGCCGTAAGTGGAAACAGAGGTAATGCTCTCTTCATATTCGCTGAATCAGTAACTTGATAATCTGCTAGATGTGCAGGTATCCTTAGGTCGCTGGTTCGAATCCGGCTCGAAGGACCATTTGAAATGAAGAGGTTCGATGGTAGACTAATTTTAATGGATGTGAAACGCAACAGGCAGTCGGTCAGAACTGTATAAGCTGACACTTAGTTGAACAGACACACCAAGCAGAGTTCAAACTTCACTTATTTACTGAAGAGCTGGTAGATTTACATATGGGGTATGTGGGTGTGGTTTTGGCATGTACGCACACAGCAACTCAATGTATATGTATACCAGCTGAATAATCGTTGAACACTACAGATTAACACACCATTGTAGACACACCATTTAAGTCTTGTTGGAGGTCCAAACCCTGGGAAACACCGGCGGGTGATGCGGGCACTGGCCTCCTACAGTGTGTGGAAGGAGTTTAGTTTGAAGGGGAAGAAAGGGAAGAGACCACTGCAAAACTTGAACATTATGAAGGTCAAAAAAGTAAGTCCAATATGTTAGTGACACAAAAAACCTGTATTACCAGTACTTTTTAAAACAATTGCTGCATAGTTAAGGAATTTAATATTACAGAGGCAGTGATGATGTCCAATCCTAGACTCCAGCAAGCAACAGTGGAGGACATTGTGGCAGACACACTTAAGCTCCAGCAAGCTGTCAGAATGTAAGCTCCTTTGGTGCAGTTTTCTGTCAAATAGTTATTATCATTATATTCTAATTACATAATTTAAAAAAAGGGAGATGACATGTTCAATGGGCTATATGCACGGTCACTTCCTGGTTTTAGATAAGCCAGCTCAGTAATTTCTGGTCAACTGTCAAAAATCAGGCGGCCGTGAAGATGTCTTTCTACACTCGCTGCCTTCAGGATTTACCTCAAGTCAACATCAATGATGTACACCGCCTTATTCAGGAGAACTCGAAGGCTTCGTCCAGTAAACGGGAAAAAGGATTTAAGTTGTACATATCTTTATATTCATGACTGTGAAGGTAAGTTATCGATTATCAATACTACTGTTATGATGATGTCGTTTACGTGATAGATCGCTAGCAAACATCCAAACAGTTAAGTTACTATAGTGTTTAACGTTATTTGTCAGCATTTAAATGTACAATTACGTGTAGGTACTCTCCTGTGATTACCAGGCTCTACATATACAATAGTATGTTGTTAAATATCATGTCAACAAATGCTACGATCGTTACTTAGCTGCTGTCCGTAACTTTTTTTTATTTTCAAAATGTACACAATTTATATGATGAGCGAGTACATCATGGATCCATTTTTTTTTCAAACCGTGATTTTGTCTCATTCTGAATCACTACGTTACACCTATAATACGTGTTTATATTGGGACTAACCACTATGGACTGGAGGAAGTTAACTTAACGGCATAACGTTACCTGCGTGACTCGCCATAGACATAAATAGAGAGAAGTAGCTCCGGCTACAATGTTGTTCCGCAAGATGCACATAGTATGGCAAGCCATTTTAACATTTAAAAGCTAAGTTTGACTATCCGGAATTAACATTGTAGATATCAACAATGTCTTTCTGACTAGTCGTAATTACATTTTGGATAGTTGGAATTGTCATTCAAGATATCTGTAACGTAATTGTGACTAGTCGAAACGACAGATAGAGATATCTGTAATTCAGTTTTGACTAGGCAAAACTGAATTACAGATATCTGCAATGACATCATTGAAAACGACATTCAACTCGTCACACATCTTAAATGACAATTGCAGATATCTGTAATTCAGTTTTGACTAGGCAGAATGAAAGTTAAAGATATCTCAAATGTCATTACAACTAGTGCAAATTATTGTGCATGATGTTGCTCTATTTTAGATATCCATAAATATGTAATTTCCCCTCCCCGCCATAATCAAAAAAGAAGTGGGTTCATTTCCTTATTTCTATGAATGGAAGAAGAAAGAAGCAGTCATGGCGTTGGCTGTAATTGAACAAAACACCAGAAAATTTTGTTTGAATGTTTCCATGTTTCCAGCATGACACAAATTGTATTCATTAGCATTAGCCTGGGGGTCTCTCAAAAATATTGGCAACATGTAATGTTTGTCATGCATTTCTGTTTATGATCATGCTTAAATCTTACGTCAACAATAACCTACGGTAATTTTATGCGTGAGAGAGATTAATTCACTTTAATAAAGATGCTTACATGCATGCAATTCTTGCCTTGGAAGTGTAATAACATTAACTTCCTTGGATGAGAAAAAGACTTTAATCTTTATTCAGATTAGTTTTTTTTCCACATTAAAAAGCCATGATAGCCTGTAGGTATTGATTTCAGGTTGAAACAGTAGCTAACAGCATTAAAAAGATGATTAAAAACACATTCGCTCTCTGGCTGCTCCCACATGGTGCTAATCAGTGCTAATTAAAAGTTAACAGTTAACAGGTGCTATGTGATTTGATGATTTGAACAACACGCTCTGCTCCCGCCTAAAGTGGGATGCAGGGCTAATTTGCATACAGATATCTGCAACGTCATTTCGCCTAGTCAAAACTCTAATTCAAGATATCTTTAATTACATTTTGATTAGGCATAATGAAAGTTACAGATATCTCAAATTTCAGATATCTCTAATCAAAATTCATTTCAAGATAACTATAAATTGATAATAGATATCTACAATTAAATTATGACTATCCCTAACTCCAGTTTGAGATATCTACAATGCCATTTTGACTAGTCATAATTCCAGTTACAGATATCTACAACATAATTTCGCCTAGTCAAAACTTAATTTAAGATATCTGAAAAGGAACATGTAGATATCTTGAATTGAGGTGAATTAAAGATATCTTGAACTGGAGTTATGACTAGTCAGAATCAAATTGTAGATATCTCAAACTGGAATTACAGATATCTACAATTCAGTTGCAGATATCCGTAATTCACATAGTGGATATCTGCAACTGAATTGTAGATATCTGTAATGATAAACCCCATACAAAGGAATGGAAAAAGTGACGTCATTTGTCCTAGGAAGAATGTCTTTGTGGATATCTGTAATTACAATTATGGATAGGAAGAATGTAGTTGCGGATATCTGAAATGTTCTTTTTGACTAGGCAAAACTGAATTACAGATATCTGCAACACATATCCAGTCTAGTTTTTAAATGTTAAAATGGCTTGCCATACTAGCAGTTCTCCCAGCTAACACACGACGTCGCAGTTACGTAGTTTATTCTTACTTTTTGGTAATTTCATGAGAGAGGGGGTTCAGCGAAAAAATCGGCAGCTGGCAGCAGGAAGTAGCTGCCACTGGCAGCTGACAGTACCTGCCAATAAAACCGGACGTCAGCTGCCGCTAATAACCGGAAGTCGGAGGTGTATGCCGCTTTTAGCCAGGCAAATAAATTATATCATTATAATTATATATTATTATTAATATAAATTTATTATATAAAACATTATATATAATTTTAGTACTCATTTACATAAAATACTTCTATTAGTAATTATTTTATATTATTTGATTAAAATCAAGATCATAGACATAATAAAACAAACAAAAAGCTACACTTGAAATTATGAATTTGTACATGTATAAATGTAACTTATGAATGAGTATACATGTTTGTTAAATAATGAAATATATCCACCTTTTTCCTGGTTAGCAAATTTACAAGAATGGGCTACCAATGGTTTAACAAGATTTACCATGTTTCTTGTGTTAGGGGATAACAACAGCTTAAAGACCCAGGACCAGATATGATGAAAGAAGACCAAGAGTTGTGAGGTTCAATCAAATAAGTAAAAGTTTACTGAAGAATAGTTTGCAGTTTCATCGAGGAGGTTGCAGGCCAGAGACTCTACCGTACACAACATCTCACACCAGTTATACCATTTCTAGGGGCATGAATGACATCAGTACATACATGTTGGCTACTTCTGATTGGCTAAGAAAACAAAGTCTAAACAATTCTACACTTATGGATAGATAGGAGGGTAAGTCGACATTAATCAAGATAATTGTCATCCGAGTCCAAGACTTGGTCCGGTGATGACCTCGGAGGTCGTAGAAATGCGTCTCGGGGTCTGTTGTTGCATATCATAAGACCTGCACAGAGCATTCAACACACACAAAAGCACAAGAGAATCACAGTTTCTCCAAAGTAGTAGAGGGCCTGAGCACAGACTACCAAAACATACTGAAACATTCCCTCCTCAGAAAGTAGTACAGATAATGTTCACTTTTATTCATTTAAGAAATACACATAAAAGTACAGTTCTGTGAATCCAATCACGCAAGTCACGTAGTGTTTGACCCCTGTAACCTGTAGTAACTTGGTCAGCAGAAAACAGACTGATGAGGGTCTTCTTCAGACTTGAGCTCTTCTATTAGCTTATTAGCAAAGTTAGAAAGAAAGAAAGAAAGAAAGAATTTGTTAAGTTAAAGATTAGTTAGAAAAAAAGAAAGATTAGTTCCATGATTAAGTAGGCTTTTAGACTGGAACTGGTGGATTAAACGAATTTTCACTCTCCAGCAGCTGACACCAATCACTGCAAAACCCTGGATGGGTGTTTTCCGAGTAAAAGCCTTGCATTTCTCCTCGTTTTCCTCTTCCAACATGACCTAAAGGATTCATAAGAAAATTGTGACATTAATATCCAAATTACCTTATTAACAGTACACATGGATGCAGCCACATGAATGACTATTCTTATTGCATTTTGTCATTAAGCACCGAGCAGTGATCACATTTTCATTCATAATGTATACACCTGGTAAGCAGTTCTTGTAAATTTCATTGCAGTGTCTGCAGGGCTGCAGTGTGTACATCTGGTAATATTCTTGACATGTCACAGACTTCTCTCTCCAATTTGTTACACCTGAATATTTCAATTTGAGGAGCATAAAAATGAGCATGATTAAAAAGAGAATAATTGAAGACCATGTTGCCATACAATTAAATTTCTCAGTTACTATTTTAACCACATTTAAATCAAATGTGTAAAAGAAAGTAAATACATACTGTTAAGCCAGCATGAGTGTGCCCTCCTCCTAAATGAGTCTGTATCCACCAGACTGGTAATTTTGCATGTAACTGAAAGATCTGCAAAAAGTACAAAAGATGAGGTGAGTTAATCATAACATGAATGAAATCTAAACGAAACAAGACTTTAAAATTTAACTAATTACATTGCACATACCATGATTATGTAGGTCAGGGGCACAACACAAGATGTGCCGACACTTAGGGCAATGCCAATGGCACCTCTTTTGTTGTTGGGCATTCAAACAAAAGCAAGGAACACAATATTTTTCTAGAAAGACAAGAGAAATTTAGTACATTTTAACTTACAACAAACATGTAAAATGCATGTGTGCTTTGTACAATGCTTATGGATGCCATTGTCCTCAAAATATATGGCATGCTTCACCTGAAAGTGCTCAGGACTTGACATCACCCCAGTTGTACAGTAGGGACAACTGCCTATCCCAGAAAAGACGTCATCTTTTCCAAAAGCAAAGAGTACACATGCAGTATCTACAAGAACATAACATGCCTCAAAATAGCAACAAATTCATTCACATATAAAGGTAGAACATTTTAGAAGTCTAATTACATCTTTAACATGGGCAGGTTTTTGCATGTTCTGCTCAAATTAACTTTAGTTAGTAAGATTTAGGGAAAACATTGGCTTCTTACCTGTCATAATTGATTGGCAGTTACACAAGAGGTGTAGAACAGAGTGTACACAGAGTTAGAGATAGAAAGGTAGTTCTTAAAAGAACTGTTTGGTCAAAAAATGCAATAGTAATAAAACAAAAATCAATAAATGGTTGGATATCAGACAATCCCCTGAAAAATGAAATACACAAAAAAAGATATGGTTAGTGTTGCACGTGTTTCATCAAGGCTGAGCTTGTCAATAATTCAGCATTACCTTTATTCTAATCAATAGATTAAGTTAACGTTAATAAAAGCTAATATTTAATGGTGATGGTAATAGTAACGTAGTATTTGAAGTTAATGGTAGCCCCTCACAAACCAGGACCACACGGTGCACAAGCTGCGTTTCTACAAATGATTAAATTAGCCAATTAAACTAAAGTAGGCACAGATATACTGTCTCTAACATAAAAAGTTAAAATCCAATTTACAAAACAACAATTATTTATTAATCTGATAATTCATTTACGAATTTACCGAGCCAAACACCGCCTCCATTACTGAAAATTCGCCGGCGCCACCATTGGCTGCTGTCGCTTGACTTCCAGTTACATGTGATTGGTTGGTGCTACGTTGGACGATACTGATTGGCTACCACGATTGGCAGGTCCCTCCTAATTTGGCAGGGCTTCCGGCTGTCAATGGCAGCTACTTCCTGCTGCCAGCTGCCGATTTTTTCGCTGAACCCCTACTGACTTACCAACTGACAACGTACTCTCGACGTCGCATGTCTGTAATTTTATTACCATCAAATTACCAACTGACAACGTCGTCAGTACGGTCTCCTAAGGTAACAAAATAACCAACATAGGTCCCAGTTATGTGACGTTTTGGTAATTTCATGACTTACCATCTGACAATGTAGTCTCGACGTCACATGTCAGTAATTTTATTACCATCAAGGTACCAACTGTAAGTCAGGTAAGACACTACTTAAATATGAAAGATTTTTCGTGATTTTTACCATACAAACACATTTTTTGTGTGTCATTGTCTTTAGGGAAAGACTAAACAAAACGACAATATACAACTACACAACAGGCTTTAAAAGTTTTATTAGAACAAATGGAACAACAGAACAAAGTTTTGTTACAGCATTAAAAAAAAGAAATAACTGGGCAAATAGTTTAAAGCAGGACCAATAAAAGGGGGAAAATATCTGCAGAGGAGCTCTGCATTTTGGAGCCAAATAGTTCCAGCTTCATGCACACAAGAGTGAGAAAAAACATTCAACAAAGAAGATTGCTGTAAACTCCGGTCTCAGTGATGGGCAGTCAGGGATCGAGTCCATTTAAAATTGAGAGAGCCTTGGTGAGCAGCTTTAACAGTAAAGGGGTATATAAATTAGAAGCATATTGGAAACACTGTAATGTTGATTTCACTTGGCAATTATTTAGATATTAAAAGTTATTAAGATGAAAAAAAACTAAAACATAATTAACTGATAAATTACAACTTTTACTCTACGGTGGTCTTAAGGGCTTTGTCGATCTTCTCACAGTTTTGTGTTCCATGAAACAGAATCATACAAATTTCCATTTTGGTTGCACTATTCCTATAAAAAAAAATTGTCACTTGTAATAAAGAGTAAATTTTATATAGGTTTATTACATGGTTTACATATTAAACACCGTTGCCATGCAAAGCAGAGCGTTGCCATGGACACACAGGATTCTAACCGTAGAGACGGAACAGACTATTTTCTTTAGCAGAAGCTTTACAATACTTTTTAAATCAATAAACTCCTTTTTAAATCAATATTTTGTGTCAAATTATTTATTTATTTGGTAGGTGTAGAGCGAGGCAGTTGTTATAGCGAATACAACCCCTTCAGGCTGATTCAAGACCCCTCCGCTTCCTCCTGATCAGCCTGTCGGGGTTGTATTCGCTATAACAACCGCCTTGCTCTACATTATCCCTTACTTATTATTTGCAGTTTCAAGAATTTATTTGAATTTATTTGGCCATATATAAGCAGAAGTTGTGACCACCGCGCTCAGAACCCGGTTTTCATTGTAAGTGGACATCCTATTCTACCAGCATTTCTTAGGTAAAGTACTTTTCTTAACTGAGTTAACTTAGGTACATTACTTTTAAAACATACGGACTCCATACAAAGGTAAATAACACTTAAAACTTTGAAGAAAGTAAATAATAAAATCTAATTAGAGTATATGCTAACTCAGAGTAAGATAAATAAGATAAATAACTGCCGATTTCACCTATAATGAACATTTTTAATTGTCACAAAATTGATTATCTGTGTTTTCCAGTAAATGTACCATTACTTTTCACATAAACAATAGTTTTCCGGTTTTTCCCCCACTGTCCACTATAGTCGCTATAATTAAATACCGTTAAATGCCGTTAAGTCTGTGTGACGTCATTTGGGATAATAGAGAAAATCCGCTCACATTGAAATGAACTTTTTTCGTTTCATCAGTCACGTCTATGATGTTATCGTTACTTTAAAATAAATAAAATATACAATTATTAATAATACTACGGTATCTTTACCTTGTATGGAAAGCGCGTTGTCTCACAGGCTTGGCTGCGAGCGCATGAGCTGGTGGTGAGCGAGTACGCCTACGTGCCTTGTAAAGATGACATCAGATCTAACAATGAAATCGGCCATCCGTCTGTCTGTCACAGTGGCGTCATTCCCATTCAAAGTGAGGGGGCACGTGCCCCCTCAGATTTTTCCTCCCTGATAATTTTTTTGTCACAACTTTATTCCTATTATGCTCCATAATATGGTGTCTGTGTATATCAAATCTAGAGCGTTACGCGCGTATCGCTCTAGAATCTTTGCTGTGTATGTTCAAGCAACTCACTCGTCTCGCACGTTGAGCTGGCAATGTTTTACAGATGGTCTTGAAGTGGTAAGTGGGCAAAGCAACAAATCGGCATTGAATTAGTTATCGGATGATATTAAAAGGTAGTGGGATTATTTGTGGTTGACCTGGAAATTTTAACTTGATCAAAAAGTTATGGATTTGATATTAGCTGCGAATTCAGAGCATTAACTTAAGTTGTGTCAGTGTAACGTTATCGATAGCTAGCCTAGTCTAACCGTAAACTAGTTGGCTAACGTTACTGCCTGCCATACAAAGCCAATAAGCCATAGTAACGTTATCTGATCGGTTTTGAAACATCTGTTCTGTTTTGTCTTGTGTCAAAGTCTCCAGCTGGTTCGATTGTTTTCAGTTTCATAGAAACGAGGGTGTCAAATTTGTTGTAGGCTAACTGCAAAATCCAACCTAACGTTATCAAGGCATCGACTTGATGTTTCTCCCATAGACTGTTATTCACGGTTCTTCACGGATCAGGCAGCTAATTCAAATGCAGTGAAAAAAGATTGGCTACCCGTTCGAAAGCTACAGCATAAGTTAGTTGTTATACAGATCGCTATGACCGTGATGTAGGCTTAGAGACAGTGTAACTACAGTATTTCAATGATTTTACTAAAGTAATGTTACATATTACATTTGATTTGATTACTTTTTTACATTTCTGTCAAATATTAACCATTTTCAAATAAACGGGGTAGTGTTAACCTTATTCAGCACTGAAATCTGTCAAACTTCTTTCAAAGTCCTTCATCACATATTAATATTAAAATAACTTAATTTCAGAGCACCACAAAGTCAGACCTCAGCACCTTTATGTACCTTTAATGTAAGATCGTTCTTAGGTCACATACCAATTTAAAATCATAACATAAAAACTGCAATGGTACTATGGCAAGCCGTTTTAGCTTAAATTGTACCCAGCCTTACTCGTCGTAATTGCATTTTTACTGGTAAGAATTCAATTGGAGAGCTCTACAATTCAATTCTTACTAGTAACAATTACAATCAGAGAGCTCTCTAATTCAATTCTTACTAGTAAAAATACAATTGGAGAGCTCTCTAATTCAATTCTTACTAGTAAGAATTACAATTGCAGAGCTCTCTAATTCAATTCTTACTAGTAAGAATTACAATTGCAGAGCTCTCTAATTCAATTCTTACTAGTAACAATTACAATTAGAGAGCTCTACAAATTGATTTTTACTAGTCATATGTCTCCATTGACTTCCATTCATTTTTAATTACAGAGCTCTATAATTGAATTGTTACTAGTAAGAATTACAATTAGAGAGCTCTGTAATTGCATTCTTACTAGTAACAATTCGATTAGAGAGCTCTCTAATTCAATTCTTACTAGTAAATGCAATTGCAGAGCTCTGTAATTGAATTAAAGAGCTCTGCAATTACATTCTTACTAGTAAAAATCGAATTAGAGAGCTCTCTAATCGTAATTGTTACTAGTAAGAATTGAATTAGAGAGGTCTCTAATTGTAATTGTTACTAGTAAGAATTGAATGGTAAAGCTCTCTAATTGAATTCTTACTAGTAAAAACGTAATTATGACGAGTAAGGCTGGGTACAATTTAAGCTAAAACGGCTTGCCATAATGGTACTGTTTTTAAAATCATGTGTAGTAGGCCTAAGTGTACAGTAAGTGTGTGTGTAAACATGCTTTAATGAAGTAGACTTCAAAATCTTTTGAATTTGAGCTTACAGTTCTTTCATCAACCTGTCTTTTACATAAACTTACAAAATAGATACTTTAACTTAGTCCTCAGATAGAGGAGGGTTGCTGCTAGCTCCGTTACGGTATTTCTGTCCCTCCCAAACTGCATTGAAATGGTATGTTTAGCAGCCAGAATTTAAAAATTTTCAGGGGGAGAAACCCTGACCCCTCCTAACATGATCCATATCACCCGTCAGAAAACAATTGCAACGTCTCAGATTGTGCCCCCCCAGAATTTTGGCTTGCATGACGCCCCTGGTCTGTCATATTATTAATACCACTACATTTAATAATATTTACAAATATTTTTTTATTAATAACAATAATTATTATATTTTATTTCAATCATCAACTGTTAACAGTGTTAATAATAATTATTAGTATTACTACTACTTCTACTATTAATAATAAACTCAAATAATAAAATAAGTTATTATTAGTATTATTGATACTATTCATAATTATAATAATTATATTTTATTATTACTGTTAACAGTATTAAAAATAATAATACTAATTAGTAGTAGTATTTTCAAGAAAGAAAATGTATTTTACTGACTTAATATGGATTCTTATTTGTTAGTGGGTTGTAAAGTATCATCAGATCAAGAGCCTTTATTAACTTTTGGAATTTATACCATGAAAATAATTATTCTCTTCTCTTTTTTTCAGTATATATTACAGTCTGATTATTGTAAGTGATAAATCTAGCAGTCATCCTGATTAGTCAAAAATCATTGCCGAAATTGAATGCATTTTAATTCGTACAGATATATCTCATTCATATTTAGACATGTTTCTACTTTCTCTCCCCTTTCCTTGTGTGTCAACAGCAGCGAACTACACCCCAAAGGCTCTTTTAAGAGCCCTAGCACAGAGCGACTTTGTCTTTGTAAGTATACGTTTTGAATGCCTACCAGATACATTCTTAGTATTTAAAAGTTATAAGTCAGATGTTGGCCTGGAGACTCATATAGATTTCACGATTCAATTTGATTCACAAGCTCTTGCAGTTTCTGATCTCTTTTTCGATTCATGATACCAATGCATTTACCTAAACAACCAATGATACTTTTTTTATTTATTAGATTTTTACGTTTTCAAGTGCCTCCTCCATTGAGTTTATTTTCTTGCCATCTTTTAATTCAAGGTAAGTAATATTCTTTAGCTTCACTTCAAGCTTTGTATATTATTTTTATTTTTTATGTAGTCATCTAAGACTTTTAAGACTTTTAAGTAACTTCATGTGTTTTTAATGATGTGTTACCATTTGCACAGTGAATTTTACACAGTAATCAAAATAATTCAATCAAAAATAAGTGAGATTTGTTGTTAGAAAAACAGAGGCACATTCAGACATTACACTAAAATATTTACAGGCTTAACAATGAGTGAGGACAAAATAGACCGTTCAAGGCAATATCTAAGATCCTGGAGAGCAACTAAACGTGTTCTTCAAAAGATATCTACACAAAATAACACTGAATTGGACAGTCTGGAAGAGTCCGAAACAGTCACAGAAGGTCAATGGGATGCAGGTGATACCTTAGGGTCCACGGAGAACACAATGAACCTTTCATCTCCAATGTCCTCTGAAGCATCCTGGCCTTCAGAAGAAACTGACTGGGAGGATGACTTGGAGGAAGTCATGGACATTTCAGAAAAAAAGATGGTACATCTGACCAGGAAGACAGCATGGCAAGCTTATCCCTGACAACAGAACTGGCATCCTGGGCTTCTCAGTTCGAAGTAAAGAACAATGCTGTTGACCATCTGTTGAACATTCTTCAGAAACATGGCCACACTAATCTTCCATCCTCTGCTCGTACTCTGCTCAAAACACCAAGGAAAATAACCACAATGCAGAAATGTGGCATGGAGTATTTGTATTACCCACTGCGTCAACAGTTGCTGGACAAACTGGATAAGTACCCTGTTGAAGAGATCCTGGACCATGACACAATTAATCTGTCATTCAACGTTGACGGCCTGCCATTGTTCAAGAGCTCAAGTAAAATTCGGTGGCCTGTGCTCTGTGCTGTCCACCTCAAGCCCATCATCGTTTTTCCAGCAGCTTTAACCTGCGGAAACAAGAAACCCACCGATCTGACTTTCCTAGATGATGTTATTGTAGACCTCAATGATCTGATGTCTCATGGCCTTCAGTTTCAGGAGAGAAATTTCAAAATTAATGTTCTCTGCATTGTGTGTGATGCTCCAGCAAAAGCCTTTACAAGAGGCACAAAGCTGTGCTCTGGGTACTATGGATGTGATAAATGTGACCAGAAAGGTGAATGGTTTAATAAAGTAACATTTCCAGCCACAGAAAACCTCACTTTGCGCACAGATGATTCATTTAGGAGCCAAGTTCAGCCTGAGCATCACAATGCCAATACTCCACTCATCCAGCTGCCCATTGATATGGTCAAAAGCTTCCCAATCGACTACATGCATCAGGCATGCTTGGGGGTGATGAAGAGGCTTCTTGTCAGTTGGACCCGTGGAGAAAGAAGAGTCAGGCTCTCCACCACCCAAAAACAAGAAGTCAGCTCTAGGTTGTTTCAGCTTAGGAGTCAAATTCCTTCCATTTTTGCTCGCACCCCTCGAGGCCTGGATGAGCTGGAGAGATGGAAGGCAACAGAAGTGCGCCAATTCATGCTGTACACAGGCAAGCTTGTGTTGAAAGGAATTCTTGGGCATGACATGTACCTACATTTCTTGGCATTCAGTGTGGCAATGTGCATTTTAGTTTCCCCAACACTGGTCAAAAAGCACTCAGAATATGCAAGATGCTTGCTCAGCTACTTTGTCAGCAGAGGACGAGAGCTCTATGGAAATGAGTTCATAGTGTACAACATCCACTCAATGCTCCACATCACTGATGATGCTGTACAATTTAATGGTCTGGACAACTGCAGTGCATTTAAATTCGAAACATACCTGCATACAATCAAGAAGATGGTACGAAGTGGAACACACCCTCTTAGCCAAATTGCCAACAGGATTGAGGAAAGACGTGACTCCACAATTAAAAACAACAAAGACAGACAAACAAAAAAGAGCAAGGATAGAGCATTCATCCTAGACAATGACAATGGCTGCGAGATCACCAACGACGAGGAGAAAGATGGACATGTTCTTTGCAGAATTTATCATAGTCCTGCACCATTGTTCATTGAGCCCTGCCACTCATTTCTTCTGGGGGTGTACAACTTCAGTAAAAAACAAACGACAATGAGGTGGATCTCCAAAAATCTAATTGAAAAGAGAGCAATCAAGATCGAAAATGGAGACACAGTGACATTCATGGCCATCTTACACCAGCAGTGAATCTTTTATAACAATGTAGGAGAACTTTAATGTGCATTTTCTTTGAGGTTTGATAAGAAAAATGTTTTGGCAAATTACTGACCTTCCTCATCCCTTCCTTAGTATGTATGTCATCGTTGAATTCACGGAGGAGTCGACGGTTGGCATTGTAGCCCAGTGCTGGACACACAGGGAAAATGGGGTACAAGAAAAATTCATAACCTTCCACATCAACAATATAATCTTGATCAAAAATATAAAAATGAAGAAATGTACATAAATATTTTAACAATGTCTCTGACTTCACTGGACGCATGCTAGCAACAATACAGCTACTGGCCACCTACAAACCCCACTAAAAGGGCAAAAAAGAAGACATTCCTGATAAACAAAATTGGATTTCCAGGAAAATCCGCGTATTGGCAAATACTGGTAATGTTTAATTGATTTGAGGATACTTAACTTTAATTATCTGATTGTACATTATGATTATATTTTAATTGTTTTACCATTGGCTTTATATTTTTAGACAACTTTGCAAAGGCCCTCAAGTGGTGCAAAGCAGCAGAATACCATTCTGCTGTGGAGAGTGATGTTGACACGTACACAAAAAGGCCACAAAAAAAACCTGCCCGGTATGATGACAGCAGCGATGGTATGCATTACTTTCAGTCTTTGAGTATTGTGTAGTCCATTAAGATCTTCTGATAGTGAAACAGGAAAAACAGGTCATTATCAACTTTCATAGAATACATTGCTAACTGCACATTAATAATGTGTGATCTATTTAGATGAGACACCACTGAGGGCGACCCCAAGAAAAAGAAAGCATCAAGGTACCATTGTAAATACCATTCAACAAATGGCAATTTAAATTCAGGTTAAAGTAAATTAACATTTTGCATGCTATTTAGATGGACCATTTCCTAAAAAAAAACCATCAATTGTTGAGAAAAGGCCAGACAAAGGTATAAGTATATTTGTATGCTCTTTTTAAACAACTAAATAAATTATTTAAAATTAATGTTTACAATAAAAATTTCCCCCCTGAAACATATTTGTTATTTTACATTTCTTTGATACAGCAACAGAGGCTACAGGTATCAGAAAGAAAGAAAAAAATTGTTTTAAGGACATGGAGTCAAGTAAATAATAATCAGGGCTTCACAATAAGTACTGCCCGATAGCCCGACGCTCGGGACAGTTGGCGGAACTGCTGTGGGGGTATAATATATATAATATAATATATATATATATATATATATATATATATATATATATATATATATATAGGTAAGCAATAAGTACGAGAGGCTGTGCTGTATGGTGAATAAGTCACGGCTGAAGGGTGTTGTTTGGCGACGCGAAGCAGAGTAACCCCTTCAGCCATAACTAATTCACGATACAGCACTTGCCTCGAGTGCCTTATTGCTTTTATAAAACAGTTGCCACACAATACAAATATTAAAGCCGAAAAATATGTATCTATGCAACTTTCATGAAGTAAAATCACTAAAAGCCTTCCTTCCGTAGGAAAAAATAGTGAGAGATCGAGAAAGCGAGTGTAGCTGCATTTACAGTAGACAGCATTTTCCTTCAGGTTTTCCTATATCCATAATAAAAAAAATCATTTTTCCCAGTTTGCTGCTATATCTTGTCCTTTTCACCATTAATTGGTTTTGCCTATAGTCATGTCAGTTGTGTCTTCCTTCTCCGTGATCACAAGTTTGAGTCCTTTCAATATAAAAGGTGTCTTTACTGAATGAATCAGCTTTTTGAACGAATCAAAAATTTGTAATCATGAAGTCTGATAATAACTTTTGTAAGCGAAATACCTTAACTTAAAATGATAGTATTATATTGATAAAGTGAATTTTGAGCACATAAATAAATGGTACTTACATAATATTCATGATTTCTGTTGTGTTCCAGATGCTGTTATGAAATGCAAGTCTGATCTGGGAGAGAAGGATGTAGAGTGCTACATTGCAGAGACACTGAAACATGTGCCAGCCCAACTGAAAAAACATGTTCAGGTATTGATGTTGAATATAGGAAAATAGGGGGAACAAAGGCAAAATATTTCATATTAATCAGACAATGGTTCGATTTGATTGAAACAATGGAGGGCAAAACCTGCAAAAACAATACATATTTAAACACGCAAATAAATATATAAATAAATCAACAAAATTCTACATAAATAATTAAATGTGCGAGAAAAAAACTAATGATGGGGGAAAATGTAAAACGGAAAGTTTTCTTGAAACACAAATAAATCAACATGCACGTCAAAAGTTACACAAGTTGCATAGTACTTGCATGATTAGTAAATTTCCATATCAGAGAAATAATCAACTCACTCTGTACTGACGAACACAATCTGGATCTCAAAGAGAGCCTATTCAGCCTTTTTCTCCCCTAAACCTTGTTAAACCCAACGCACGGGTCGGGTGATGCAAAACACACACTGCTAACCGCACTTTCTGAAACTGTAACTCTCGCGAGACTTACTCTCATTCATTTTTTATCGACATGACATCTCGTTATTAGGAGAAAAATGTCGCTTTACCTTTCATATTAAACCCTGATTGCCACAAGATCTTATGTCACAGGAG
The DNA here is from genome assembly GCA_030770095.1 of Gila robusta. Taxonomy (NCBI): domain Eukaryota; kingdom Metazoa; phylum Chordata; class Actinopteri; order Cypriniformes; family Leuciscidae; genus Gila; species Gila robusta. The sequence goes on along the minus strand of JAVALU010002176.1, from coordinate 174,464 downwards.
TTGCATCTTTTTCTCACAAGATGTTATGAAAAGGACTGACTTAGAATGAAATTCTAAATCTTTCATTTTTGCTTTTTCCAATCGATATTATTTATCAGGTCTATAAAAACAAATAAAAAATAACAACAATAAAATGTGTATAGTTACATTACCGGTCTGTAAAATGTTTTCTCCACAAATGTCTGTTAACGTCTGTTTTAAATAGAACTTAAGAGCTTTATTTTAAGCCCAAAACACAATTTCCACGTTAGTCAACATTTTCACAGCATTTTTCACTGCTTTCATCACCCTGGACAGCTCCCATTAAAGGTTACAATGAAAACGACGAACCTGTTGTTTTGTTGTTGTGCTGTTTCTTTAGGTTCGACTGCCAGTACCTGCAGAATTGGAGTAGTTCGCTTGTTCTACATTCCTCGAAGTGTTCCCGTCTTCTTTGTTCAAACAAATTATAATTGTGTTATAATTAATTAAATTGTTAATGTGTACTACTGATGTTTTCGAAATAAATTAGCTGAATTTACCTAATTTTGAGTATGCATTCATCATTCAGCAGATTTAAATAGTCTTTAAATGAGGTTTGGCAAATGAGGACACAAACTGTCCGCCTTGAAAATGACATATTTAGTACCAGCACAGGACGTTGTCACAACGTCGTGCTTACTAACTGGTAACGTCACAAAATTACGTTGTAGCAACATATCTGGGAATTTCACTTTTCCGGTTGCCACGACATAACTAATTACGTCGCCATGACGAAAGTTTGGTCACCAGATTACGTTGCAGTTACGTAACAGTTACGTATTTGTGTTAGCTGGGTATAACCGGCTGAAGTTATTATATGGACATTATAAAGGATTTTATACGGAACACTAATATGGAGGACCAAACCTGCAGAAATTAAAAATGAATAAATAAATGAATACATAAACAAATAAATATGCGAATAAATGTAAAAATAAATAAATAAATGACTATTTATACTTTTATTTCCCTATTTATGTATAATTATATTTTTTCCACATTTATTTATTTATTCATTTATTTATTTATGCATTTATTTATTTTCAATTTTATTTATTTTCACATTTATGTATATATGTATTTATGTCTACATTTATTTATTCATTTATTTATTTATACATTTATTTATTTATGCATTTATTTATTTATATATTTATTTATTTATACATTTATTGCTCTAGTATGCCAATGAGGGGGGCGTGTTTTACCTAAGACATAGCAATCGATCTCAGAGTGGCAGTGCTGAAGCATTGAGGCCACAGTGACACCTTGTGGTGTGACCAAACAATACGCAAGAGGTTTGTGGATGTGACTTTACAGGTCACGCAGGATATAAATGACGGTATATAACACGGTTAATGTCCTTTAATATGCCCTAACTGTATATAGCTATATAGGTTTACCATACATAGGCCTACTCTTTATTCCGGACATGGCCGTAAAACATCAGCAGGACGGGATTTCTAAAATGTCTGGGCACACATGAACACAATCCGCAGATAACAGACACGGAAGCACTTCAAATTATCCACTATTAACCACATTTTATTACATGCATTGTAGATCCGTACACAGAAGCTAACTGCATTTTTAATGTAGCCTATCTTCCAAAAACAATGTTGACAGCATGTCGCCACCTACTGTCATGAAGTGTGAAGAGAACTGGTTCTCACGTAATCCCTATATTCTATTTTTTAATCCACTAATCCTAATAAACTCACTATTGCATTTATTTGTTTCCTGCATTTGAGCCATTTAGTAAATACAATTACTGGATTTATAGTATATTTATAGTTATCTTACATGATTAATATAATGAAACCATCATATTTTAAATAAATTATATTGACCAGCTGAATCTAACATTTAATTTCAACAAATGTAAAAGTCAAATGAAAAACAAACATTATGTGCAATTAATTGTATAAAATTGAAATACTTTTCATTTTGCAGCAGCAGGACTATGGAATGCCAAAGCTGACTTAATTAAAAATAAATAAATACATAAATAAATATACGAATAAATGTAAAAAAGCAAAAATACATAAATAAATACATAAATAAATTTACAAAGAAATGTAAAAAAGTACAAATAAATGAGTATTTATACTTTTATTTCCTTATTTATGTATAATTGTATTTTTTCACACATTTATTTTTTTATTTATTTATACATTTATTCATTTATTTATTTCCACTTTTATTTATTTCCACATTCATTTATGCATAAATGTTTTTATGTCTACATTTATTTATTTTCACATTTATTTATTTCTACATTTATTTATTTATACATTTAGTGCTCTAGTATGCTAATGAGGGGGGCGTGTTTTACCTCAGACATCAACAATCGAGCTCAGAGTGGCAGTGCTGAAGCTTTGAGGCCACAGTGACACCTTGTGGTGTGTGACCAAACGAAACGCAAGAGGTGTGCGGACAATATCACATTTTAAGCCATGTATATCACCCTAACTGTATGTAGGGAAGGTAGGCAATATAGGGTTAACACACATAGCACACATGAACAGAAACTGCACTTCAACGGGTCTGATAGCAGACACTTGGACATGGAAGCGCATGAAAGTATTCACTATTAATAACAATGTAAACGCGGTGGATAGGGCTGATAAGAGCTTGCGTTTATTGTCGATGAGACTCGCACACCAGCGCAGAACGCGGAGAGAAACCAGCGCACATTTCACTGACTCCTACGCAAACATATCGATCAATGAGTTTGAAACGCGACTCAATACACGGTTTACATTCGTGTTTCATAATTTCTTATGCATAACAGGTGACAATTCAAATGCTTAAAACACAACCCATATTTCATAGATGCTGCGCTAAGATACTGATTAATCACAAGTCATCAATTTGGAATTATTCTTAAATCAAACCATGGGTGTAGGTTTGGTCTCAGCTTTGGTGGGGACATCCCGCCCGTCACTTTGGATAAAAAGTGTCTGCTAAATGAATAAATGTAAATCTGTTGTGGTTTGATGCTGTCTTTCCTGCATACAAAATGGTTAATTAATTTTGTAGTCTATCCTATGGCTAGCAAGTTTAACCCTCCTACCAGATATTGTTATTTGGATATTATCAATCAAATAATGATTCATTATATTTGAATAAGCAACAGTGTTAACTTTTGCCTTTTTAACATTGCCAACATGTTTTTCCAGCACATGTGTCTAGCAAGTAGGCTACACTCACAAATACATTACATAAACAGAATGTAGAAACGAAAAATGTCTCAGATGATCCACTGTTTATGACTGCAAGATTCTAAGTTAAGGTAGGCTAATTAACATTCAGTGACTTAATAACGTAGCATTCTATCATGATAGCGCGACATCTGAGTCTATCCGTGCTGCACACCCCTAATTAATGCTCCTAACCTTGAAAGATTGCAGAAGCTAGGTTTAACTGTAACAATATCCTGGGTAACCAGGATCACCAGTTAATACTATTTTCCACAGTAGAATCTGCATTTGAAAGCCTGGTCAGTCACTACTACTGCTAGTTATTTGTGTGGCTAGTTATATTTGCCTACTTACACTCTGCTTTATGAAAAAGCTTCGTATGTCCCCTTTCTTCTTCTTGGGTGACATAGCTGATCTACAAAGTACAAAAAGGGGCAAAAAAACGGAATATTAAAATGTTTTACTCTGGCCTTTGTATATGGCAGGGTGATGGGTCGTTCATGAACGATCCGTTCATTGCGTCTGTCACGTGACAAATGAACGAAAGACTCGGAAGGTAAATTAATTATTTATGTTCCCTGTAAATTATTTTTGACTGCATTATAATGATTTCTTTATTCAGAATATGATCAAGATTGCATAGGTGGATGTGTTCGGGGAATTTGGCGGTTAGAAGTATAACGTTTAAAGTCACTTGAATGAACGAAATGACTCGGAAAAAGATTCGTTCATTTTGATGAACGAGTTCGAACAGGAGAGTCAGTAAAATGATCCGAACTTCCCGGTAACTTACCGTCGGCGTCGTCACGCGCGCGCGCACACACGCACACACCACCCGCTCGCTGCCAGTGAGTGCAAGCACAAAAAGTAGTCCCGGCCCGCGCGTGTACCCTGCCTGTCAGATACCCCGCCGCCAATCAAATTACGGCGTATTGTACTGTCGTCGTCCTGGCCGTTGGAATCGATCCAAATAGCAGCGCAAAGATCCAAATGCAGCGCAAATATCAAAATAGCAGTTCAAAGGAGCTTGCTAAATATTGGTGGGGACAAATTTGTCATCTCAAAATATTGATTGGGACTAGTACCTAGCGTCCCCCCCTAAACCTACGCCCTTGAATCAAACAAAAGGGGCTTATATGTAAACGCAGCTAGTGAGCCACGCATCTCACCCCATGCAGTGGAGGACAGAAGCATCATCATGCCCATTCAAACAGCACCTGTCGTGCCCATGCTCGTGGTGATATTTCCCCCTATAAATTGATTTTATATCTACCCAAACCTTGAAACCAGACCAACGCTGCGGGGGTAGCTGGGAACAATCGCGCTCGGGCTCGGAGTCTAGACCTCAGCAAATGAGCCCAGTGTGAAAGCTGTAGCGACAATGAGAATGAACCAAACACAATTGAAGCTTTTAGGTGACTGTCATACATAATCCCACAAAGAGTCTTCACATTCCAGAATCAAATCACCAGACCCAGAGCCATAGGCTCCAGAGAATCTGCAACCGGAAGGACCTTTTAATTGTTTAACTAAAGGAAGAACGTTGCCAATGTTTTATAATTTGGCAAAACAGATCTGTTCAGAAATGGTGAAACAAGAGGCCCTAACAAGAGGTCACCAGACCCCTGCGACTAACAGACTACGTCTTTCCTAAGGACCAAGGTCCCATGACAGAGATGGAAAACAGACTTCCCCCTTCTTGAAGACCTTTGAATGACCTCATTGTTGAGACCTCTTAAAAACCACAGAGACAAGAGACTTTTCATATAAAAATGCATAGAAAAGACCCCCTTCTCAAATAACCATATAGTATCTTATTGTCCGAATTCCAAATTCCTCCAGGAGGCGGGACAAAACAGTGGAGTTTAAAACCTTAGACCCAAACAGGACTTTGGTAGAATAATGCGCTAGAAGAATAGAACAGAAGTCGGGCGGGCTCTCTCTCGAAAAAGGTCTCGGCAGAACAACAAGTCGGGTGGAGCAGACGATGGTTATAGTAACCATGTAGACGCGTAGAGACAAAGAACCCAAATTAAGATCAGAAGAACGGGTTCAACAGCTTTAATCAAGCCATCATCATCTACTCTCGTCTCAATTTTCTTTCTTTCCTAAGTTTTTCTTTATTTTCTCGTTAAAAGTCTCGGTTCTGAGTTAAGTTTTGCTGCAAAGTTTCGTTTTAACGTTTCAACTGCAAAACCAGCTTCCAACTTCAAAGACTTTCATTCATCCGCGCCAACACACCACGTGACTGGCTGTCCAAGATCTATCCAGGCACGAGAAGACCAGCCACGCAACGGACCCGGGAAACCCCTCTGACGCCGAGGAAAGGAATCCCCAAAAGCAACGCAAGGACAAGCAAGTAGCCTCCAGACTCTTTGCTGAACTGGTGTATATTGATAAAATTGCATAACCCGCCTAAGAAACGATAGAAGGGTTAAATTAATGATTGATGGTTCGTTCAGGTCATGTCTTATAAGTGCATACAGAAACTTGGGATTTCACCATCTCACTCTTAAAACTCATTCTTTCCTCACTCTCTTCTTTCTGCAACTCGTATGAATGTTTGTGTGCGTGTGTTTGTGTTAGATATTAGTTTTATGTTCTAGGATAATCAATAAAGTCTTGTTTATATTTTAAAGATAATTGTCTTGTGTTATGTGCTTACAGATTTATTGTCTTGAACTGCGATCTAAAGCTACCTATGCTTTTACCCTTGATTATTTCTTAATTTAGCTGTTAGCTGGTAATTCGTCTTTCTTGGCCAGGAAGATATCATATTTCCTAGAATTGATAATTGTTTATGCTTTCCGTTCATTGGATGAACTGGTAAATTGATCATACTATTGATTCTGCTACAGTAAATTCTGAAAATAATTAAATTATTAATTATTGATCATAATCCGTTATGAATAATAATTAGTTATATTTATACGGGCGTATAAACGCTACAATGCTATCCTATCAATATGGGCCAACATTTCTAAAGAATGCTTTCAGCACCTTGTTGAATCAATGTCACGTAGAATTAAGGCAGTTCTGAAGGCGAAAGGGGGTCAAACACAGTATTAGTATGGTGTTCCTAATAATCCTTTAGGTGAGTGTAGCAGGATGCCATGTTTTGAGATTTTTTTTGTTACTCTGTTATCCAAAATACAAAACAAAGGCCAACATGGCAAACAAAGTTGTAAAACAAAAAAGAAAATACTGATCCAATGTTTTTATTTCTTAAATTTAACCCCACCATGCCTGGAGTGTCGAGGAGACGTGGATACTCCTTGAATATTTCCATGATTGTCTTGGTTCCAGTGTCACGAATGCATTTGGCCCTATGGATAGACGTCTCCTTCATGTACTGCTCAACCTGACTTAGTATCTTGTCGTCTTTGACATTTGTCTATTTCTTTGACTTGTGTTCTGTTTTTTCTTCACAGGTACCACCTCGAGATATTTTTATGTAGAGGTTTACAGCATAATTTTTGCAAAAAGCAGATCAAATAAAATATACACTCTTTCTAAATGCCTCTCTTTTAATTTTTTACAGAATTAAAATGACAGTTTCTTTTGAATTCAATGTCTCATACAGTATGCACACCTCATCTGAAACCATTTTACTGCAGCATTTTGGAGATATGTCACATTATTTGACCTTACATGCTTTTAAGTAATAAAAAATGTTCAAGTATAAAAAAGAACAGTTGTGCAAGTCATTTAAAAACATTTTACTTTTGTATTTTGGGGTACTAGAAAACATGTACAGAGATAAAACGTAAAACATGCTGTTCTGTCTGTACTTTATTCACTGTAGGATTTAAATATACTTTAATGTAAAAAAAAGACAAAGAACGTAAAGTATTTAGAAAAAAATCTACATTACAGTACACAAGGAACAAAACTTGACAATGAAGAGAGTAAACAGAAGGGATTAAACAAAAATAGGCTAATTATAAAACAATACACACATGGAGGAAATCCAGTCCGAGTCGAGGAAAGAGAAACAAGACAAAACTATAAACAAAGCTCACAGAATACATTCTTGTCAATGTACATTTTCTGAAACTGTTCTGTTCATCACTGGAGATCTTTCAGTCCACATCATCATTCCTGGTCGAGTAGTGATACTTCATTACAGAGTTTCCCTGTTTACAATTACTGTTAGTCATGACAATTTCCATTTTCAGAATCAGAATCAGAATCAGAATCAGAAAGAGCTTTATTGCCAAGTGTGCTTGCACACACAAGGAATTTGTTTTGGTACTGAGGCTTCCAGTGGACATATACAGATACAAATACAACAAGAAACATAATACTACAAATTATAAGAATAAAAAATAAAAATATAAATATATGAGAGTAAAAGTATCACAGTTGGATTTTCATTTTGTTAACTATTTCTTTGTAACACAATTTAATAAATGAATGTTGTAAGACTGGAAAAACTAGAAGGACTTTAAGAGAGGACCACTCTCTGAGAAAACAAAGGAAATTAACATTTGAACTCCCCCCTCATGCGCTATTGAGACGAAGGTCTCACCTCCCTCATCCTAATCTACATTTCTCTCCCCCATTCTTCATCCTGGCAGAGATCTCCCAAACTCACACAAGAATCGAAATGGTTTAATGTGAATGATTATCATACATGTTTGGTATTATTTGAAATGTCTCGGTGCGACTGGTACAAATGTCTCATTCCCAAAGAAGTAAACCAAAAGATAATAAAGTTCTTAGGAAGTTTAGAAATATCTTCCACACTGGAGGGTGTGTCTTTGAGTTAACACCTTCTGACCATTTGACTGAATGCTAATTTTCCACTGCTAGCAAATGGTGACTTACAGGTAAATTTCCACTGTGGATGATGCTCAGATTTGAAATGAGGTCTGGGTATATAATGAAACGCAGCGAGAGCTCGGGGCCTTTTCTGTATCTGAGATCGGCCCGTGAGGCTGAGAGTTGCGAAACTCTCAGCCTCACGCATTTCTTGTCGGGTAAACTTTTTCCTCTTTATTCTAGAGCATTTGATGTTTTGCATTGATTATCTTTGAATTGATTATGAAATTGTAATGATACATTTACCTGACATATTAAATAGTGATATTTGATTATTCTAATTGACTTTGACATTATTTTCATTCAAGAGTTTAAAAGAATAATAAAACATTCGCTCACATTTAATGATGCACAGATATCATTAAAGCCTTTTCATTTATGGAGTCAGATGAAATAACGAGTAAATACATAAGACAAAATGTATTGAATTTAACCAAAAATACTTTGCCGCGAGAAAAGACAGCAACACGCAGAGACCTTCACCGCTAATTCGAATACCGCCATTGGATCGAGTTAGACGGCCTTACAATGTCATACATCCAGATTTATTGCAGTCAAATTTTATTGCAGTTTTATGAAGACTTTTATTTTTTATAATTTTGAGTGATTTTTGTGAACTTTTTTTCATTGTATTCTAAAGAGACGCAGAGTGATGTCGCCTTGCAAGTACTTCCTGTAGTCCTTCAACATCAGTGTACAAGATTGGAAGGAAAACGTTTAAACCAGCTTTCATTGAAACACGGAACCTTTACTGTTCCTAAAGGTATTTACATTAGTTTTACATTTTTGCATTCTAAATCGACGCCAATAATTATTTTTTTTTCCCTCTTCTTTTTTTGTTTTTGTTGTCAGATTGGGACCAATATGGCTGAGTACTTGCGCTCAAAAGACTCTGAATCTCCACATGTTCTCATGCTTGGAGACAACCAGTGCTTTCAAGCCTTTGCCATTATAAACGGAGAGGCACTCGAGCAGAATACATTGCTTGCTGCAGTTGATGTTTGCTTTAAGGCGTTCTACGTATTTGACATAGACTACCCGAAACAGTGTTCCACAGTGGGGCAGTTTTTACAGACTGTGGTGTATGGACTTTCTGGGGATGAAACGCCAACAATGAGACTTTTGCGAGCATTCATTTTATAGTTTCATAGTTTCATAGTTTCATAGTTTTGTTATTGCTGTCTGTGACCTTGCCTCTTTTATGCTGTTTGTTCTTTTTATATTTACTACTATTACTTCTAAACGTACTCGGTTACTAACGTAACCTCGGTTCTCTCTAGAGAGGGAACAAGTACTGCGTAATATCTTACGCTATGGGGAAAACCTCTTTTCCACGAGATATTGAAGCCAAAAATTATCCTTAATTTTGAATTAATGTAAAACGCTGTGCAGCAGCATGCAGACATAGGCAAGACGGCTTGCGCGCCTATTGGCTGCCCTGCGGCAACAGCAGCAGCCTATCGAGAGAGGCTCTGCGTGACACATATCCAATGGGGGCATTTCGCGCCCATTTCGTCACGTCCCGCCAGGAAGGGCGCGGTCTCGCCCTATAAACATAGCTCGATTAGGCTGGTACAACTGGTTTTCATCGCCGAAGCGAACCAGAGCTGTGTATGCACGGCAAGATACGCAGTACTCGTTCCCTCTCTAGAGAGAACCGAGGTTACGTTAGTAACCGAGTACGTTCTCTTACGAGAGTATCTCTCGTACTGCGTAATATCTTACGCTATGGGGAACACAATGCAAAATGCCATGCGTACTGGGATCCGACACCAAAGTCCCAAGGGCAGTAGCCCGGGGCTCATATAGTGCATAATCACCATAGACTCACAGAGAGTTGGAGAAGAGAGGCTGCAAGCATCATTCCCCATGAAATAGCATCCCACAGGAGCTAGTTATGTTTACAGTGTTTCATGCAGACAGGGTGAATGTGTTCAGCCTGAACTGGTTAATAGTACGGGTTATTCAACACCCATGGAGCTGTTTTATCGCTCAGCGAGCGATGCACAAGCAAAACTCAGCATCTGGGCCGGCACAGCGAGGCAGATAGCACTGAATTCTATACCGACAGAAGCTTGGCTTGTAAGGCGGGAACCTCTAGGTTGTAAAACCTTATAAATGTAGACGGCGAGGCCCAGCCCGCGGCCGTACAGATATCGGTAACCCCACTATACCACGCCCACGACGAGGCCACGCCTCTCGTGGAGTGCGCTCTGACACCCAAAGGACACTGCAGGCCCTTAGAAGTGTAAGCCAGTGCTATGGCGTCGACTATCCATCTGGATAGGCTCTGTTTTGATGCGGCCGGTCCCTTGGAGCGTCCGCCAAACAAAACGAAGAGCTGCTCAGTCTGTCTGAAGACCGACGAGCGGGACACATAAGCTCTCAGTGCCCTGACAGGGCAGAGGAGACTCGCATCCTTCTCCTCATCATGAACCGGGAGGGCGCACAGGGAAATAACCTGGGCCCTGAACGGTGTGTTGAGGGATGTGGGCACGTACCTGTGCCTTGGTTTGAGTATGACTTTTGAGTCATTAGGCCCAAACTCCATGCATGACGCGCTTACCGAAAGCGCTTGCAAGTCCCCTACGCGCTTCACTGAAGCGAGAGCCATAAGGAATACCGTTTTGAGAGACAGATGTTTCATGTCTGACAAATGGATTGGCTCGAATGGGGCACCTTTCATGGCTTCCAAAACCATAGAAAGGTCCCACACAGGGACTGAGGGGGGTCTGGGAGGATTCAGCCTCCGAGCTCCCCTGAGGAATCGCACGACCAGGTCGTTTTCCCCAGTGACTGGCCAGACGTCGGTTTTGCAAACGCCGCTATGGCCGCCACGTATACTTTGAGCGTGGATGGGGTTCTGCCCTTATCCAGCAGCTCCTGAAGGAAGGAGAGCACTTCCGTAACCCCGCAGTCTGAGGGTGAAAAGCCCTGAGCTTGACACCAGGCAGAGAACACTGACCACTTTGAGGAATAGAGCCGTCTAGTAGACGGGGCTCTAGCCTGCGTGATTGTATTTAACACTCCCTCTGGGAGGTTAGCGGGTACCCGTTGATGGCCCATGCATGTAGGGACCATAATTCCGGGCGAGGATGCCAAATCGAGCCCTTTGCCTGAGAGAGGTCTCTCCTCACCGGTATCGGCCACGGGGCAGTGCTGGTCCGCCGCATTAGGACTGGGAACCAATTCTGGTTTGTCCAGAGCGGAGCCACGAGTAGCACTGGGCATCCGTTTTCCCTGATTCGTTCCAGCACTTGAGGCTGGAGCGAGACGGGGGGAAAAGCATAGAGGGGGCAGCAGGGCCATACTTGGGCCAGCGCATCCCTGCTCTTGGAGAAAAAGTTCGGACAGTGAGCGTTTTCTTGGGACGCGAACAGGTCCACCTGCGCTCTGCCGAATGTCTCCCACAGCAGTTGGATCGTCTGCAGGTGCAGCGACCATTCCCCTGCTGGGATATTGTTTCTGGACAGACGGTCTGGTCCCAGATTCAGGCGACCAGGCACATGCGCTGCTTTCAGTGAAAGCGGGTTGTGCTGAGCCCAGACCAGGAGGCGTTCCGTCAGCCTGTAAGGCTTCGGGACCTGACGCCACCCTGGTGATTTATGTATGCCACCACTGACATGTTGTCCGACCGGACTAAGACGTGGCGGCCTTTTATCTGGGGACAAAAGCGCCATAGCGCGTTTTCGACTGCCAGCATTTGCGTAGGAGCTTTTCCCGTTCTGACCACTGGCCGAAGAACGGTCTGCCCTCGAGCAGCGCTCCCCATCCCGAGGTGGAGGCGTCCGTGGACACCACCGTCACACTCGAGGGAGTCCCCAGACTCACGCCTGACTGATACCAGTCGGCTATTTTCCAAGGTTCCAGAGCCGAAACGCATTTCATGTCGACCCTGAGGCGAAACAGACCAGAGGTCCATGCCCGGGGTGGAACTCGCACTTTCAGCCATAACTGCAGTGGGCGTATGCGAAGCAGGCCCAGCTGGAGTACTGAAGATGCCGAGGCCATGAGGCCCAGCATTTTCTGAAACCTTTGAGCGGGACTATAGAGCCGCGGCGAAAGGATTTCGCGGCGCGCTGAATGTCCAGTTCTCACTCTGGCGACAGACGTGCTGTCATAGACAGCGAGTCCAGTACTGTTCCCAGAAAAGAGATTTTCTGACTGGGGAACAGCGAACTCTTCACCCAATTGACTGTGAGACCCAGATTCTCGAGATGCTCGAGTAATGTGGTTCTGTGTTCTGTGAGCTCTGAATGTGATCGAGCTAGAATCAGCCAATCGTCCAAGTAGTTCAAAACTTGCATGCCCTGAAGTCTCAGGGGTGCGAGGGCCGCGTCCATGCACTTCGTAAATGTACGGGGTGCTAGGGATAGGCCGAACGGTAGGACTGTGTATTGATATGCCTGGCCCTCGAAGGCGAATCTCAAGAATCGCCTGTGACGTGACGCTATTTGTATTTGGAAATAGGCGTCTTTCAGATCTATTGACATAAACCAGTCTCCCTGGCGCACTTGCGCGAGGATTTTCCTGGTTGTCAGCATTCTGAACTGGCGCTTCATAAGCACTCTGTTCAACTGTCGCAGATCTAGAATGGGTCTGAGACCCCCGTCTTTTTTCGGTACCAGAAAAATATCTGCTGTATAGCCCCCCTTCGCTCTGAGCCTGAGATAAAGGTTCTATGGCCCCTTTGCTCAGTAGTTTCGCTATTTCGGCTCGAAGTAGATGAGATACTTCATTGTCTACCGTGGTTTCGACTCGCGCCGTGTAATGGCAGTGACGTCGAGCGAACTGTAGCGAATAGCCTCTTTTTATAGTGTTCAACACCCATTCTGATACCCCGGGAAGCTTTGCCCACGCATCTGCGTGAATAGCTAGGGGTAGAATGAAATCCGGGCTCTGGCCGCGGCATAGCGGCGGCTGCAGAGCTTCGGTGCGCTGAGACATAAACACTGTGTTTATAGTGTGCGAGGCGGGAGGCGCGCCGATCACGGCGGGCAGCCTGGTCGCGCTCGAATTCTCTATGACAGGTTGTGGAGAGAGAGCGAGCAGGACAAACCCCGTGGGGTTGAGCGTGTCTGTGAAGGAATGTGGGCGCGGGACGGCGGGCACATTCACTGCACTGAGAACACCGTCGGCTTGTGCCGACTGAATGTGTGTCGGTTTCGTTTTTACAGAAAGCGAGGGACACGCATCGTGTAGTGTTTGTGGGCACTGTGTCGTGGGCACATTCACTACATTTTTGCACAATCGACATGAGTCGATTTTATTTGTGCTAGCCCTGAACTGTGGCGGGCTGTGTCTGTGTGTGGGAATGGGCACTGAGACGTGGGCATTCTTACAACACTCATAACACCATCGGCCGTGGCCGGAATACCAGAAAATACACTCTTTTGGGATTTATCTGGGTCGCCGTAAAAATGGCATTTGTGTGCAGGCAAGCGGGCTGTGGTGCCGGCTTGTTTACTGTGAAATACACTGGAACAGTCACATTGTTTGGAACTGAACGAGCGAGAAGTTTCGGTGGAGTCTGGCCGCGGCAAGACTTAAACACCGTGGGTTTTAGCTGACTGTATGTGTGTTGGTTTCGTTTTACAGAAAACGTGGCACATGCAGTGTGTAGTGTTTGTGGGCACTGGGGTGTGGGCACATTCACTACATTTAATGCACAATGACATGAGTCGATCTCATTTGTGCGTGCCCTGCACTGTGGCGGGCTGTGTTTGTGTGTAGAAATGAACACTGGGCAGTGGGCATTTTTATTACACTCATAACACCATCGGCTGTGGCCGGAATACCAGAAAATACACTGCTTATATGATTTTTCTGGGTCGCCGTGGAAACGGCATTTTTGTGCAGGCAAGCGGGCCATGGTACCGGCTTGTTTACTGCAAAATACACTGGAACAGTCGCATTTTCTTGGAACTGAACGAGCGAAAAGTTTCAGTGCAAGTCTGGCCGCGGCGAGACAAAATTTTTATCTGCTGCGAGACCTGGGATCGAACACGGGTCTTCCGTGCGAAGGCTTTGGGTTTCGCCACTGAGCCACAGGGGGAAACGTCAAAAGCTTACATTAGCTCGAGCACATAAGAGAGCGTCATCACAGTTTGTGTGTGTTGGCGTTTGTTTGCAGGCGTGCGTGTTATACAACAGGCTCATTGCTGCAATATTGACATTTTCAGCCGCTCAAACTAAGAGGAGCTGAGAAATGTTTGAGAAATGGAGATTGGTCCGGCCTCGGCGGGACTAAAAACACACTCTTTCCTCATTTCGCCGGTGACGCATGCCCACGGGGGGCGGGGGCGGGGGCGGGGTAGCTTTCTTATAACGTAAAGAAAGCTAGCCGCGGTTTTGAAGCTGGCCTTCTCTACAGATGCAGCTATCTCGACGTCATTAATGGCGGAAGCGGCGGCCGTTGTCCATCAGCGAGCGACTCGAGTGAAGCTGGTGAAGCTGGCGGGCGAACCAGCAAGCTATCACGGGCTGGAGAAGGCTCGGGGCTGTTTCGTCGACCTCAATGGCGGAAGCGGCGGCAGACGGCGGCCGCTGTCCGTCGGTGAGGGACTCGAGCGATGCCGGCGAAGCTGGCGGGCGAACCGGCGAGCTTTGGCGGGCAGGAGAAGGCTCGGGGCCGCGCTGGGCACGGCGCTTTTACGGTGCGGCGCTACAGCGGGCTGAAGTGCAGGCTCTGAGAATGATGCCAGGCGAGTCCTCAGAGTCACCATCGGCAGTAGCTCACAGTGAGGGCATCCGCCGTCGACGAGAGCGAGAGCCGCATGATCCTCACCCAGGCAGGAAACGCAGATGACATGGGGATCCTCTTCACTGAGTGTGGCTCGGCACGAGCCGCAGGATCTATGCATCTTGAAAAAGACGCAGCTCTTTTAGGAGAGGGAGAGAGACAGTGAAAAAATGTGTGTCGCAGCGGCGAACACACACACACACTTGCAGAAAAGGATATAATCCCGGAAGCGTAGCAGGTACAGCGGCTAAAGGCGGCGATGCCAGCGACTTCAGACTCAATGGCTCGTCCCACTGCGTGCTTTTCTCAGACGGCGTGGCTTCTCACTCCGGATCCAGCGATGCGGTGATGCTTCGCTGAAGAGATGAAAATCAGTTGTACCAGCCTAATCGAGCTATGTTTATAGGGCGAGACCGCGCCCTTCCTGGCGGGACGTGACGAAATGGGCGCGAAATGCCCCCATTGGATATGTGTCACGCAGAGCCTCTCTCGATAGGATGCTGCTGTTGCCGCAGGGCAGCCAATAGGCGCGCAAGCCGTCTTGCCTATGTCTGCATGCTGCTGCACAGCGTTTTACATTAATTCAAAATTAAGGATAATTTTTGGCTTCAATATCTCGTGGAAAAGAGGTTTTCCCCATAGCGTAAGATATTACGCAGTACGAGAGATACTCTCGTAAGAGAACTATTACTTCTAAACTATTACTTCTAAACTATTACTTCTACATACTTGTACTTTTCTTCTATAGTACAATTACACTACAATTGATTCTTACTGAGTATTTCTCTCACATGATATCTTATGCTCAAGATCTTGATGTAAATGTTGTGAAATGTTTTTAGATTTCACTTCATATTTTCTTCAAGAAGTTATTTCAAGTCTTTCTGTGATATGGTTTCATGCATTTTCATTGAATTTTGTCAATGGGGAGGAAGTGATGGGAAATTTAAAAAAAAACGTATTCGCAAATTAACAATTTTACTTGATAAAACAAAAATAAATTTTCATATTTTGATTACTGAAGTCTGTATTGCTGTAGATGTGTTATTTGAGTCATTTTAATTAAAATTTCTAGTTTAAATTTCCAACCCATTTTGGGTTACATTAACCCAGCACTGTAGAAATTTTTAACCCTAATTGGATTAAAATGACAACCCAGCATGCTGGGTCAAACATTACAACTAGTTGGGTTAAAACAAACCAGCGCTGGGTACGTCCCTTTTTGACCCAGTGCTGGGTTTCCAAGAATAACTCAAATTGGGCTGTTTTTAACCCAGCATTTTTTAGTGTAATTGCTGACAGAATTTACATTTTTGGGTGAACTATCCCTTTAATGTTAGTTCTAATATGTATGTCAGGAGATGCGCTGTAGTCCACATGTGGTTACCTATAAAAGGTGTAGAGTAAGAATGGAAGAGAGAGCACCTGCTGCCAAATCATGTAAATGCCTGGCACTGTTGTATTGCTGGTGGGTTTGAATAAACCTTGGAGAATTGAGAACTGTCTGGTCTTCATGATTACCAGGACTTAGACATAACAGAGTAATTAGATGGTGAAGTGGATTTACTTATTGTAAAGTTAACGAAAGTTCTCATGTGGATTGTAATGTTTAGAGAAGATGTCTTAACAAATGTCAGCAGACCGGGAAGATTTTAAAACGAGCCGTTCATTCATAAATCCGCAAGATCACTGTGAAAATACAGACCGGAAGACAAAAGACAACGAGCGCAGCGCTGTAAAGGTGCGGGCTACATAAGGTCTTATAGTGCCTTATCTTGTGTGCGTTCAAGAGAAGTAAGTGTGTTTGTTATATATTATGCTTATATGGTGCGCGCGTCCGGAGCGAGTGTAAAACACAGGAAGAAGAGGAAAATGAAAGTAACAACACATCAACAGAAATACCAACTCTGATAAAACTCACTGGATTTGATTTGATCTATAATCTCCAGAAAACATTTCTACAGATGTCAATTTAGCACAATGCCTACCAAATCTAATAACACTCGCGGCCATTTATGTGTTTAATCCACAATCCATCGAGACCAGCAAGAGATTCTGAGAACGACGCGCGCGGACTGACAACAAGCGGAACGAGTTTTAAAATACTTATAAATTCTCTTCTTAGTGGACAAGACTGCAAGTGAGTTTAATACATTCTCCATTACAGTCATTTGTAATTATTAGGAACTTCATATTGTATATTAAGCGTGATTTAAATGTGAAGTTACAGAAGGCTGTTCTTCTGCAACTCCGAACAGAAGAAGAATCTGCCAGAAATTACAATCTTTTGAAGTTAAAAATAAGTTAAGTTTTATTGAGAAAGCTTTATTGAAAACGAATATGTTTCTGTAAGTTTTCTCCCATTTTCTCTTCCGTTTTGGGCTGTTGTTTTTGTGATGTGAAATCGAAAGTATTTTTGAACCAGACATTTACAGTAGACAGACAGATGAAGCCTAACGTCAGTCAACAACAATCTGATATTATTCAATATTTCAGTTCTTATATAGCATATATGATTAGTACTTATACAGTATGTCTATTATAATTCTGGTTACTTTTACTCAATTATTTTAGGATCATTTGAAAGTAATGAAATCAACCATCATTGTGAACTTGTAATGATTAAATGACAAACGATTCAACAATTATTATAGATTGGGTAAATATAATTGTAAAACTATATTAAACTGCAATAGAGAAAATGACAGATTGGGTTTAAACACAATTTCGGATTGCATTATATCTGGACTTTTGTGAAGAGACTATTGACACTAAAGTGTTTAAAGTCCTTTTAAATATATTTTTTTTTTTTTTTAATAGCTCTCTAAAGATTTAAAGAAACATCCTAATGAAAAGAATTTGGCCTTTTGTGAAAATAATTATGAGGGTTTTAAGATGAAAAGAAAGGAATTAAGAGCTATGAAACAAACAGCACAAATTGATTTTAAATGTAAGGTAGAGGATCGGAAAATCAAGATGTAAGGCCTGAATAATATGAAGGGGCGTAAATAGAGAAGTGTAAATTATGATATTATAGACACAGATATTTTTTAATGGGTTATTTGAATATGTTTTATGGGAGATATGAATATGAATTTATTCATAGGCTATATAAGTGCTGGTTTATTGGGGTCTATGGTGTTATAAACTACTGTGATGTTTAAAATGTTTTTATGGATGTATAGGCATATTATATAAATGTGATTGTTAACAAATGTTCAGAAGTGTAATACACAGCACAAGTGTGTTTTCTCTTAAGAGAATGTTCAGCCAGTAACATATGTTCCCAGAACGTTTTATGATAAATATAACATTCAGAAAATACTAATAACATTTTAAGGACGTTCTGAGAATGTTGTTCTAAGAACGTTTTCTATCAACATTACAAGAACGTTAATAACGTTATAAGAACGTTCCAAAAACATTTTTTAAATAACGTTTTGTACTAACATTTACACAACTTTTAAAGAACATTAGTGAATGTTCTGGGAACGTTCCCTGTTAGCTGGGATGTTTCTGACAATAGGAATACGGTTGAAGAAATGTGTGTTAGGATTCTTGATTTGTTCACTGATTCGCTTCAGGTGAAGGAGACTTAAGCGTATTATTCAGTTACGTGGAAGTTATCACTTATACGACCCCTTCCTAACAAAGTGGGAGCTAAAAATCTAGAGGACTTTGAATATACTCGCTAAATGTATGGAAAGGGTCATTAGTTATCATCTTAAACCATATCAGAGCAACTAGATGTATGGCGATCTGCATATAAACCACAGAGAGGGACAGAGGATGCCACGCTCACTATGGTTTATACAATTGCTAGTCATTTACAACAAGCAAAGGCTAATGTGCGTGATCTTTTTATCGAGTATTCCTGCCTTTAATACTATGCAGATACATTTACTCTCGGAACGTCTTTTGGTTCTAGGAGTAAATGGAGTAATAGTTCATTGTATTTTTTTTTTACAAATAGACCACAATGAGTTTGTGCTCGGGGTGTTAAATCAGATCGGCCCTATCATACACCCCGCCAGGGCTGGACTGGCCATCGGGCTTTCCCGGTGCGCCGACGTGCTTTTTGGGCCGATACATCTCACTCTTTAAAAAATATATTAGTTTTACACGCTTTAGACCATGAGCTTAGATCCTTAAAATATTGCCCATAGAGTTTTTAGATACTGTTATTGTTGTATGTATTGTGGATGTCATGTATTATTAATTGTATTGTGACTGTATGGCGAGGCCAAATACCAATTTTCAGCCAAGGCTCACTGTAAAATCCAATTGTGTTCCTGACTCACATATATTAGTTAACTTTACTCAGTTATATAAAATACGTACTTCTTACTAGGTTTTGTTGGGTTACAGTTAATTGCAGGGTGAAAATAACAAGTTACTCAATAATTTGAGTGACGCTTACTTGAAACAAGCAAGTAGCAACAAAGGATGCAATGACGTTACTAAACCAGTGAGAGGCAGCAGTGCATTAAAGCGTGCCTAATGTGCCGAAAAAACAAAGAAGAAGCGGCACTTGTGAGAGCATGCGCGATAGATTCTGGCTGCGTTCGGAATCGCATACTTCCCTACTATATAGTAGGCGAAAAGAGTAGGCGAGCGAAAAAGTACGTTCGAATCCTCAGTATTCATAAAAGAGTAGGCGAGAATTACCTGGTTGACGTACTAATTATCGCGAGATTTGGACGATAGTGCGTTCGAATATGCCTACTTTCCTACTATATAGTAGGCGAAAACAGTACGTGAGGGAAGCAGTACGTTCGAAACATCAGTATTCCTAAAAGAGTAGGCGAGAAGTTCCCGGATGATCTCCTGCTTTCGCCCAGACATTTGAGTGTTTTTCAGCTTGTACTCATCTATCCCAGGAGGCCACGCGAGAGCATACGTCATTATCAAACATTACGGAGATCAGCGATGCCGGGGGTTTTCAAATGTGAGTAAACGCGGTTCCTTATGTGTTAAACTACTATAGAGTAAACGTTTTAAGTGTTGAAGGTGTAAAGTAGTTAGTTAGTTGTGATTTTGCTGTAAAAACATGTTTTGTATAGCTAGCTAACAGGGGAGCTCTAAGCACACGTAACGTCTCTAAAGTGGATTTACATAACCATATACATCTTAAACACGCTTATTTAAAATGTCTATTTACATCTGAAAGGAAAATATTGTAAGTATTGGCATATTGCAGATGAGCACATCACAACATTAAAAAGACATCTGAGTGATGTATGTGTGGCATTATTATAAGATAACGTTAATTCACTGTTGTCAACACTGTTGACATTAGACAAATGTGCTGTAAATAAACAAATCTATAAAGTAACAAAACATGTTTTTATTCAGACTGGTGTGAGCACTGAGGATGAGGAGCCCAGAGCTGAATCCTGGAAACGGTGCCATATGTGTCCCTCCATCTCTCCATCTGCCCTTATCGCCTCAGATTGTGAAGCGCAGCGCAGCAACAAGCTCCGGCACGAAGGCACGGTCACCTCTGGTGAATTCATCAGAATAAAGCCGCAGAATGGGAACCACTGTGTTGAGATGGCAGTAGGATGTGGGCTTCAGCGCCTGTAAATACATTGAATAAAGCTTTGTTTCATGTGTTGTTGAATTGTATATGCATTTGTTTATTGTGTGATGGTTACTTTTATTTGTTCTTTTACTCATTTATACATGTTTCGATTGTTGTCAGTATATAAAATATAATTATTTAATGTATGCATTAATTCATTGCTTGACTGACAATTGAGATGTTCACGCGTGTATTCACGAATAACTCATATGACAAAAAATATATTTTGCTTGTTTTATTAAGTTATATAATTTTTAGTATATAAAAAAGTAGTAGGCCTATAATTAAGTATTGGTCAGCATTTAATATTATTTTGTTTAAGTTTTGGGTGGGCTAACAATGCAATTCATTCTGAGGAGCGATACTTACAATTTCCGAGTATAAATTCAACAGTTTTCTCCAAAGGAGAGATCTTCGAGCAGCGGCCCGTCTCCTTGTGCAGACATTACAAATGCCGAGAAAAACTGTTCTAGGTTGTGCTGTCGAGTTACTGATGTTATGAAGTGTTAGTGCATCTGTCGCTCATATAATTTAAACTTATAAACTTATTACATGAAGATCATGGAAAGATACTAGTTGTATCTAACAATGAACAATCATAATGACAAAACAGAAAACATAAAGATCATTGGTTTGTGTACATCATAATATGATATTTATACACAGGAAAAAATAACAATAACAAGGCTAAATATCTTTAAATAGTTCTTCATAATACATTAAAAATTGTTTTGATGTTATAAGTCTGAGGGATGAAACGAGAGGTAAATTCATCAAGAAAAGAGGAAAACTTAAAGGAGAAACGTTATGGGTATAAAATAAAGAAATTAACAACATATTCAAGAGATGACGATTTTGGCGTTTCTTAAAAAAAATATCGTCATAAGGATAAAACTGTTGGTCACATTAGTAGGGTTTAAAATATAACAACTTAAATCAACCCTAAATGTATTCACAAAATAAATTGGCAGCTGTTTCTTCAACAATACCACAAAATGAGCAAGTTTCATAAATATCAAGATATTTACAGATAGATGAATTAAACGTGTCGTTCATCTTTTAAGTTGTTGCGCTTGTGATAACGCGTCGTAGGTCACATGATAACGTCAACATGGCGGATGATGTCCGGATCGCATTCATACTCAACGAGATTTGGCTATAAAGTACCTACTCTTTTAGCGCTCGTTAAGTAAGTACTCACTGAAATCAAGTACCTACTCATTGAGTATGCGATTCCGAACGCAGCCACTGTGTGTATTTCAGCGCCAATTTTGAAGATGTGGAAAGACGTTGACAGACTGGAGACTGCCTACATTTTTATCTGGAGCTTCGCTACATTTTTGGAATAATAATATGAGATGATAATAAGGTGAGTAATCAAGCATGCGACTTTTGTGTGAATGTTTTTTTACTGTCTGTCGCTAATCTTTACTGATCTCCTTAATGTGTACCAAATAATTGTGATATTCAGAGCTTGAAGAATATGGTTAGGCATAACAGTTCCTGAAATGCCTGAAACGCTATTTATTGTTCCCAAATTTAAAACCGATGCATTTTCACTGAAGCATTCTCCTCTGTTGGCATTGGTTTATAAATTATTAAGGTTACAAATCTTGTGAAATGGCGCACATTTACAGTTCAAGGTAACGTTAACCTGCAGTTTATGCAGACATGAAGTTTGTGATGATTTTTGACAGTATTTATGAATTCACAATAGCATTATACTTTTATTTTTAAATTGAGTACATTAAGAATGTAATGCAAGCACTGTAAATGTGATTTTCTTTACTCAAACTCAACTGCTTTATCACTGCTGATAAAATTAGCCATCTTTTAACAAGATGAGAAACTTAGTAATGTTAAGTAATGTTACCCTAGTGGAACCTCTGATTGCATCAAAGATGGACCAGACCTTCTCAATGCGAAGATGTGAGATTGTGGATGCAGATGGAGCAGTGGCCAGCTCTTTTTACAGAGAGACCAGTAAGAACTTATTCATATCCCTTTTTCCACCATGAGAAACCACATTCTGTTTAGGTTTGGCTTTAGAATTGGCCTGTAGGCCTGACCATGCATTGAAAAATTTCCACACTGTCCCATGCCTTTTTTTGTGTGCCTGTGTTGTAGGTGTTTGCAGAGTTTGACAGGATAGTCACCACAGATCTGCAGACTGCAGAGTAACTTTTATGGTCCTGTGGATCGCAACACACCTCGTTTTGTCACAAGTCTTCAAGAAGCATTGGAGAGAAATTTGATGATCTTATGCAGCAAATTAATACAGGGGTGAGTTTACTGCAGCCTTAATTTTTTATTATTATTCTGAGTTGATTATGGTTTTGCTTACAATCTATTAAGCTGTTGTCTAACGTGTTGTGGGGTTTTGTTGATAAACCCTTTAACTGTGGACTGTTATCTTAATAGTCACTTCTCCACTTAAAGACATAATGGTAATGACACTTTTTTTCATCTTCAGATCAAAAAATTATGATACTTTTAATAAAATCCGAGTCCTTTCTGTTCCTCAATAGGCAGCAATGAAAGAAATCATTAAAGTAGCTCATGTGTCTCCAGTGGTTTAACCTCATTTCATGAAGCAACATGAGCGCTTTTTGTAATAATATTTATATAAAATAATATGAAAAATAATATTTTGTATTTACTAAATCTTATCGATTTGTTCAAAGGATAACAACTGGCTGCTCATGCATGAGCAATACACACATGTATGCAGGGCAGATAACTGACAATTAATCATGCCTTTTCACTTTTCCCTGTTGTAATATTTTTATTGTTTGGTTTCATTCAGGTTAGTGATGTTGATGAAGCCTGGGCACAAGTATCTGTTGGGGTGCTGACTGTCATTGACGAAGAAGAATCTCTCTCTCTACCTTTGCCCAGTGTCTACTGCCATCATTGTTGAGAGAGGTATTGTAATAATCTGCAGAACCTGCCTCATGCAAATTGCATCTATTTAGGTCTGTCTTATGCTTTAAATTTGGATTACACAAAAGACATGAAAAACACTTGGTTTGGGACAGAACAAACTGCCACCAAAACTGCAATCTCTGAAAAATCTCTTATTGAGTAATGAAATGTGCAAGATTAATAATGTTTGGCATTAGATTAAATTCGTTTATGACAGTGGAATTAGATTAGTTGATAGACAAATAAAAGGGAAACTAAGCCACTTGTTTAAAACGTGTCAGCCCATTAGTTCATGAGCAAGTTAAAGGGATAGTTCACCCAAAAATGATAATTATGTCAGTATTTACTCTCCCTCATGCCGTTCCAAACCCGTAAGACCTTCGTTCATCTTCGGAACACAAATAAAGATATTTTTGATGAAATCAGAGAGCTTTGTCTCCCTCCATTGAACGCAACGCCATTGAAACTTTCAAGGCCCAGAAAGCTAGTAAAAACATTATCCATGTGACTACAGTATTTCAACCTTAATATTATGAAGCGACGAGAATACTTTTTATGTGCAAAAAACCCCCCAAATAACGATGTAACAAGGTTCAGTTGTTGTGGGAAGAAGGAGGCGTGAACCGGCGAACATTCAACAAGTTTAATAACATAAAATAAAACAAATACAAAACGAAAGTATAAGCCAGCTGCCCCTCGAGGACGACTGCTGGCCACACAAAACACAACATAAAATCCAGGCCTGGCCTCTCTCGATCTCTACTGGCATCGCTCAGTAGGTTGAACTACTGTAGTCACATGGACTATTTTAACGGTGTCTTTACTACCTTTCTGGGCCTTAAAAGTCGCAATGACGTTAGTCTTTGGAGGGACAGAAAGCTCTCATATTTCATCAAAAAGATCTTCATTTGTGTTGCGAAGATTACGGGTTTGGAACGGCATAAGGGTGAGCAATTACTGACAGAAATTTCATTTTTGGGTGCACTAACCCTTTAAGATGCTGTCAGCGTATTCATTTCTAATGTACATGTGTGTCAGAGACATTGCTTTTTCATTGTTTAGGCTAATGAATGTAGCCACTTTTTATGCACTTCTATATACCAAGTTTGGTCTCCGAAGTGTTATTGATTAAAGTGAGTAATTGTTATTTATTTAATTGTTAAAGCTGTTTGTTGAGGATGTGTTAGAGTCAGGGTATGGTCTCAAATTTATTTATTTTTATTCAGATTTTATATAAAAAAAATGATATTGTACTGTAAAAGGTTTTTGGGAAACACTTAACAATAAGGTTAATTAGTTAACATTAGTTAACATGAACTAAGAATTAACAATACTTCTACAGCATTTATTAATCTTAGTTAATATTAATTTCAACATTTACTAAAACATTATTAAAATCAAAGGTTGTATTGGTTAACATTAGTTAATGCACTGTGAACTAACATGAACAAACAATGAACAGCTGTATTTTTATTAACTAACATTAACAAAGATTAATTAATACAATAGCAAATGTATTGCTCATTGTTAGTTCATGTTAGTTAATACACTAACTAATGTTAACTAATGAACCTTATTATAAAGTGTTTCCGTTTTTTGTTTTACTGTTGTTGTTTTTTTAAACCTAAAGTGATTTACATAAATTGTATACCCCAATGCAAACTTGTGTGGACCACCCCTGTGTCAGTTTTTAAGAAAACAATACAATAAATTTACCTTTGAACTGTATCATTGCCTTACATTTATTTGCCCAGTTGTAAATGTTATCTTTGTAAAATTGTGAAACTATTCTCAATGATTTATAATAGATGTGTACACGTGTAAGTGTACACTACTAGACATGCACTTGTTAGTACTACATATTTTTCCTATTTCACTTTACTCCGTTTTTAGAGTGCAATCGGTTTGCATGCTTTTTTCAAGTAAGGTGTACTAATTGGATTTTACATCAGAGTTAACACAACTAGCATAAATGAGTACATCTAAAGTAAAAGATCAAGTATAGTATACAAATTATTTTAAGTTACTGGAACTCTCTTTTAAGTGTACACTACTAGACATGCACCTGTTAGTACTACATATTATTCCTATTTCACTTTACTCAGTTTTTTGAGTGCAACCGGTTTGCATGCTTTTTTCAAGTAAGGTGTACTAATTGGATTTTACAGTGCTGGACAATAAAATACAACTAACTAACTAATTAACTAACTACAAATTGGGTTTAAACCCATTTTCTGTTCCCCAATGAATTTATATTTAGATCCATGAGTCAGTTAAACTCATTAAACAATCAGAAATAATTAAGACCATTGGGTTATTTTACATGGCAATATATTTGTTTGTAACTCACTTTATTTATACATTGTATTTGCTGTTGTTGTTGTTGATGATAACTCTTTATTCTTCATGATTGTGTTAAATAAGATGTTGTTGATGTGTGTAAATGTTGTGATTTGCAGGTGATGCTGAAGGATTGAGTGTTTCAGAAACCAGTGCTGATCAGTTTTCAGGGTCAGTTTAGCTGCAGTATGTCGGAGGAAAGAGGAAAGCACTCTCTCTCTCAGATGAGTCTCTCAGAGAAACACAGGTAAGACTGCGTCTGTTTTCACACTATCAGTTTAAACTCACTGGACTTTGTGTTTCCCTGTCATTAACACAACTTTAAGCATTCTTCTATATTTGCAAATGATTTGCACAACTTCAGTTTTTAGCTTCTTAAATTAACTCTGGCATTGTCTATTAAGCCCCGTTTGCTCTATAGAAAATATCACAGTTAATAATTTGTTA
The DNA here is from genome assembly GCA_030770095.1 of Gila robusta. Taxonomy (NCBI): domain Eukaryota; kingdom Metazoa; phylum Chordata; class Actinopteri; order Cypriniformes; family Leuciscidae; genus Gila; species Gila robusta. Next base: position 148,378 of record JAVALU010002176.1, on the reverse strand, counting down.
ATTACCTTCTAGACGCTGAATTAATCCAAATAAATGACTTTAGTTTTTAGATCATAAAGTTATTGACAGACATTAGTAAACAACTATACACTTAATTTAATTCAAGTATGCTAACAAAACTGTTTCTGCTCTCTATTTCTGTCAATAAACCAAAACTTGACATGGTCTCTTAAATCAGAGTGAAGTATTTTTTAACATATTTAGTCTCTCTTATGTATATTAAAGGGTTCTCGAGACACAAGGCACTGTTTTGAGTGGATGAGCGGCCGGAGCGCATTAAGGGTTTTCTGTGAGAACGGTGTCGTGTTAGCGGCCGCTAAGTTAATAACTAATGATCTTTACAACGGAAGTGAATCAATCAAAACTAACTTTATCTGGACAATAACTTTATTCTAGAGCTGCTGTAAAGCCTAAACAATCTCTGTTACTGTAATCTCTATTATCACTGTAAAGCTGCTTTAACACAATCTATACTGTTAAAAGCGCTTTATAAATGAAGGAGACTTGACTAAAGAAATCGTTATACTAATGTGAGCCAGTAAAATAAAATGATGGTTAACTATAAAACTGTAAAGTGTGTGTGTGTGTGTGTGTGTGTGTTTCTGTGGAGGATAAGATAAAGACACAGATGTGTTTCAGACACAGTTGATCCTCCTTTACTAAAGTGTTTTCTCTCTCTCTGTGTTCTTTGTGTCATCAGTGTAAGATCAGGCTCACATGTGTCCAGCTCTGTGTCTCTGAAGAGTGATCGGTCTAAAGATTATCCACCAGACTTCAGTGAGAAAACACCATCATCTAATAAAAGGTATTTCATGAGTTTCTAATCTTTTGTCACACGTTGATTGTGTTTAAAAGTTGTATCAGTGAATACCAATCATGAAACATTTTTAGATCAAATATTTATCATTAATCAGATCAAATATTTATCAGAGTATTTACAGCTAATGCTTTTATCTGTGATATTTTGCCCGGAAAATCAGTATTTTATTTGATTTATTTGATTACAGGCTTCAATATGAGACATTAGACTCAGACGTTCAGACTCGCAGGAACCACGAGAATTTCAAAGTCGTGTTTTTGCTCTCATCTGAAAAATGTCTTTATCTACATTACTCTATAGTGATTCCCCATCATGAACATGAAGAGCATGAAAAGCCTGACATATTAAATGATAGTCTGAAATTTTTATTTTTTTAATGGAGACACAGTGTTTCCCCTACCATTGTTTTGGGACCCGCCCCCTCAAAACTACCCCCCGCCCCCCTGAAAGAATGAAAAAATATATTGCAGAAAAAAAAGGATGCAAGAGCTCCATGTAGTAACTTTAGTGGCTATGATTTTCGCGATAGCGGTTCAGCAGACTTGAAATCAAATCGCAATAGACTACGGTGTGAATGTTAAACCACAATAATACTATTTAAATACGAATCATACATGTTCTATGTGAATGAATGGTGCAGACGACGCGCAGTGAGCTTCATGAGCTATGATGCGGTTCGGCGGCAACCAATCGGAATGTAGAAGTGCTCCGTTTGAGAGGATTCCAGAGAACGCAGTCTGTAAACTTTGGTTCCGACCACATTAGTTCCCAAGCAAAATAGAGGAGAGGTTGATCATTTGAATTTAATAAGAAGGCGCACAACACTATTTATAGGCAAGATTTTCGCGCTAATACACTTTATTTCTGCGGGAATGTAAATTAGAATATAACTTAACCATGAACACAAAAGTCACACCACACACATGGCTTTTAATTGGTTTATTTCGTTAGCAAACATGTCACTGTAATTGTTAAGTTCTCTCCATCAATCAATTTTCTGCAAAAATAACGATCGACATGCTTGTTTGCTTTGCGGCCCCTTTAAATTAAGTTTAAAAAAATACTAAGCATTCAATCTACATCAGAGCATCAGAGCGTCCACGAATCTTTCCACGGCGTCGCTGGCAGGGCGACGAGAGCGAATTTTGCCGCTCTCGCCGGCGGCAGTGTGAACGCACAGTAACACACACACACACACACACACACACACACACACACGCGCGCGCTGAAGCACGTTTGACCCTCAAGCTGTTTTTTGCCTATATGAGGACACGACTGCATGAACTTCCTCTCCAGACTCTAGATCCACTCTTAAAGTCACTTCGTGAGCATTTAACCACTTCATTTGAGAAAAACTATCGTCATGTCATAAACGCAGAAACTCAAAGGTCTTCACGGCAACCCGTCAAAATAAAAGTTCGATTTAACTTGACAGAAATATATTACTTTTTGTACAGTAGAATTTATATACGTCTCAATGTAATAATAATACTAACACTATAATACAAATAAATTATTATCAAAACTTTATTTTTTAAGGAATAATCACAATTTTTATTCAATGTTTTAATTTTAACAGTAAAGCTCATTGTGCAGCATGTTGTTTGACCAAAAAAGTTTGTTTAATTTCATATGATTAAAAGAAATGTAATTAATAATATATAAGAATTTTAATATATTTTATTTTTAATATTCATAGAATTTTTTTTAAAATATTGTATAAGTTTAATAATTGTTTATAATAAGTTTCCTGATTTCAATTAATTAGACATGATTTTTGATTACTAAAAATTTTACACCACGTATCGTGGGTGTGTGTATTTCTGTGGAGGATTAGATAAAGACACAGATGTGTTTCAGACACAGTTGATCCTCCTTTACTAAAGTGTTTTCTCTCTCTCTGTGTTCTTTGTGTCATCAGTGTAAGATCAGGCTCACATGTGTCCAGCTCTGTGTCTCTGAAGAGTGATCAGTCTAAAGATCCTCCACCAGACTTCAGTGAGAAAACACCATCATCTAATAAAAGGTATTTCATGAGTTTCTAATTTTTTGTCACATGTTGACTGTGTTTAAAAGTTGTATCAGTGAATACCAATCATGAAACATTTTTAGGTCAAATATTTATCAGAGTATTCACAGCTAATGCTTTTATCTGTGATATTTTGCCCGGAAAATCAGTATTTTATTTGATTTATTTGATTACAGGCTTCAATATGAGACATTAGACTCAGACGTTCAGACTCACAGGAACCACGAGAATTTCAAAGACGATCTTCTAGGGATCTTCCAGGTAGGAAAACATATTTTTATACGTTTAAAAAAACATAAAAAAAACATATATGTATGTTATTGAAAAAAAGTAATTTAATGTGATTCCTCCAGCTCACTATTTTTCCTTTTAAGCACTTAAATATTTTTTTATTTTTCTATTTGTTAAAAATAACAACTGGTTAACATGTTAGTCTTTTAACTGGATTTATTTTTTTTACAGATAAATTGCTAGAAAAGTTTAAGAAAATATTACAAAATGAGAACACAGAACACTTTGTGAAGGACTTTAATGAGAACAGATCCAGTATCAAATCAGCAGCTCTTGATCTCACACTACATTACCTGAGAGAGATGAAGCGAGATGAAGATGCTGATGCTCTAGAAGGTAAGAGACTCATGATCATCTGTCTGATTGTCTCTTATAAATGTAGGAGTATAAATGTATAAATGTAAATGTACTTAAAAAAAATATACATTTTTTTTCATTTGAACGGCCCATAAAACTCGTACATTGGCGGCCCATTCGTTTAGTTTTTCTTAATCAGCGGCGCTGGGATCTTTGTGTCAGTGTAATGCATTGGACAAAAAAAGTCAGCGTTGGGTTTTTTTTTTTTCTCACAGACCGGCCCATGAAACACGTAGATCAGCGGCCCATTGGTTCTTTTCTTGATTGACACTGGGCTGGTCCAATCACATCTTTAAACACCTCCCCCTCTGGGCTCTGAGCGAGCGTGCAGTGTCACTGTGTATCTGTCAAAATAGTCCGAGAGATGGAGAAGAAACACAAGGAATGTGCAGAGAAATAGCGTGAAAAGAAGAAACAGGCCCTTCAAGTGTCTGATGAGGATAGTGAGGAGGATCAGGAGAGAATGAGTGAATGAGTGTAGGAACCCATTACCCAGTTACGCATTATTTCCACATCTGCATAGTTGACGATTACGCATTTTACTAGAATTGTAATGAGACGCATTTGGAAACCATGTGTTTATCTCTTTCAAGTATAGAAATTAGTACAAAAGTAATTATGAAAGTTTCTTTTATTTTTCAGTGGTTTTGTTTTACAATATATGGCTATTACTGTCGTGGGATTAATATTATAACAGGGTTCCCACGGGTCCTTGAAATCCTTGAAAGTTTGTGAATCTGAAATATTTTTTTCAAGGCCCTGGAAAGTTTTTGAAAATATACATTCATAGATACAGGTCCTTGAAAGTGCTTGAATTTTTGGAAAAAAATGCCATTTTATTCCCTCCGGTCCGCTAATGTGTTATTTCACCTACACTTCTTGGCTTGTGCTTGATTTACCTTAGTTACACACATTTATGCATTACGTTACGTTAAGTGTTTCCAGCGTGAGGTGCTTTGTACCATGACTTCACGCTCGCACGAAACTTCTACGATGGTACCTCAACGTTTCACAGACACACCGTGAAACATTGCAAAAATAGGCTGAAACCGCTGAAACGTGATGCCTGGAAAATGCAAGTTTCAAGATATTTGGAATGTTTTATAATGATCTGCATATCATGTTGTGATATGTTTTCAGTGCTTACACCGAACCCAAATATGTTCAGTCAATAGCCCTATTCGGACGGTTACGTTTTCTCATGGGGTCGTAAGGTATTTTCATCATTTAACTTGCAGTAGTTGGTCTGTGATTTTATTGCCATCCGAATCCAGAATGTCAGTGTTTGTCTCCCATCACCCGCGTCATTTTTTTTTTTTTGATAAACACCAAGTTCGTGTGATGGTTTAATTGCTATCCGAATCCACATCTCGAGTTTACAAGAAGAGATCACTTAAAAAAAAAAAAACTGTTTAAATCCTTTTTGATCTCTGCCGATCACCATACGTACTATAACTGTTGAGCTAAACTGTAATTTTAAAGATGTACTTTATTACTGAAATGCTGGAAAGTATTTACAAGAAATACAACCCCAAATCAGAAAAAGTTGGGACATTTTGTAAAATGCATTAAAATCAAGAATCTGTGATTTGTTAATTCTATTTAAACTTTTTTTAACTGACAGAAGTACAAAGAAAAGTTCTCCAATGTTTTCACTGACCAACATAATTGTATTTTGTAAATATGAACAAATTTTGATTTTGATGGCTGCAACACACCTCAAAAAAGTTGGGACAGAGACAGAATAAAAGTGAAAAGATTATCCAAATTAGATTATCCAACTCTTTTGAAACAGTCCACAATGAGCAGGTGAATTGGTAATAGTTGAGGGTATCGTGTTTGGGTGTAAAAGTGCTTCAGTCTTTTTAAGCAAAGATGGGTCATGGCTCATCACTTTGTGCCAAATATCTTGAGAGAATTGCAAACAATTAAAAAAAATCACATTTCTCAATGCAAGATTGCAAAGAATTTATGTCTCTTATCATCTTCCATACATAATATTGTCACAAGATTCAGGGAATACAGAGAAATCTCAGTCTGTGTTGGGTAAGGCAGTAGACCTCTGTTGAATGTGCGTGACCTTTGAGCCCTCGGATGGCATTGCACAAGATACCATCATGCTACTCTGTTAAATACAGCCACATGTGCTCAGGAGTAATCTGGAAAACCGTTTTCACTGAACACAGTCTGACTCTGCCACTTGAATCTCTGTTACGCAAGGAGAAAGCTTTACATCAGTTCTATGTGGAGATGCCGGCGAGTTCTCTGGGCCTGAGCTCATCTCAGATGGTCTAGAAGACAGTGGGAATGTGTGCTGTGGTCAGATGAGTCCATGTTTCAGCTGGTTTTTGGGAGAAAATGGACACCGAGTTCTCAGTCCCAAAGACGAAAGGGACCAACCAGACTTTCACCAGCGACAGGTGCAAAAGCAAACATCTGTGCTGGTATTGAGGTGGATCATTGCAAACGGTATGGGTAACTTGCATTATTGTGAAGGTACCATTGACATGGAGGCATATATTTGGATTGTACAGAGACATAAACTGCCATCAAGATGACATCTTTCCTGGGAAGCAAGACAATGCCAGGCCTTATTCTGCACATGCTAAAACTGAGTGGTTTCTAGACACTCTGCACTATAGAAGGGATGTGCCTGATGCCTTACTGCAGTCTAGATCTGTCTCTTATGGAAAATGTATGACCCATCATGAAAAGGAGAATCAGGCAACGATGACCACAGACTGTTGAGCGGCTGTCTTGTATCAGACAAGATTGGGCAAATATTCCACTAGCAAAACTCCAACAATTTTTAATCATTTGGGAGTTGAGGATGCTAAGTGTAATTAAAAGTAAAGGTGATGTGACACAGTGGTAAACATGTCTCTGGCCCAACTTTTTTGGGGTGTGTTGCAGCCATCAAAATCAAAATTTGTTCATATTTACAAAATACAATTATGTTGGTCAGTGAAAACATTGGAGAATTTTTCTTTGTACTTCTGTCAGTTAAAAAAAGTTTAAATATAATTAACAAATCACAGATTCTTGATTTTAATGCATTTTACAAAATGTCCCAACTTTTTCTGATTTGGGGTTGTAGATTTAATTACCCACTCCACCTCAGTGAACAAAAAGGAGAAAGAGAAAAAAGCATGTACACATTTGAAATGGGCCGTTATTGTGACTGCAATATATGTTCCAATTTTAAAAAATGTAGGCTATTATGCACAACATAAAAAATACAAACCATGCATCTTTATTTTATCCTCAAGAGGCTGCATTCACTTTTTTTTTAATTACATCCTTTTGAGAAAATGCAAGAATATAAGAACCATTTTGATTCGAATATGGCATACGCGCGTCTAGCTTCCTATTTTTATAAATGAGAATTAAATAGAAAATGATACATTATTTTATTAAATAAAATACAAATTTATTTGTATTATTCCAAGTATATGACATTTTATTTACAGCAGACAGTCATGTGACTGACCACGTGAGCAGCGCGTTCGTGTGTTCGTGGACTTACAAAACCCGCTCTACCACCGTCTATAAATCGCCATCCGAATGCGTGAGTTTTATCACTGAGGTGCCATGCATGATGCAAATTTATTTTTACAGACGTCCACAACACATGAGAAACAATTAATGTCCGAATAGGGCTTGTACATTGTTTTTTAATAAAAATCTGTTGCCCAAATATTTTATGTAATGTTGAATTGCTTTGCTTGTTAAGTTAATGTAAACCCATGAGGCAAGAATATGCTTTTAAGTTTTTCATATATCTTAAAAGTGCATTGTGTAATATTTAGGAGGATCTGTGACAGAAATGCAATATCATATACATAGCTATATTTTCAGAGGTGTATAAAGAACTTACATAATGAACTGTTATGTTTTTATTACCATAGACTGAGCCGTTTCTATCTACATACATCGTGGGTCCCCTTACATTGAAATACCCATTTTGCGCCACCATGTTTGTACAGGAGCCCTAAACAGACAAACACGTTTGTTTCGTCACTGTTGTTCTTCTTGCAAAGAAGCAAGCTAAAGTCAGCGAATAAAACACTGACACAATGATGAACAAGTAACAATAATATTTGCAATAACCTATTTTACTGAATAATTAAGTAAACAATCTCTTCATTTATCTTTGTCTCAGACGACCATAACTTCTGTTGGTTGCAGTTCGCAGCCTCACCACTAGATGCCGCTAAACATTACACAGTGCACCTTTAAAACTTCTGGTTACATGAGCCGAAGCTCTTTTCAATAAAATCCATGCAAAAGTTAATATACCGAATATTCTTCAGTTTTATGCAAAACAGAAATACGACAAATAGAATATCAGATCTCTGTCATATGGCCAAAAAAGCTTTTTTGCATAGTCGTTTGACACAACTAACTGTAACTGTAACAATGTATCTTACAAGGTAACACGATGTAACCTTGCTCTCACTTGAAATGTTTCCCTACATTAAGTCCTTGAATTTGAGGATATTGGACCTGGAAAGTCCTTGAAAGGTCCTTGAATTTGAAGTTAACCAAGGTGTGGGAACCCTGTTATAACTATTATTATATAGTAGTGTAATGTAGACAGACAATATATTACAACTAAAAGAGTTTTGAGTTTTTCTTTGTTCAATCTGCACACTGAATATGGGTTGGAGCTCTTAATTTTTAACTCGCAAAGTGCACCAGATTGATGAATTTAACATTAAAAAGCACAAAATGTTCTTACAGGGAAGCACACCCCCGAACCCCCCAGAGGGACAGAGGTCCGTTCACCACAGATTTACCAAATATCCTGTGTGAAACAGTGGTATTGCTATGCCAATGCAGCTTATAGCTTGTTTTAGGATTCATCACTGTGGAGTAAAGTTTAATTGTATTTTACAATTAGTAGTTATTTCATCTGTTAACTCTTACTCATTTCTACTCACTCATTACATGGCATTAGTGGTTTTAAGGAATAGGAGTTGATTTACATATTCAAGGGCGTGCAAAGATCGGTTGTGTTTATGATCATATGTAGTGGACCAGTCAGGGCCAAAATGCCAGGGCCGATTTTTTTTTTTTTGTCCCAGTCCAACCATGTTGAAGAGAAAATTAAGACTAAATCTATCTATTTTCTGTTCCTGTGTAGATGAGCTGTTCTTCACTCATCAGCTGAAATGTGGCCTAAAGAAAAAGTATCAATGTGTGTTTGAAGGAATGGCGAAGCAAGGTGACTCCACACTTCTGAATAACATCTACACAGATCTCTATATCACTCAGGGTGGCAGTGAACAGGTCAATACTGAACATGAGGTGAGACAGATTGAAGTTGCTTCCAGGCGTCATGAAGCACAAGAGATACAGGTTGAATGCACAAATTTGTTTGAAGCGCCTGAACAAAACAAGGAGATCCGAACTGTACTGACAAAAGGAGTCGCTGGCATCGGAAAATCAGTCTCTGTGCAAAAGTTTGTTCTGGACTGGGCTGAAGGAAAAGAAAATCAAGATATCCGCTTCATATTCCCTCTTCCATTCAGAGAGATGAACTTAAAGGAGAAAGAAAAACTAAGTGTGATGGACCTTATAACTCAATTTTTCCCAGAGACAAAAGGACTGAACCTTACAAGAAGGAATCAGTTCAAAGTGCTGTTCATCCTTGATGGACTGGACGAATGTCGCCTTCCTCTGAAGTTTGATTGTAATGAGACGTGGCGTGATGTATCGTCACCAGCCTCTCTGGATGTTCTCCTAACGAACCTCATGAAGGGAAATCTGCTTCCTTCTGCTCTCGTCTGGATCACCACCAGACCAGCAGCTGCCAGTAAGATTCCTCCTGACTGTATCGACCGGCTGACAGAGATACGAGGATTCAGCGACGCACAAAAGCAAGAGTACTTCAAAAAAAGATTCACGGATGATATTCAAGCCAACACAATCATAGATCATGTTAAACAATCAAAGAGTCTCTTTATCATGTGCCACATCCCAGTCTTCTGCTGGATTTCAGCCACTGTTCTCCAGAACATTCTGGAGGAGAAAAGAAATAATGATGTGAAAAACACTCAGGCTGATGAGATCTCTAAAACACTGCAGGAATCAAACACTGAAGACACTCCCAAGACTCTGACACAAATGTACACACACTTTCTCCGCTTTCAGATCCAGCAGAGCCACCGAAAGTATGATGGAGAATACACACCAGATGTTTCCTGGGATAAAGATGCCATCCTTTCACTGGGAAAACTGGCATTTCATCAACTGGAAAGAAACAACCTGATCTTCTATGACACAGACCTGGAAGCCTGTGGTATTGACGTCTATAAGGCATCAGTGTACTCAGGCATGTGTACCCAGATCTTTAAGGAGGAAACAGGGATCATTCTTGGTACCATGTACTGCTTTGTTCACTTGAGCATTCAAGAGTTTATTGCAGCCCTTTATGCACATCTGTTTCTAGACATCAACAAGACAAGTGTATTTGATCATGAGTCTACAGAACAGGAAAACAGAAATGAAACCATGATTGATTTTCTCAAGACTGCAGTGGACAAGGCGCTCGAGAGTGACAATGGACACCTGGACCTTTTCCTTCGCTTCCTCCTCGGTCTGTCACTCCAGTCCAATCGACGACTCTTACGAGGTCTGTTGACACAGCGAGACGGCAATGACCAGAGCAACAAGGAGATAGTTCAGTACATCAAGCAGAAATTAGAAGATAATCTTCCTGCAGAGAGATCCATCAATCTGTTCTACTGTCTGAATGAACTGAACGACCAAACTCTGGTGAACGAGATTCAGACCCAGCTTAGCAAAGGAAGTCTCTCATCTGGTGACCTTTCACCTGCCCAGTGGTCTGCTTTAGCCTTTGTGTTGTTGACATCAGAGGAAGAGCTGGAGGAGTTTGAGCTTCAGAAATTCAAGAAATCAGACGAGTGTCTCATTAGATTATCGGCAGTCATCAAAACCTCCGAAAGAGCTCTGTAAGTCTTTTAATATATTTTGTCATGTTTTGCTCTCATCTGAAAAATGTCTTTATCTACATTACTCTATAGTGATTTCCCATCATGAACATGAAGAGCATGAAAAGCCTTACATATGAAATAATAGTCTGAAATTTTTTTTTTTTGTTTATCAAACCTTTAGAAAAAATATGAAAGACCATGTAAAAATGCTTGCATGTTTTGTATCATATGATACACCAGACTTTTATGACTTATATAGAATTATATAATAGCTCATACTCATACTTGAGGAGGAAAAAAGTACATTCTTCTGTTAATGTTCCTTTGTTCACCCTTGTATTTATACCCTGTGTTCTCCCTCATTCTTCGTCCGTTCTCGTTTATGTATTACGTGTGTTGTGGTTCCTAAGTTTTGTTCATTAAATTCCGGTTTCCTGGTATTCCTCGTCTCCTCGTGCTTCCTACCACCATGTACCTTAACAGTCATTTGGTACAGATATTATTTATATTGTCAAAATGAAAGGTGAAATTCTGAAAGATTATAATAAAAAACATTGAGATTTTTATAAAACTGGCTAAAAAAAGTACATATACATTATAGGTTGTTGCTGTATCTTCCAATAATTTATTAAAAAATTATAATGGAAAATATATTTAATATTTATTTTTTGAAAAATGTATTGAATGTGCTCCATCTAATTCTGTAATGTGATTTATTTCCCTTGTAGGTTAAATGATTGTAACTTAACAGACAAAAGCTGTTCAGCTCTGGCTGCAGTTCTTGGATCAGACACCAATCTGAAAGAGCTGAACATGAACAATAATAATCTGCAGGATTCTGGAGTAAAGCTGCTTTGCACTGGACTGAAAAATATAAAGTGTAAATTGAAGATACTGAGGTAAGTTGAGCCACAGGAGTCACATGACGAGAGTAAGGCGCGATGACTGACAGGACGATGCCGGAGACAAAAGCGCAAGAAAAATTCTTGGTTATTAATGTACCCCTCATTCCCTAATAGAGGAAACAGAGACATTATGTTAAAGACTGACAAATTGGGTTTCACTTGGGATCCCCAATCACCTCTGAATTCTAGAAAAACGTCCAGTGGAATTTACATTCCCAGCAACTCCCCGGTACATGCGGCTATATAAGATGGCGGCACACATCCACTCATTCAGGTTTATGCTGAGGAGCCGAGGCGGGGTCCCGGCCATTCAGTGGGATGGTTTAGGGTTGTGGTAGGAGGTACATAACGTTACTGATCCCTCCTTCAGGGAATGAGGGTTACATCAGTAACATCAGTCATGTTCAACATAATGTCGAAAACTAACAAATGGGGTCCCTAAGTCGTAACTTCCCTATGACCCCACGGATGCCCAAAATGCAAGTCCTTCATGCCAACGGGATAGTAGGGACAGGGCTTACAATGGAGACAGTCGTAGTGACTGTTCCTGATATGTAAGTTCACAGGAAGAGTTCTTTAGTCATTTCCTAATTTTTCTTACAGCCATAAAAAATATCGGAAACTAGGGAACATACATAGGGAAACTGCTCTTTATGCTGAAGCACCCAGGGGGGAATCGCTGCATTTATCCATGCAATACGCCAGTGAAACACCACTGAATGTGCCGTAGACCACCAGAAAGAGGGGCTTCCTTATTGTAGAGGCAACTGGAAGAGCGATCATTCAGATTTATATTGTTCAGGTTTACCTGATTAATCAGCTGAATGTTTTCCTCTCTGTTCTAGACTCTCTAACTGCAGTGTGACAGAAGAAGGTTATAAAGCTCTGGCTTCAGCTCTGAGATCAAACCCTTCACACCTGATAGAGCTGGATCTCACAGGAAATGATCCTGGACAATCAGGAGTGAAGAAGCTCAGTGATTTACTACAGGATCCAGACTGTCAACTGAAGACACTGAGGTGAGACGGGATGAAATAATACACAATGAGTTATATCTAGGCTAAATATTCATAACAAATACATTATTTTAGTTATACAATAAGCTGGACAATTTGTTGCATCAAAATGATCAAGATCAGATCAGATGCTGCAGATTCTGTCATGATGATGATAACCGTCAACACATTTAGTTGTGATACGAGCTAAAGGTCAAATAGACATTATGGTCATGTCAGTATATGTGCTGCTATTCTGGAGTATATCTTGATTGTTAACATGCACAATTTTGTTTTTGTGCACACTTCTCATAAAAAATTCTAGATAACCTTTTAGTGAAATAGTTTTCTGAACACAATAGTTTTTCATCAAGCCCAGATTCACTGAATCTCTCTACAGCAGGTCTATGAGTTAGGGATGGGTGATATGGACTTAAAAATATATCACGATATTTTCTGGCATTTATTGCGATAACGATATCAATGACGATATAAATATAATACCATATTCACCACTGTTTTTGGCTACAAGTGATAGCTGCATGCAAAGTAAAATGTACCCTTCATCAAATAGGCTCCTATAAAATACCAATTACCGTACATAAAATAATTAAAAAAAAAACAGTAAAAATCTAAACACCATCCCTTGGAGAAATGGAAAAGTTGCATATATATGTTTCTTCTGTAAAAGTGCAGATAATGTTTAAATAGTGCAACTATAATGAAAAACATCACACTGTTCAAATCATTTACAAGTTTGAAATGTAAAAAAACTAACAACGAATAGTTATAGCTACTAATACTACTACGAATTCTGATACTAATAACAATATAAACCGCACTAAGGATTGATGAGCTGCTGGGTTCATGAATATTATCACGTCTGCCATTTGCGCATTAGTTTCTGCTTGCTCATAAAAGCTGAATAATTCCAAATGAACTCCATTATTTTTACAGGAAAATACAACAAATAATATCATTTTGTCATGTACACTTCAATTCTGCGTGGTATGTAAGACTCTCTCTCATTGAGTGTGTGAGAAACACTGAGCGCTCTCAGCAAAGTGACAGCAAGTCGTGCGCCTCACACTAGTGTTTACTGCGCGTCAAATACACTGTGTATTCATTGAGATGAACTGATATAGTGGGCTTTACGGATCACTTGACGGAGAGCGAAACTCTCAAGCGCTCAGTCAGTGTTCGGCGAGATGGGCGGGTGAAAATCTATCTGTGAGTACCAGTTCCAGATTGTAGAGGTAGTAATGGTGTGTTCACACCGAACGCGAATAGAGCGTCAAATACGCGTCTATCGCGTCTAGTTAGACGCTTGAACATTCCAATAGCGCTCGAGTTCAAATTTTTCAACTTGCGCGGAAGACGTTCGCGGCAAACGCATCACCCAATTCGCGTCATTCGCGACGCCCGGCGTGAATGATCCGTCTATTCGCGTCTTTGCATTGACTTTGTATGTAATCTACTCGCGCAAATAATTAAATTCGCGTTCGGTGTGAACACACCATTACTTGTTTAGCGATAAACTTCACCTCAGCTTCACGTCCGCCTTCCGCCATGGGCGTGAGCTGCGAATGGGTCCCGTCATCAACTAGGCTTTATCGTTATTATCGCGGGAAGACTAATTCTTATCGTGAGGAAAAATTTTACCGGTATATCGCAAACGATAATATATCGCCCATCCCTACTATGAGTCTCCAGATGTTCACAAACAGTTTCACAAGCCAGTTTTCTCTGTGCTGATGTTTCTCACTCCTCCTGCTTAAAAGCCAGAAAGATCGTCCTGGTTGCATATGCAACCCCCGTCCCCTGAAGAAGGGAATGGAGGACGTAGTCGACGTCGACTGAATGGGGATCACGCTAGAGAGCCAATCCTCTAAGAGTACTATTGAACGAGCCAATGGAATTGGCGTGCGTGACTCGCATCACACACTCTGCCCCCACGGCGCGGGTATAAATACGAAAGTGAATGCACGCACTAGTTGCTATTTCGCTTCGACGTGTCAGATGTGTCGATTTCGCGGCTTTGCCGGGCGGATCACCCCTCACTGTAATCCTCAGATCACCCAGCTTGGACTTCACCCCGATCTTCCTCTGGGAAGGTAACCCAGAAGAAGGGCCAGGGCGGGGCCCAGAGGCGGGGACTGCACCTACGCTTTTGACGTAGGCGAGTCTCGATCTCAGCACTGAGATGGTCATATTCTTGCAATGGGAACATGACTCATCCACGAAAGCGGTCTCAGCGTGCTGTAAGCCCAAACACACGATACAGCTTTCGTGACCGTCAGAGGGGGACAGAGCTTTACCGCACCCAGAAACGCACGGAAGGAATGGCATCTTGAGAAAGACACACTCACACCCGTGTTGCTCTTTTAGGAAATGGGACCGTCACCAGTGCCGGAGCACACAGGGAATAACCGCGGCAACACTGAATCAGCTGACTGAAACAGGGAAGCACTCACTTCTCGCCCTCTAACCAGCCGTCAACACACAAACAAACAGAGAAATTTGATGCTGTTAAAACTAGGGATGTCCCGATCCGATACTCAGTATCGGTATCGGCTCCGATACTGCCATTCTTGGCCGGATCGGTATCGGTCAGACGAGGCCGATCCAAATCCGATATGGTGCGTTTACTATTTTGTGTTATTGTTAAGCCCCACAAAAGGATAAAGCACCAAAAAAAATGTTGTGCACTATATTATAAGTGTTCTGAAGCCATATAATGTGAGATAGAAATTAATATTTAAGTCATTAAATTCAAGTTCACCTAAACTCTTCCCTCAGCTGCGCCTGTCAGTCATTCTCCATTCAGCGTTCAAACAGCGCGTCGCGTTCGGTGACAGTCAACGATGAAACTCTATCCAAGATGATTCAATGTTACTATTATTATACTTGATCTGTAGATAAAGCTCTATGGTTTCGCATAAAATGACTATCTTGCTGGACTGTATTGCTGTACCTTAATCATGTTCCTTTCTACCATGTGTCTGTTAGATCGCAACACTGGAGAGCACTATAATTGTTCTTTACGCGCACAGTAACTTAAATATAAAACTGTTAAAAGAAAAGGCTCAATAAACTATTGCATAGATAGATACTGTATAATACACTATGCATTGATATGTCTTTCATTTGAGCTTTTATCTTTTCAATGCGGACTGGAAGAGCTGCGCGCTGTGACTCTGTGTTGCTTTAAGCGCATTATTCTGCGCTCGGGATGCGCATAAGCGCTTTGTGCCGCACTGTATTGGAGTCTTTCATAATCATATCATTATACTTTTGCGCAATGGATTATTAATAGCCTTTTTTGTTCTGTCCTATCTATCATATGTTGCTGCCTCATTAAACAGCTGTGCTATACATTTAAAAAAATGTCTTAATTTTATAGTAGACTATATATAAAATAATTGACCTTTTTGATGTTATCGTGTTTTTCATGAATGTATTATACAACAATACAAAGAGCAATGTGTAACGTTTTACCAGATTTAGTGCTACACTTTTTGTCTCTTATTTGTTCCCCACTAAATAATGTTTTTTCACTAAATGTTCAGATTTTATAAAATTATTGTGTACTCGTGATTTTTCTAGAGTAAATTTTACTGCTGAATTATCTACTAATCTAGTTTATAAATATAATAGAATTTTTGTCATAGGTTATGATCATTTTTTTTCTTTTTTTTTTTTTTTTCTTTATAATGAAGTTGTCTGTATTAAGTAGATTGTGTTTAACACACAAAAGAGTGATTATCAGTTCAACACAGAGTTATAGAAATTCTACTTGATTTAAAAAATAAAACTGCGCTGGTATCGGATCGGCATCGGTCGATACTCAGAATTTTTGGGATCGGATCGGTTCAGAAAAAAATGGTATCGGGACATCCGTAGTTAAAACAGCAGTTGAGAGCTAAGAAGCTCGCGATCACCGCTGCACTCGCGCTGTAGAAACACCAACACTGGGAGGTCTTCCCTGCAAGAACACCGACACACTCGCTCGTTGAAAACAACAGCACTCTTCAGAGACATCAATCCACGATCGGCTCCGAAGCGAAAGGCAACTAGTGCGTGCATCCACTTCCGTATTTATACCCGCGCCGCGGGGGCGGAGTGTGTGATGCGAGTCACGCACGCCAATTCCATTGGCTCGTTCAATAGTACTCGAAGAGGATTGGCTCCCTAGCGTGAACCCCATTCAGTCGACGTCGACTACATCTGACGTTCTCGACTGAAAGGGAACTTAATTTCACACTCTGTATTCACACTGAAAATCATGATCTAGTGAGCTTTTGCCCTTCTGCTCTGGGAGACGTTTCTGTTCTTACGAGTTTGCTTTAGGACTGAGTGTCGCTCTAGTTTCTTTTAAATATATATTTATTTGTGTATTTAAATGTTCAATGAAAAGTGTTACATCTAGAATCTAGATAACTAACTAGACCTTGTCTTTAGAACAATAATGAAGTTTTTTATCATATCAATCATTGTGTAATGCAATGGACATTTAGTTGAGAACTGAATTGACTCTTCTGCAGGTTTTTGAGTCCTGCTGCAGAGGAAGCCTGTCAGTATGTGAATAGAGTTGTGGGTAAAAACCCATTACTCCAGAGAGAGCTGGATCTGAGTGGACATGAACTAGGAGACACACGAGTGAATCAGATCGCTGCTCTACTGCGGGATAAACACTGTCAACTCAACACACTGACGTGAGTATTGCTCATTTATTTATAATCTTACTTTACTTTTAGTTGTAATGTTAGCTGATGATAGTAATGTTAGCTGATTTCCAGACAGACAGTTTGATCATGGGTCAATAATTATTTGTTACTGTAGAGCTAGAACAATGTTTTTTGTGACATCAGAATCAGAACTGTTCATAACTGCTTTCAATTTAATTTTTGTAGTTTACAAAATGTCTAATTTTGGTGCAGCATATACTGTAACTTGTAAAAATTGAACAAGTGCATTTTAAAAATCTATGATCAGTATCTGCCTGTAATAAGATCCACTGAAGGTAAGTTGACTGAACGCTAGTGATGGGTGCTTTCGAAACATGCTTCATAAAGCTATGAAACCTTTATGAATCTTTTGTTTTGAATCAGTGGTTCTGGGTGTGTATCAAACTGCCAAAGTCACGTGATTTCAGTAAACGAGGCTTCGTTACATCATAACTGTTTCGAAACGTTTGGAAATGTCAATGGTTCACCGCTGGAGGCGATGATCTCTGTGTCTGTGAACCCATGAATCATGCAGATTCAGGGCCGTTGCTAGTGGGGTGAAAGGTGGTGACAAATCCAGCAGTTATACTATAGGCCACTATTGCATGAATAATTTTAATATTTATATTAGTTGTATGCCTGAGATTTGAAATAAAAACCACAAAAACATGCAATTTGGTTAAATAATTTTTCCAAATATCTGCTTTTCTTACCTCCCTAAAAATGGTTTAGTCCAATCTATTTATTAATTATTCAGTCAGTGACAAACTGAAAATCAGATGGACCCAATCAAATTGTAAGTCCCACCCCAGCTCGTGAAGAGAACCAATCAGAGTTGAGGCGGCATTGCCTGAAGACGTTAAACTGGTGGAACCATGGGTGGAACTGACTGACAGAAAAATGTCGGGAAAAAGAAAATATAAATCAGGTTATCAGAAACGCCACGACAAGAAGGACAGGGAGGCCAGGAGAGTTGTTGGAGCCCAGTCGATAATGACGTTCTTTAAGACAGGTTAGTGTATTGTTATTTCACTGAATAAGAAAACGTCTCTGGTTACGTATGTAACCTTAGTTCCCTGAAGGGAACGAGACGCTGCGTGACAACGCTATGGGAACGCCCCTGCGTGAGTGCGTCATGAAGCACGTATGAAATCAGTCCAATGGCGAGACGGAACGTCATAGGCGGGTGACGTCACCGACCAGGAAACTATATAAGCACCCCAAAACACAAGCGCGTCAGCTTCTGATAAGACTGAAGCAAGTGCTCACGGGCATGCTGGGAGTATGGCACAGACACGCAGCGTCTCGTTCCCTTCAGGGAACTAAGGTTACATACGTAACCAGAGACGTTCCCTATCAGGGAACTCGAGCTGCGTGACAACGCTTTGGGAACGCTAATACCAACGCCGCCATACGAGCAAGTGTCCGTCGTGTGAAGTCAGAGCGCACATTCGGACGAAAGCACCTGCGCCCCTGGAGTGGAGCTGAAGTCAAGATGATAAAACTTAACGAATGTATGCGGTGATGACCATCCTGCCGCATCGCAAACATCCTGAATAGATACTCCTGACAAAATAGCCTTAGAGGCAGCCATACTCCTGGTTGAATGAGCCCGGACAGCCAAAGGAGAAGGCTGACCGGCGGACTCGTATGCAAGTGAGATGGCCTCGACCACCCACTTGCTCAACCTCTGCTTAGATACTGGACAGCCCTTTTTAGGGGGTCCGAAGCAAACGAACAGTTGTTCACTCTTTCTCCACAGGGCAGCTCTGTGGACGTATGCATCTAAAGCCCTAACAGGGCAGAGCAGATTTAGTTTCTCTTGGTCTGACGTCAAAAATGGAGGAGGACAGAAAGCCTGCAGTACAATAGGCCTGACCACATTAGTTGGAACCTTGGGAACATAGCCCGGCCTGGGAAGGAGGAAGGCCTTCACCATGCCGGGTGAAAATTCCAAGCACGAGGGAGAGACCGACAGAGCTTGAATATCTCCTATTCTTTTTAATGAAGATATAGTAAGAAGAAATACAGTTTTTAGAGTGAGGAATTTCTCAGAAACTTCTTCAATGGGCTCGAACGGTGCTAGAGAGAGACCTTCTAGGACAACCGCCAGGTCCCAGGTCGGCACCCTCGTGCGAACTGCTGGCCTCAGCCTCAGAGTGCCACGAAGGAAACGGGTTACAAGTGGGTGTCTCCCGAGAGAAGCTCCACTCAAAGGGACGTGGTAAGCAGATAAGGCCGCCACATACACCTTCAGTGTGGAGTGGGATAACCCTGTGGAGAAACGCTCCTGAAGGAATTCCAGCACTGCACCCACTGGGCAGTTAACTGGGTCCAACTGGCGCTCTCCACACCAGGAGGTGAACATTTTCCACCTCAAGGCATATAATTTCCTAGTGGCCGGAGCTCTGGAGTGGAGGATGGTCTCCACGACCTCAGTCGAGAGACCAGATTCTATGAGCTGGGCCCCCTCAGAGGCCAAGCCCACAACCTCCATAGATCCGGGCGGGGGTGAAGTATCGACCCACTCGCCTGAGAGAGAAGGTCCCTCCTGATCGGAATCTCCAGAGGAGAGCCGTCGAGGAGAGAAATTAGGTCCGCAAACCAAACTCGGGCCGGCCAGTACGGGGCTACCAACAGTAGACTGACCCCGTCCCGGCGAACCCTCTCCAGAACTCCTGGGAGCAGAGCAATCGGGGGAAATGCGTACAGGGGTGACCTCGGCCACTCCTGTACCATAGCGTCCAACCCCAGAGGGGCTGGAGGACTTAGGGAAAACCACAGATGGCAGTGTGATGTTTCCCTGGATGCAAATAGGTCTACCTCGGCACGACCGAAATGTTTCCATAGGAGCTCCACCACCTCGGGGTGGAGTCTCCATTCCCCGGGCCTCGGCCCCTGTCTCGACAGGATGTCTGCCCCCTGATTTAAATACCCCGGGATATAAATCGCCTTCAATGAAAGAAGCTTCCCCTGGGACCATAGAAGGATCTGGCGAGCCAGCTTGTATAACGGGCGCGAACGCAGACCCCCCTGATGGTTTATATAAGAGACCACCGATGTGTTGTCTGACCGGACAAGAACATGATGACCTCTCAGGTCTGGGAGGAAGTGTTTCAGAGCCTGAAACACCGCCAGCATTTCTAGACAATTTATATGCCATTGAAGATGATGGTCCTGCCACAGACCCCGAGCTGAGCGACCACTCATGATCGCCCCCCAGCCTGTGAGAGAGGCATCCGTCGTTAGTGTTACACGACGACACGGAGCCCCCAGCACAGGACCTAGGGAAAGGAACCAAGGTTCTTTCCACATAGCCAGGGCACGGAGACACCGTCGCGTCACCCTGATCTTGCGGAGCGGGTTTCCCCTCGGGGAGAACCCCTTGGTCCTGAGCCACCACTGCAGTGGTCTCATGTACAGCAGGCCGCAAGGTATAACGTTGGACGCTGCTGCCATCAGACCCAGAATTCTCTGATATTCTTTTACAGTAAGTGACTGGCCTAGCTTTGCCTGTTTGATGGCTAAGAGAATCGAAGCTATACGAGCAGGAGACAGACGTGCCTGCCTCGTCGTCGAATCCCAAACCACACCCAGAAAAGTGGTCCTCTGTACTGGAGAAAGCACACTCTTCTTGGCGTTGAGCCTCAACCCCAACCTTTTTATGTGGGCGAGAACGACATCTCGATGCCGAATCGCCTGATGCTCCGATTGAGCCAGAATCAACCAATCGTCGATATAGTTTAGAATGCGGATGCCCTGGAGTCGCAGCGGAACCAGAGCTGCATCCATACATTTCGTGAAAGTTCGGGGAGACAGTGCTAGGCCGAACGGAAGAACCCGATATTGGTACGCTTTGCCCCCGAAAGCGAACCTCAGGAACTTCCTGTGTTGTGGAAGGATGGAAATATGGAAGTATGCGTCCTTTAGATCTATCGTGACAAACCAGTCCTCGGACCTGATCTGTGACACGATCTGCTTGAGAGTCAGCATCTTGAATTTGAGCTTCCCTACAGAGCGATTTAATAGGCGCAGATCTAAAATTGGACGTAACCCCCCATCCTTCTTTGGAACGATGAAATATCGGCTGTAATAACCCAACTCGCTGCTGGGAGGAAGAACCCGTTCTATAGCCCCCTTCAGCAGAAGAGTTTTCACCTCTTGTTCCATAACCAGAGCCTGCTCGGGGCCCACCACAGTGGGCAGAACCCCTCTGAAACGAGGCGGGCGTGATCTGAACTGAATCGCGTACCCATATTCGATAGTCTGCAGGACCCATTGAGATACATTTGGAAGGCTTTTCCACTCTGCCAAAAATTCTACTAAGGGTACCAGTCTCTCGAGACTGGCCTCTGGAATATTTTGAGTGGCAGACACAGTGCCCTGTAACAGCGCACCGGCAGGGAACAACTGGTCTGACCGTTCTAAGCCGTTCCTCGGAACGGGCGAGCGTCCCTCGGGAAAACGCTCGCTGGGACCGTCTACGCCCCGGCACGCAGGCGGGGTTAGCAGAACGGGCCCCTGAGGGCACCGAGAGAGAACGGGCGCCGTGAACTGCGGCGAACACCTTCCCCTCTCGGTGGGGACCACCCTCATCATCCTGACGCTTGTGGCGTCAGGATTTCTTTTTGGACGAGGCCTTCCTGGCGACAATAACTGTCCTCAGATCAGCCTTGCCCCTGGAGGACCTCGTCTGAGACACTCCGTTTTTGTTGCGCCCTGTGTGAGGAGCTACTCGACGGCCGGGGCTGCTCCTTTCGCCCAGCAGCCCCGGAGACATGGACACGGAGGGGGAGAAATTTCTGGAGCGCCGCCGCCTGCTTCTTTTCTTCCTGAAACCTCTCGACGACCGAATTCACAGAGTCGCCGAAGAGGCCAGAAGTCGAAAGCGGGGCGTCCAGAAGAAACGATTTTTCTTTGTCCTTCATATCTGACAAATTTAACCATAGGTGCCTCTCCGTAGCCACCATAGCTGCCATAGAACGGCCCACTGATCTGGCCGTCTCTTTGGTGGCACGGAGAGAAAGATCAGCTGCCTGACGTAGTTCGCGAATCACGTCTGCACCAATTTCATCCCCCTCACTAATGTCTCTTAATAGGTCTGCTTGATAGGCTTGCAAAATAGACATAGTGTGCAAGCATGCTGCTGCTTGACCTGCCGCCGAGTAAGCTTTGCCCACCAAAGCCGAGGTATTTCTTAATGGCTTGGTGGGCAGCGCCGGTGTCTTGAAGGACGATGCCGTGTCTGGAGATAAATGACTAGCTAGTATTTCCTCAGCCTTAGGCATCGCCCCATAACCATAGCTCTTAGCCCCAGAAATATTCGAATAAACAGAAGTTTGCTGAGAAAATATTCTGGAGGAAACAGGTTTATTCCACGATCTCGACACCTCGGTGTGGAGATCGGGAAAGAAAGGAAGACACCGGCGTGGAGGTGCAGCCCGAGAAGGAAGAAATCTCTCATCTAACTTGCTCTTTGAACGAGACTCTTGTTTATCGGCTGGCCACTCAATGCTTAATTTTTCTACAGCGCGAGTGAGCACCTCCATAAGCTCCTCACTAGCAGGAGACTGAAGTGACGAGTCCCCAGTCTCTGCTGTCACCACACTTTCAACGTCCAATTCCTCAGAACTGGATAGTTGAAGTGATGGTGCCTCAGCCCGGGCGGAAGAAACCGCAGCGCGTGCTTCCAAACCCGGATCTGAGGCGCTGGATCTACCAGGTAAGGGCTGAGATAAGGCAGAGCCCGTCTCAATCCCCGCTGCTAGATCCATTTGCGATCCCGACGATTGAAGCCTTCGCCGTGCCTCGGCAGCAGCGGGACCTGAACCGCGGGGATCGCGAACCGAACCACTCTCCTCGAAGAGGGCTCGGCGGGAGCGGAGCGTTTTCATCGACAAACGCTCGCAATGCTCACAGCCAGCTCCCTCGAGAGCTGACTGGGCATGCTGCACTCCCATACAAACAACACACAGATCGTGAGTGTCCCCACCCGTGATATAACGTGGGCAGGGATGAACACACTTTCTGAACTGCTGTTCGCTCGCCATATTTATATATATATATATATATATATATATATATATATATATATATATATATATATGTGTGTGTGTATATCGTCTCTTTATAGTTTTTTTATATGTGAAAAACTCCTGCCTAGCAACTTCTAAGGACAGACAAAAACACTTGAGACACAGACTGATATATTTCACACACAGAGCGCTTGCTGAAGACTCAGAAGCTGACGCGCTTGTGTTTTGGGGTGCTTATATAGTTTCCTGGTCGGTGACGTCACCCGCCTATGACGTTCCGTCTCGCCATTGGACTGATTTCATACGTGCTTCATGACGCACTCACGCAGGGGCGTTCCCAAAGCGTTGTCACGCAGCTCGAGTTCCCTGATAGGGAACTACCGTCTACACTACAGCCTGCCGGGTTCTGTCACTTTTCATTATCGGTGCGCAGTGCGCACAACAATCCACTGAATGTTTACGCGGTCAAAATCCCTGTCTTTCTTTCCACTGTAAATAGTTAAAAAATTGACGAGTCACGACGCATTGCATTATGCATATGACCTGCCGGCTGATGATGTATGCATTACATCAAGAAGCACGAATACAACATACTGCACTTGAATGAATAAATGTATGAGCTTTATTTTAATATTATATTACCAGTTTCATATTATCTTTATTGGAATACATAAGACCAAAAATTTTATTTTTTAAATTTGACTACATTCTTGTCAATTTCTAAATGTTTACTTTTTGATAATTAATTATAACATACTGATGAGGGGAAAAAACATTATTTTTCTGTTCCTTTTTTTTTATTGTTTTTTTATTATTATTTTAAACATTTTAGCTTTCTGTTAATCTTTATTAGTTGTAATTTTATAGAATTTTAAGATACAAAACTATTGGGTATATTAACTTTTCAGGAATCACTTTATTTATATTTACTAGTCACATCTATTTTAACTGAACTGATGGGATTTGTTGTCTACAGAGTAGGGGTGGCACGGTACATGAAAAAACATCCGAACCGTTCGGTTCGCTTGTCTCGGTTCGGTGCGTGTGTGAGTCGCACGGTTAGTTCGACGCATGCGCAATGTAACCTCGTGCCCGTGCGTTTACTTTTCGTGCGAAATAAGAGATGTGTGGACCTGAGGCTTGTTCGACTTGAACCGGCGCTGCACAGACTGATCGATGAATAACATCAAAGTGCCGCAAGAGCAACGGCCCTGTATGCTTTTCAATCACTCTCGCGGTACTTTGATGTCATAAACCGACAGTAAAAAGTGGAGTATGGAGTGCTGCAGGTCACGTCACGCGGAGAAGTGGCAAGTGGGAGAGATAAGGAAGGCTAACAGGAGTTGGAGGATGCACCAGCGTCGTATATGTCCGTTATGTTGGAACATTTTGGATTTCATGTTACCTATGATATTTAAATATATACAGTGACACTAAGTTTAGATAAGAACTCCAGTCATATGTTTCCAAATACTGCACTTTAATTTCAAGTGAAAAAATGTATCCTCACTCTCAGGGAATAGAAGCATTGTTGATACTGCTTTTGTGTTGAGGTTGAACTTATGTTTCACTTTATGATTATGGCCTTTGCTATTGTTATAGCCTCATTAAAGTTTGTGCATGATTACATTATATAATTTTTTTTTGAATACTCTATCCTGAATTGTGGATAATTAAGCTGTAGCCTATATCATATGCTGAAGTACATTTCTGGAGTGTTAAAGATTAAAAGAAAAAATAACAACAAGAACCGTACAGAACCGAAAACCGTGACCCTAAAACCGTGATACGAACCGAACCGTGGGTTTTGTGAACCGTGCCACCCCTACTACAGAGACAGGTTCCTCAACCCAGCAAATGCATGACAGTAGGCCAACATCAGTTAGTGAAGGTCAAAGTGAAGAAGCTGAAAGTAGCACCAGTCAGGACACAGTCACAGACAGCCCAAACTCATCAAGGAGATTTTTTGAAAACTGATCCAGGATTATGGCCAGAGAGGTTAACAGATCGTGAGCGTGAGGTGATCGTTAGAAAGCTAGCCACTACCAGTCAGACAGACCTGAAAACTATTATGCCCAAGGATTCAGAAGGCAAGACTGATGTTCATTAAAAACCTTTATTTACATTTATTTGTTATCTGCTTTGTTATTTTGTAAGAAAAGCCTATAAAGTTACATGTGGGCCTCCATGCTCATATATTGTATAGTACGCATACAATATATGAGTATGCATACAATATATTGGTGGAGGGTGGTGGGGGCCCACATCAATATTTTTTCCGGGGGCCCCGGATTCTCTAGATACGGCCCTGTGCAGATTCACTGAGATTGAACAAGTGTCTGTGAGTTTTACCTGATCTCTGATAAGTTTTATACATTTGTAGACGTTTTAATTAGACATTAGTGTAATTACAGTTTTTTACAGTCGCTAGGACACATTTCTCAATACTTTTTCAAAACTCTTCACACAGTGAGCACAACAGAAGTATATGTGGGCTAAACTGTGGATCATTTATCATTGGTTTGGCACAAAATGCATTCAATGACTACATCTTTCAAATGACAGTAATTCTTTTCTCACTTCGACACAAGAACCGCCAAAACTCTGTGTACTTACAGGCCAATTTGCACATGCTTACATACTGTTTTCAAAACTGGTAAACTTAATTTCAAAACAATAACATAATACAAAACTCTAAAATGTAAAAAATCTAAAAATGAAATGCTATAAAAACAATTGGACAATTGGACCAACCACAGCTGATTCCTATTGTATCTGTATCGTGGATGGTGTGTAAATTATTGTATTTTGGAATTACTCTGTGCAAAAAAAAAAAAAGACAAAATTAGGGGTGGGAGATATTGACAAAAATGAATATCTCTATTTTTTTTCAATATCTCGATATCGATATTCAGACGATATTTTTGAAATCCTTCAAAGAAATGTGTGCAAACTGGCAAAGAAGGTCCAGTTGGTCTTTTGACTTGCTGCATTTGACCTATTATTGTATAGAATTACTAGTACATAAAGATATGAGACATTATTGATTTAAAGACTCCTAAACTTTTTTAAATAATAAAATATTATTCAATAAAGTCTTTATTGTTCTTTTATATTTTTAATAGGGGTGTAACGGTTCACAAAATTCACGGTTCGGTTTGATACCATACAGTGGTGTCACGGTTCGGTACGTTTTCGATACAGCAAAAATAAAGAAATGCCATAGAAATTTCCTATTTATTAAAAGAGAAATTATTTTTAAATAAGTGTGAGTTTTCCTACATCTTGAAACTTTTAGTTTTATAAATGGGGGTAATCTTTGAAGGATGAACAAATAATGTTTTGGTCATCACATTAAAAATAACATTTAAATAACATATAACATTTGAGTTTTGAAGTGCTGGAAAAAGATGTGTGACGTACTTGAAAGCATTTTAATATTTCTGCCAAACTTCCATGGTTACAAGTTGGTGTTACTACATTAAATCCACGGTGAATGATCTGTTGACTTTCAAACCTATAACTAGTTTATTCATGGAACGATGTTTCTCCTGGTTTCCACGTCAGCGCTGTTTGATCCGTTAATAACGGAGGAATTGTAACGCTTCTCACTAGATCTCGCAGCGATGTTATTACTTCAGTGGCGAATTCAAATGCTTTGTTTACTGGATCTCTTATGTAGTAACGGTGTCGCTTAATCAAGATCGGCTCGCGCTGCACTGACATTCGTCCGAACTGATAAACAGTCCGTGAAGCACAAAATAATGAGTTTCGTTCCGCTTTCATTACATTTGCCATTTGATGTTGCGCAACGTTGTGGTGTTAACTCCAGCGCGGATTTTGGTCGGCAGGAAAAATGGTCCAACCACCGCAATGGTTCGGTTTGTAATGCATACCGAACCGATCGCTTGGGAAAATGTATTCCATCTTTTGGACTCATTATACAAGCAATTTTCTAATGATGCAATCACGAAGCTCGCCACTTGAGGACGCCACAGACATTTAAGAAAACTTTTTAACTTCAGATAATTTTTCCGCAAACAACGCATATTTTGCCTTTTCTGGCAGCTATTTTATTAATCGTACATCGGCTTTACTCTTTACGATTTTGGATTGTTGCTTCAACCTAAGAAACATCATAACACACAGGTAAGAACTTCGTAGTTGTATATTGCAAATTAGTAGCAGCTTACTCTCGTGCAATTGAGGAACGATCGTGATTTTGTACAAAAAATAAAATAAAATACAGTCAAACAAACCCCTACAGTATTAAAATCGCTACATATAATTGTTTAGAAGGTTATAGTGTGCATTATTTGTTTTCTCTTTAACTTCCTTCAGCTCTTTTTATGTTTGGGGGGTCGGATTGTACAAATTATGAAATATTCGATATCCCACCCAGCCGGCATTTCAACGTTGATTCACCGTTGAAACAACGTCAGGTACCATGGTTGAATCAACGGTGAATTACCTTTCGATTTTGCAAAACGGATCAACGTTGATATTGTGACGTCGTTTCACCGCGGAAGAAACAACGTTGATTCACCGTTGAAATCGCGACGTCGTTTCACTCTTACCTTTCGGGTTATGGTCTTCTCCCGACGTTGAATCACCTTTCGATTTTGCAAATTGAATCAACGTTGATATTGTAACCCTGTACCCGGCGTAGCCTACCTGTAATTTTGCTTAAACGTCAACACTGAAATGTAAACTATGATTTTCGCTGCATATTTAGTATTTTCAGCAACTAATAAAACTTGCTGTAAGTTACATGATTTGCAATTGGACGGCATAAAAAGAAAAAAAAACATTCTAACAATTAGATGTTCATAAATCTGCAGTGCAGGGATGAGATGCTTCATTTTCTAAAGAAAAAGTTTAACAATTACACCAAATGGAAAAATAATTTTCTTAGAATTTAAATATACATCTATATTGTACATTTACACTTTTACATAATGTATTGAAAAAATTCTCGTTCAACAACAAAGCACTTTCTTAAGGGTTTATTGATATCAGAATGCAGAGGGGAAAAGCTTTTAATTCTAATTTCATACACACTGCAAATATTCACACAATAGCCTATATATAAATAATTACAAATATGGTTTGGAAACTTGCTCAAGTCTGTTTGACCAAAAATACATAAACCGTAACACTGACAAACACTAAAATCTTACCATTTCCAAACTTGTGACCAACATATGTACTCATTTCGTAAAAAACATATGTACTCATTTCGTAACATTCTAAAATCTCAACAATTAAGTGAAAAAGAATCCAAGTAAAAGTAAGGAAAGTTTGTAGAACTTCACATTCTACTAGCAACAGTCATTAAAGGACAAGTTCGGTATTTTACACTTAAAGCCCAGTTTTAAGATCGTTTCTGATGAAATAGAACGGTTAAGATTAAAATTTGGACACATGCTGCTGTCCCGAGAATTTTTGGTTTCTGTGGTCGCACCCCCCCACCTCTACAATGGTTGTATAGGTGCACAGAAAAAATTCTTCATAAAACGCATTAAACTTTAGTTTACAAAGACGTGAAACTCACCGAGTGGTCTGGGGTGTTCACTGATATGCTCACACAAAAATCGCTGCAAAAGATGCTTTCCAACAGGTTTTATCGTAGTTTTTGTACCAAGTCAAGGCAATGGAGTCGGACAAAAACTACGATAAAACCTGCTGGAAAGCATCTTTTGCAGCGATTTTTGTGTGAGCATATCAGTGAACACCCCTGACCACTCGGTGAGTTTCACGTCTTGAATCTTGAAACAGGGCTTTAAGTGTAAAATACCGAGCTTGTCCTTTAAAAAAAAAAAAAAAAAAAAAAAAGGTGTCTTCAAGGAAGAGTCTTCTTACAGCCACCACCACCCATCCTCTCTGGTGCATATTTTAAATATTTGGACATGGTCTCCATTACTTTTGTACTGGTTGTGTTGTGTGCATTGACGACTGCATCTAAAGGGAAAAATCAAAACAGTCCAGATCAACAAAATTGCTATAAATTTATGGAAAAGCTTTTAAGGATGTCAAAGTTATTTGTCAAGTCAAGTCATCTTCATTTATATAGCACTTTTAACAATGGATTGTTTCAAAGCAGCTTTACAGAGATAAACATATAACTTAAGGTAGCCGAGAATGTTTTGGCTTTATAGCGATTCTCGAATGTTATTTCCAGCTAAAGTTAGTTTTGAAACACACATTAACTTAGTAATTAGGACTAATTTGCTTACAGTATTTTATTAGCGTATTTTATTTACAATAACTAACCCCTTTACAGTTACTGCTATTATAAAAATACATGTAGGTTTAAAATTCTACAAAAGGCACATACTCTGTGCAGTGAGCCGCACTTTCAGTTAGATGTAATGCACGCAGACTTTTAAATATGAACATAACTCTTCTGTTAATATGCTCTTAGTTTGTTACTCAGACGCAAAAAGTGTGCTGAATGAAATAAAACGGTACTAGCCAAAACCACCACACAGTTGCTTTTAGTGTGAGTTAGATGTATATTTATTTTATCAGACAATGCCACGATTATAGCCTATAAATCAGGATTTGAGTATAGTAAGAGTGATTCCTGGTTAACACAATGCAGCCTTTATTAATGGGTCGTGTTTACTATTTATACTTGTTTTATGTATCACAACAGAAAATATAATGTCATCATAAATATGTAAATGGATCTGTGACGTCGCATGCCACCACAAGTATCACAAAATCATGTGGGAAACACTAATATATATATATATATATATATATATATGAAGAGTTAAGATGCAGAAGCCTCTAAATGCCAATTGTAATTTTCTTGTAAAATTAGTATTTTTATCAGTGTAGGTTCAGTTATTACACTTTTAAATAGCAATGAATAGTTTTTTTTCTGGAATTTACCACTGCCTCTGATGTCTCTATAATTGTTAAAGATGATATAATTCTGATGATAGGATGTTATGAAAGCATATCGCCCAACATTAGTCTAATTAAACTATTATTTCCTCAGACAACTTGCAAAACAGTAAAACTAACAGGAAAAAGAATCGTGATAATATTGTGAATCATATTTAAAATAAAATAAAATAAACTCGATTGGATATTGTTTCCATATCGCCCATCTCTTTCATGCTCATTCCCTTGGCCAGTCTCGCTTCGAATCTCGCGATATTACCGTGAATGGACAGTAATGACGACGACTGTTAAACGGAAAAATGTATAGCTTATCGAACGTTACACTTTTGTTTCCTGAAATTTTGTATCTGTGTGCACACGTATAATGTCTTCTCCCTGAAAATCGACGTATCAACCGCAAAAGCACAAAACGACACTAAAGCGGCACGAGTAACGTTAGGCCTCAATCGACATATTTAAAAGTAGGCCTCCGCGACACAAATGTGGAAAAGCATTCCCTGAATATCGAGTTAGTAAATTCATTCAACGAACTGTGCATTTACAATTCTCCACGCACTGACATAATGCGTTTAACTCATGACCTTGCGTATATTTGTGAAATCAGACTTACCTTTTTGATCCCCGCGCCCTCGCAGACCCTTGGCCAGTCTCGCGATCTGAAAGACGGTCAGGATAACGGCAGAGAATGTCCGTAAGACGGGCTCTGATAACGGTCATATTTTCAAACTTAAAATGGCGCGCACAGTGTGCCGGCTGGGTGATTGGCCAGTTTCATGAATGACAGACAGATTAACCAATCATGATCAATTGTTTCATTGTGGTAAAGCAGCGCAATGTGTTTTATAATATTTAAATCAGAAGGTTCATGATAAAAAATGTAAAATGATAATAAAATAATAATAATGATCTTAATAATAATTTAAAAGGCAGAAATTATTTATTTTGTACATATTAATTGATTCAACATATAGATATTGTAAAAAAAAAATCAAAGTTGATTTATAAGTGTTTTTTTACCCTTTTTCAACCATTTAGCATTAAACATTATTTCAACGTAGTTTCAACATTGAAACAACAACTGTCATTATTTCAACCATATTTCAACGTTGAAGGTTGATCATGTACCGGTTGGTTTTCAACCATTTAGCATTAAACGTTATATCAACGTTGTTTCAACGTTGAAACAACAACTGACATTATTTCAACCATATTTCAACGTTGAAGGTCGGTCGTGTGCCGGCTGGGCAATTTTGCATATCGTCCAGACAACAATTTGGATATTATCGTCTAAACGATATATCGCCCACCGCTAGACAAAATATATTGAAGCGTTCTGCATCATGTCTGATTCATTCCAGTAACATATTGCAGTGAATTCTAAACAGTAGAGAGGTGTGCTTGTTTTACAGAAGAAAACATTGTATAATGCCACCCGTTGTTAGTGTTTTTTAGGTGACAAAGTGTGTTTGTTGTCTGTCAACCTTTGCTAGTGTGATGGAAGAATATGTTGATTTGAGACATGTATGAAGTGATTTGGTAATTTTAGTGCATATATATACACAGGCAAAAGCGGGTATCCACAGTATACTAAGGGTTCGGGGTTTGCTCGAGTAGCACTCTTGCATCGCCTTGGTAAACAAGTACTGACTTCAGGTTTGGCCTTGGCTTATATAGGCCAAACTCCGCCCCCTTTTTGGGCCACACTATTCAGGTACATACAGGTCCTTCTCAAAAAATTAGCATATTGTGATAAAGTTCATTATTTTCCATAATGTAATGATAAAAATTAAACTTTCATATATTTTAGATTCATTGCACACCAACTGAAATATTTCAGGTCTTTTATTGTTTTAATACTGATGATTTTGGCATACAGCTCATGAAAACCCAAAATTCCTATCTCAAAAAATTAGCATATCATGAAAAGGTTCTCTAAATGAGCTATTAACCTAATCATCTGAATCAACTAATTAACTCTAAACACCTGCAAAATATTCCTGAGGCTTTTAAAAACTCCCAGCCTGTTTCATTACTCAAAACCGCAATCATGGGTAAGACTGCCGACCTGACTGCTGTCCAGAAGGCCATCATTGACACCCTCAAGCAAGAGGGTAAGACACAGAAAGAAATTTCTGAACAAATAGGCTGTTCCCAGAGTGCTGTATCAAGGCACCTCAGTGGGAAGTCTGTGGGAAGGAAAAAGTGTGGCAAAAAACGCTGCACAACGAGAAGAGGTGACCGGACCCTGAGGAAGATTGTGGAGAAGGACCGATTCCAGACCTTGGGGGACCTGCGGAAGCAGTGGACTGAGTCTGAAGTAGAAACATCCAGAGCCACCGTGCACAGGCGTGTGCAGGAAATGGGCTACAGGTGCCGCATTCCCCAGGTCAAGCCACTTTTGAACCAGAAACAGCGGCAGAAGCGCCTGACCTGGGCTACAGAGAAGCAGCACTGGACTGTTGCTCAGTGGTCCAAAGTACTTTTTTCGGATGAAAGCAAATTTTGCATGTCATTCGGAAATCAAGGTGCCAGAGTCTGGAGGAAGACTGGGGAGAAGGAAATGCCAAAATGCCTGAAGTCCAGTGTCAAGTACCCACAGTCAGTGATGGTCTGGGGAGCCATGTCAGCTGCTGGTGTTGGTCCACTGTGTTTTATCAAGGGCAGGGTCAATGCAGCTAGCTATCAGGAGATTTTGGAGCACTTCATGCTTCCATCTGATTTCATTTTTCAGCACGACCTGGCACCTGCTCACAGTGCCAAAACCACTGGTAAATGGTTTACTGTGCTCAATTGGCCTGCCAACTCTCCTGACCTGAACCCCACAGAGAATCTGTGGGATATTGTGAAGAGAAAGTTGAGAGACGCAAGACCCAACACTCTGGATGAGCTTAAGGCCGCTATCGAAGCATCCTGGGCCTCCATAACACCTCAGCAGTGCCACAGGCTGATTGCCTCCATGCCACGCCGCATTGAAGCAGTCATTTCTGCAAAAGGATTCCCGACCAAGTATTGAGTGCATAACTGAACATAATTATTTGAAGGTTGACTTTTTTTTTTTTGTATTAAAAACACTTATTTTATTGGTCGGATGAAATATGCTAATTTTTTGAGATAGGAATTTTGGGTTTTTATGAGCTGTATGCCAAAATCATCAGTATTAAAACAATAAAAGACCTGAAATATTTCAGTTGGTGTGCAATCAATCTAAAATATATGAAAGTTTAATTTTTATCATTACATTATGGAAAATAATGAACTTTATCACAATATGCTAATTTTTTGAGAAGGACCTGTATGTATGTGTGTGTATATATACAGGGATTAAAGTTCTCCGTCGCTACGACGGATTTCCGTTAATTGCAGCGAGTCTATGACGGATTTCCATCAATTGCAGGGTTCCCGTCTGTCCTTAATGTTCCTTAAAATTATGAAAAGTGAATTTAGGATATTAAGGCCGTAAATAGGCTTTAATTTCTCAAATAGTGTGATTAAATGTCTTAATTTTTGTTTGAATAGGTCTTAAATTAAGGAAAGACGAGGTGTATTCACCCTGCTGAGGGGGATGTGATAAAGCCTGGATTGGAGCGAAAGCACGTTCCTCTCTCCACTCTAAGCATTCTGTAATCACTTCGCTTATGGTCCAGTCCGGGTTTTCAATTCCCGCTCACGGAAAAACTGCTCAGTGTTCACTCAATTAATCTTTTTGGATAAGTGCATGTCAGGCTACAGCTGGTTTGCTGCGGTCCGAATCCGAGTGCGTTTGTCCCCCGCAGCGTTGGTCTGGTTTCACACTCAACTTGATTCTGTCGAACCCTGGTGCGTTTGCGTGCATATTACGCCATCGCAAACGTGCACGGCGCATGATAGAAAACAGAACCCGGGTCAATATTGGCCGTTTATCAATACCAAGTACGCAAACTTCGGACTTGCCAAGTTCGACTTGTACGCGAGTCCGGCTATTCTGCAAACGGAACAGCGCGTTCTTGATCGCGTCACTCAGCTCGCTCTGGCTACTCCGGTTATCTCTTTGTTTATTTTAGACAACAATAAAACGAAATATGGTATAAAATACAACTCTGCCTCTTTTCATCAACAATAAAACGAAATATATATAAAACACCTCTTTTCATTTATAAATGAACATATCATAAACAAACATATTAATGGCCACACAAATGTGGTTCAGGGTACGCACATTGATTATCTTCACTGCATATATATAACAACACGAAATATAACACTGCTTATTTTTGTTTGCATTTCAAAAATATGAAACATTATTATTCATTAAAACTGACATTTAACAAACAGAGACAGGGTTGTATCGTTTTATTTTATTATGCATACATACAGTAAAGAGAATGCATAGTAAAATATATATAAAGAATATTTTATATATTTTAGAATATATAACATTACACAACCCTGTCTCTTTTTGTTAAATGTCAGTTTCAATGATCAATAATATCCAGTATAAAAGTATAAGTAGCCTAATAGGTAGGCTATAAGAAGCTATACAATGAGAAATAAATCAAACAATTCAGTCAAACATAAGTCAGCTCTCTAATAGGCTACAAAGTTAAAGTTAAATAGCCTAAATATATAAAGTTATGAAACTTCACTTTGCCCTCAGCCAAAACGATTTGCCATGGAACAAACTATATATTAATATAGTTTAGCATTGTTTGGTATTATAAGATAAATAAAAACATGAACTGAAATGTTATGTAGATGGTTGATTATTTGTCAAGCTAATTAAAAAATTTTCATAGATTAAAATAGCTTTTAAAATACGCAAACTGGCAATATTAAAGCGGTTTAAAACATCTCCCCTTAAAGCGCTATTGGTCTTGACTATTTAAATAAAGTAAAAGGAATATGACTTGGCCTGAAAAAAATTTCAGTCAGAAGAATTTTTTTCACTTTAATCCCTGTATATATGTGTATATATATATATATATATATATGTGTGTGTGTGTGTGTGTGTGTGTGTGTGTGTGTGTGTGTGTGTGTGTGTGTGCCAGTGCTGCTTCCCCAGCTAATGTGACTTTATCACAGCTGTATAAGGCCCTGTCCACACGGAGACGCGTTTAGCTGTATACGTACAAATTTTGTATCGTATTGGCGTTTCGTCCAGACTAGGGCTGGGAAAACTAGAAAATGTCAACCGTAACAGATTTTTTTATTCCGTGTATACCGCGACATATAACCCAGTGGGCATTTTATGTCAATTTAACATCAATATGACATCAAACAGTGACGTCAAAATTACGCCCCAAAATAGGTCAAAAATGAAAGTCATATTGACGTCAAAGTGTCGATGTCAATTTGATGTCAATATTTTGACCTCTGCTGATGTCATTTTGATGTTATTTTAATGTCATGCTTTGTTGGCATTTGATGTCAATTCAACATTTATTTGACGTCAAGATGTCATTATGTTGATGTCATTACAATGTCAAGCTTTGTTAGCATTTGATGTCAATTCTACATCTATTTGACGTCAGGATGTCATGATGTTGATGTCATTTTAATGCTATTTTGATATTCAATATCAAGCTTCGATATCAATTCAACATAAATGTGACATCAAACATTGATGTCAAAATTACATCAAAATTTATTGACATATTTTGATATCATTTCAATGTCAAGCATCACTCAATTTCAACCTAAATGTACAATGACTGACAACATACACATACTTTGCGATCTGATATGCTTTTATTTTATTTTTTTGAGCAGTGCAATACAGTGGGGGTGCTATGGATTCACACTTCCAGAGCTCTCAAGTGCCTGTAAAAGGGAACAAGAGAACAAGAAAGCAAACATTAAAATGGGCCCTGTTCATTAACATAACTAACGCTTAGTACCCATCAGTAGTAGGCTACTCTACAGTATATAGACAACTAAAAGATAACCCACATTACAGCCTAATCACATGCAGTAGTCAGAGATGCAGATGTGTACAATTATATGATAATGGATCGAGTCAAACCTTTTGTTAATATCTGTTAAAAGTGTCATATGTCAGGATCTCATTTCACTGCTAGTAATCAGTCCACATTTTGTACTGAATTGTAAAAGGTGAACATTCATTTAAAGCCAGAGAGCAGCGATTTCAAAACATCACATTCGTCCGGGCTCTTCCCTATGTAGGCCAGTGGTGTCTCATTTCCATGGGGAATATTTTTACCCCTATGTCTTGTCACTCTGTTTCGAAGAACATGGTGTAGGGTTAAGGGTAAAACTAGAGAAATGGGATTGAGCCTAAATCTACATTGTTGTTTGCAGCAGCTCCTACCTTCCGGCGCCCAATGCCCCCTCTTCTGTCCGGCGCAGCGCGCAAATGGTTGGCCATCAGGCTACCAATGGAAGCTTCTGTGATGCCGGGTTGTGACTTCTGGATGGCACCTGAAAAATTTAACAGCAATTGCCATTTATCTTGCACATACTGATCAAAATAAAAATCATGTAGAGAATAGAGCTATAGGTGATGTAGGTGCACAAATAGAAAATATAATTACCAATCATGACCTTATAAAGTTCCATTCTTCTTGTCACCAGTCCCATCCATGTTCATTATGGACATGAGGCTATTTGTGAGCACTCTGTCAATAAAAATGGGAATAAACAAAGTTATACATGCTGTACAGCAAGAAATGTGAAATAATGTCCAGAGGTACAAGCCTGTGTGCACACGTGTGTGGCTAATTATTATTTATTAATAATAAAAATATTATTTTTCAATTCTATTCTTCTATTTAAAGGATATACAGAAACAGTTTTCTAGTTTACCAAAGTGCTGTAGCCTAGGCCTTTTACAATTATAAAAAATTAAAAACACAATAACAACCCCAACAATAAGCTATAAAAATGCAATACCCTATATCAATGACGCGTGCCGTCTTGCGTGACGTCTGCATCTTAAATTGAATAGAAATAAATAGCAGAATAAAAAAAAATAAGACGTTGAGTGAGACGTTCATTGAGACGAGTGCATGTTGCAAAGTTATAATAAAGAGCCGATCTGAACGCCATAGTCGCCGAATGGAACATTTCGAGCGCCATACTAAACGCCTGATTCGCGCTGCAGGACCTCTAGACGCGCGTAAACGCGTCTTTACATTGAAATCACTCGCGCCAGACGCTCTATTCGCGTTTGGTGTGAACGCACCATTAAAAAAAGATCATAACAGCTCGAAAGACGTCTATGGTCTCTCACTATAGTCCAGTCTAATTAGCACATTCCCAATTATTATTGTGAAGTTTACCGTGCTTGCAACTTCATCCCCACCCCCACCGCAGCCCCGAAAAAAAACCTCATCGGATCTAACGTTACACGATTCACATAAATGACATATTTTGATTCAAAACGGCGATTTTCGCTGAAAAGCGACTAGTTTGCAGGTATGACACACGTCAAATTTGTGCATTTTGTGCCCAGTAGAGACATGGCAAACTCACAAAGGAGACCTAGCTACATTTTTGAACGGAATCTCCCTGCTTTTGAAATGCGCGAACATTTCCACCCAGCGCTAGTAACGCTGGCTGCACAGAATCAGATTATGCAGAAGCAGACCGCTACGATTCACTGACACACACACACACACATTGTTAAAATCATACGATGACTGCAAGTGTCTGTGAGACACTTCTTCCATTATACCGGAATGTAAACGTTACAGTTAAGCTAACCTCAGGTTAAGTTAGCTCGCTCGCTCATATAACGTTAAAGATATGGCTGTGAAATTATTCGACATAATTCGTAAAATTACACCCATTAAAATTAAGTAGTCTATGTATAAGGTGGTGTATCAACATAATAACAACAATAGCATGCTAGCTGGTTACTTACCA
Source organism: Gila robusta (assembly GCA_030770095.1). Classification (NCBI taxonomy): domain Eukaryota; kingdom Metazoa; phylum Chordata; class Actinopteri; order Cypriniformes; family Leuciscidae; genus Gila; species Gila robusta. The sequence goes on along the minus strand of JAVALU010002176.1, from coordinate 110,485 downwards.
GGACTTGGAAGTGAAAGTTCCCTTTCGAGAGGTCTCTCCTATTGCGTAAGTAGCTTACGCTATGGGAAAACTCCTTTTCTCGAGAATATTGAAGTCTTTATGTAAAACGCATTGCAGCTGCACAGCTGACAGCAATGAACTAAGGAGCTCGGTCATTGGCTGTGCTGCGGCAACTTGCTCGAACCAATGACGGGGCGATTCTGAATGCGCGTCAAATGAGCGCACTTCGCGCCCACGCGCGTCAGAGCCCGCCAAGATGGGCGTGGCCAAGAGCTATATACTGGGCGCCCTGTCATGAGAGTTCTTTAGATTTAATCTCCTTCAGCGAACACCTTCTTCGCTGGATCCTCCGGATTATTGAAAGACTTCGCTGCCGTGGAAAAGCATACCAGCGGGATTGCTACGAGGACGTCGGCACCTTCAGCCGCCTTCGAACACCATCCTACTGAGCCATCCGGCGCGCCACACACGCAAGTATTTTACATCTGTTCGCCCCGCGACATTTGTAAAAGAGCAATTTTTCTGAGGCGTTGTTTCAAATGCCTTCCTGCGCGTCGTGCAGAGACCTTCTCCCGGACGGGGATCGTCACATCATCTGCGCTCGCTGCCTGGGCCGGGACCACGCAGAAGCTGCTTTGACCAAGGGCGGATGCCCGGAATGTGACGACCTGGGTCTCTCCACACTGCGGGCTCGCTTCGCCGCTTTCGCCGCAAGCGAGCCCATCGCCGCCACCCCTCTGTTTGAGCCGTGTTTAAAAAAATAATAATAAAAAAAAAAAAACGCCGCTCACAGAGGCTTCCTGAACCTGAGCTCAGTGACGTCACGCCGAGCCAGTCTCCACGTGCTTCACCGCCGCTCTTGCCTTCCCCACCGCCGGTTCAGTTCACTCAGCCGGACCCACACCCCTCTAGCAGAGCGGTGGGCCTTGTGACTTTCGGCGCGTCCGAGGACGACGGGGGAGTGGATGACAGCCTGTCCATCGACGCTGCATCTGACGACTGGCCGGGCTCCACTTTCGACCCCGCCCCGTCGACGCTAGCTAGCACGAGTGCGGGCTCCACCATGGATACGGAGATTATCCGCATCCTCTCGAAGGCCGTGGAGGACCTCGGGCTCGATTGGTGTTCTCCGCCAAGTCATGGAAAGCCCCCCACTCTGCGCGCCTAAAGCCTTCTTTTTCTTCTTCGCTCTCCTCAGTGGACGGCGCGAAGGAAAGAGGCTACGAGGGAACGCCGCCCCTCGAGGAGGCCGTGGCCAATCATCTCTGCCCGCCCTCCACCACTGGATGGAAAGCCAAAGCTTCCCACCCCTCGAAGCCCTGCCGCACTACCTCTGCTCTCGCCGGTCGTGCCTACGCCGCCGCCGGCCAAGCTGCATCAGCGCTTCACTCAATGGGACAGAGACCGCCAATGGCTAATTTGACTGTTCTCGAGCGCCATCTGTGGCTGACTCTGACTGAGATGAAGGACGCGGATAAGGCGCCATTTCTCGACGCGCCTATCTCCACCAGCGGGCTGTTTGGACCGGCGGTTAAAGGTTTCGCCGAACGCTTCACTGAGGCCCAGAATGCTTCACAAGCTATGCGTCATTTCCTGCCAAAGCGCTCCAGCTCATCGCAGAGCAGACAGAGACCGCCACAGCCGCAGCGGGCTAGAACAGCTCCCACCGCCTCTCAGCCCGCGCCTCAGGCTGACGCTCGACGCCGCTCGCGCTCTCAAAAGCCGTCCTAGCCACAGAAATGAGAAGAGAGAGTGCGTGTCTCGCAAAAGCCGGACCACTCTCTCTGCAAAAGCTCAAACATTACCCAGTCCCCTTACAGGCGGCTGGATATGTCCATACAGCAGTCAATGGGCCAGTCACAGAGCTCGCTCACCTGCAAACAAACGCCGTTTTTACGGCGACGCACAGAAAACACAAAAAAAATAGTATTTTTCTGCCTGCGTCACTAAGGGTTCACATGTCCACAAAGTGTGCATTCCCAGATACTGTCAAAACAGTGCCAAATTCATTCCCAGCTCAGGCTGCGCTTCCCATGAATGTAGATCACGTGCCTACGGTCATGTACGCACCACTACACACAAGCACTGTTCACACAGTTATAAATTCATCCCCAGTAAAAGCGGGAAACATAAAAGTGACGCGTGTGCCTACCACTGTTTATGCACCCCCACTTATAAACACTGTCCTTACAGTGTCAAACACAACAGTTATAAATTCATCCCCAGTAAAAGCGGGAAACATTTATAAAAGTGACGCGTGTGCCTACCACTGTTTATGCACCCCCACTTATAAACACTGTCCTTACAGTGTCAAACACAACCTCAGCTCAGGCTGCGAGTTTTACAAACACAGCGCGCGCTGTTGTAATCACACACACGCCCATTCACTCAGCTGCTCAGCGCGCGCCCGCGCCTCTGAGAGCTACGAGCTCAGGCGATTCGCTGGCCACACAGCGGCCCGCCCCTAGCCTGTATTCAGCCCATATCTGTACACGCAGCGGCATGGGAAAACATTCCAGATATGCCGAAATGGGTATTGAATATAGTAAAGCACGGATACTCGCTCCAGTTCGCTTGCAGACCACCACGTTTTACGACTGTGGTCGAGACGAAAGTGAGAAAGGAGTGTTCACATGTTCTACGCACCGAGGTGCGCAAACTAATAGAAAAGGGCGCTGTGGAAACTGTTTTCCCCCTCTCTGAGCGGGACAGGTTTTTACAGCCGCTATTTCTCGTCCCGAAAAAGGATGGCGGTCTCCGCCCCATCCTAGATCTCAGACACCTGAACAAAGCACTAATGATTCGCTCGTTCAGAATGTTAACAACCAAGCATATCCTCGCGCAAGTACGCCCAGGAGATTGGTTTCTCTCAGTGGATCTGAAAGATGCTTACTTTCACATTCCAATAGCGCCTCATCACAGGCCGTTTCTGAGATTCGCTTTCGAGGGACAGTCATACCAGTACACAGTACTTCCGTTCGGCCTGTCCCTGGCTCCCCATACGTTCACGAAATGTATGGATGCAGCACTTTCCCCCCTAAGACGAAGGGGAGTGCGAATACTGAATTATCTCGACGATTGGCTGGTTCTAGCACAATCAGAGAGTCAGTTAATAACACACAGATCTTGGATTATCAGCCATTTAGAATGCCTGGGTCTAAGAATCAATTTTGCAAAAAGCATACTATCTCCCAGCCAGAGGATTTTCTTTCCTGGGAATAGTTCTAGACTCGATGCAAATGACAGCGCGTCTCTCATCAGAGCGTGCGCTTACCATCCGGCGCCTTGCAACATCATTCAGGGCGGGCGCGCGCGCCCCCGTCAAACGGTTTCAGAGGATGCTCGGTCTCATGGCCTCAGCATCGGCCGTACTCCAGCTAGGATTGTTGCATATGCGCCCTCTCCAACGCTGGCTCAAAGAGCCGCGTCCCTACTCACGCGTGGCGTTCGGGCCACTTTTTAATCAGAGCGAACCACGGCTGTATAAAAGCCCTGACGCACTGGAAAGCCGCCGACTGGTACCAGTCAGGCGTGAGTCTGGGTGTGAACACAAGGAGAAAGATGATAACGACAGATGCCTCCAAAATAGGTTGGCGGGCCCTTTACGAGGGCAGGCCTGTCTCCGGCTTTTGGTCAAACCCGGAGAAGCGCCTACACATAAACTGTCTGGAAATGAAAGCGGTCGCTTTGGCTCTCAGAGCCCTGCTCCCACGCCTAAAAAACGAACACGTCCTGGTCCGAACGGACAACATGACGGTAGTGTCGTACATAAATCACCAGGGTGGACTCAGGTCGAGCTCCATGCATTCAATGGCCAGGAGACTCATTTTATGGTCCCAGCACAACTTGCGCTCGCTGAGAGCAGCGCATGTGCCAGGCGCCCTAAACCAGAGGGCAGACATGCTATCCAGAGACAAGATTCTCCCAGGAGAATGGACTCTCAACCCGCTGACGATTCAGTGGTTATGGAAAACCTTTGGCAAAGCGGAGATCGACCTCTTCGCCTCCAAGGAGAACGCGCACTGCTCTCTTTTCTTCACGAAAAGCACGGACGCGCTCGCCCAGAGCTGGCCGAGCCGCCCCTTATATGCCTTTCCCCGATCGCGATGCTGCCACAAGTCATCAGTCGGGTCAGAGAGGAGAAAAAACGCAGTGCTGCTGATAGCCCCACTCTGGAAGAACCAAACATGGTTTCCAGATCTGATGCAAATGCAATCTGCACCACGGCCGATTCCACTGAGGCCAGCGGGATGATATTTCATCCCCGCCCCGATCTGTGGGCCCTTCATGCATGGCCCCTCAACGGGTTCCCAGGAACCTCACGAGCGGAGCACTAAAAACCATCGCTGAGGCGCAGGCGCCCTCCACGAGACGCTTATATGCCCAGAAATGGAAAGTGTTCAGTGACTGGTGTAATGCCAAGGGCCTGAACCCTGAGACATGCGAGATTACGAATGTACTCGTTTTTCTACAAGGGCTTCTGGAGGTGGGCCGCACCCCCTCCACGCTCAAAGTATATGTGGCGGCCATCACAGCGTCACACGACCCTGTAATGGAACGTCCATTGGGAAGAAACGACCTAATTATTCGTTTCCTAAAGAGCGCTAGGAGGAGGAACCCTTCACGCCCCCCCTCAGTGCCGATCTGGGACCTAGCTACTGTCCTAGACGCTCTTAAAGGGCCCCCGTTCGAACCACTCCGAACCGTGCACCTTAAACAGCTCTCGCTCAAGACTGCGCTCTTGCTGGCACTCGCCTCGGTCAAGAGAGTGGGCGACCTGCACGCGCTTTTGACAAGCGCTGCCTGCCTAGAATTCGGTCCTAACGACTGCAGGGTCGTCCTTAGGCCGAAACGGGTATATTCCTAAAGGGCTCACCACTCCCTTCAGAGCACAGGTTATCTCCCTAACTGCGCTTTCGTCTCCAGCAGACGAACACGACGCTAATCTACTCTGCCCCGTTAGGGCTCTCAGAGTGTATTTGGAGCGTTCTGCCCTATTCAGACAGACAGAACAACTGTTTGTATGCTTTGGCGGCCGTACGAAAGGTTCCGCCGTTTCAAAGCAGAGAATCTCTCACTGGATAGTTGAAGCTATAGCGCTGGCTTATGAAGCTAAGGGACTTCAATGCCCCTGGGGAGTCAAAGCACACTCCACCAGGAGTGTGGCTTCTTCCTGGGCATGGTCGAGCGGGATACCGATCGAGGATATTTGTGCGGCGGCAGGCTGGGCCTCACCATCCACATTTATCAGGTTCTACAACCTACAGGTCCCGACATTGCATTCCAATGTGCTATCAGCATGATGCTAGTTGAACTGCGAGTTCGCATCTAGATTATGTATGTGCTTGTGTCACACTGAGCGCCTTCTAGCCGCTCTGTATTTTTTCCCACATATAAAGCTCGCCTCTGCCGGCTAGTTGGATGATAACTTTGCTTTTCAGCTCAGGCACCTGCCAGATTATGTATGTGCTTGTGTCACACTGAGCGCCTTCTAGCCGCTCTGTATTTTTTCCCACATATAAAGCTCGCCTCTGCCGGCTAGTTGGATGATAACTTTGCTTTTCAGCTCAGGCACCTGCCTCTGGCTATTATAAGGCGAAGTTCAGCACGCACGGCGTTTTGCATGGTGTTCCCATAGCGTAAGCTACTTACGCAATAGGAGAGACCTCTCGAAAGGGAACGACTCGGTTACTAACGTAACCTCGGTTCCCTGAGAGGAGGGAACGAGTATTGCGTAAGCTGCCGTGCTTGTGCTTGGTTAGTTCGCTTCAGTCGTTTTAACCTAAAGAACTCTCATGACAGGGCGCCCAGTATATAGCTCTTGGCCACGCCCATCTTGGCGGGCTCTGACGCGCGTGGGCGCGAAGTGCGCTCATTGGTCGCGCATTCAGAATCGCCCCGTCATTGGTTCGAGCAAGTTGCCGCAGCACAGCCAATGACCGAGCTCCTTCGTTCATTGCTGTCAGCTGTGCAGCTGCAATGCGTTTTACATAAAGACTTCAATATTCTCGAGAAAAGGAGTTTTCCCATAGCGTAAGCTACTTACGCAATACTTGTTCCCTCCTCTCAGGGAACCGAGGTTACGTCAGTAACCGAGTCGATTTTGAGTTTCGAAATTGAATGAAGATCTCTGGCGCAGTTGAGCAGACAGAGTGTGAGAGCGGTTATGCAGATCTGCTACTTTCCCGCGCGATATGGCCAGGATGTGACGTCTTTTTGTAGTCAATTTGTAGTCCATGATGATTATTTTAAAAATCAGCTTCAACATCAGATTAAATTGACCTTTTATAGTATATGCAATTATAGTGTCTGCTGTCATTTTAAACGTGAACTAAATGTAAACATGCTAGGATTTAAATAAATAAAAACACGCAAAATACATAGACCTAGGCCTACAACTTTCAAGATCATTCAGGCTAGGTCTTTTAGCTGTTGAAAATGAGTCGCATTGATTTACAATGAGTAATAAATATTTATATATATGAGTCATTTCAGACATTGTTTTGACTTAAATTTCACATCAATTTGACGTCTTATTTCCTGACATCAAATCAACATCGATTTAATGTCAGTGATATTGACCTGAGATGTAGGGACCAGAAAAAACATGTCAGATTGATACCTTTGTTGGGCCTCTTTACAACCACAAGGAAATAATTACAAAATATAATGGAAATATGAATATTCATGCATGTCATACATGGTGGTCAAAATCTCGACTATTTGTTGATGTCAAATTGATGTCAAGGACAAGGTGCCCGCTGGGTAAATAAGTGGGCGTGGTTAACTCTCGTGTAGCGTGCGTGAGACTGACACTGAGATTTGTCAAAGAAACATGGAGAAAGCAGATCAAGAGGACCTACAAAGGAATTAAGTTTTCTAAAGGGTTGTTGTTAACGTGATATTTTTTGGGGAAATGAGCAGCAGTCACTAGCAGTGCAGCGCCCGTAGACTACAGTTTAGAGGAGTGCACGTTCCCAATGGGGAAAGCATGAAGCTTACTTGACAACATCAGTTCATATATCAATATCGTAACGAATAGAAATAACCTTAAATAATGTATACTTATTTGCATCTTTCCGTCTCTTATGTATAGTTACTTTTTAAACACGAAAATCGCATTCAGCATTACACGCAAGCGGTTGCCGTGGTAATGAACAACTTGCTTGTTAAAGCGAATGTATAATCCTGTATCTGAGGCAAAATTACTAAATATGCAGCGCGAGTTATATATTTCTAACTCCAAACAATTGGCCACTGAACCAGCTGATAAAATCTTCCTTTGATTCGATACGTGATTACAACTTGACACTCAAATGAACCGATCGCATTTTACTGATGCAAAAGACGCGCGCGTGCACACGCACTGAGAGGGAGCGCGGTGTGTCAGTGTTCACCGGGCTATGGTCAAATAATGACGCAGTTACAAGGTGTGTATAATTTAAGCTGCTTAGTCAACACTAACAGTAGCTGCTGTCCGGTGTTCATACTGCTGCTCTCCTTCTAGTCTCTTCTGAACTTGATGAGCTCGACACTTCTGAACTTCTCTTGATTAAAGCTCCAGGTGACGGTTGTCAGATATAAAAAAAAACAGCCAAACAAGCCCCTTAAAAACGCAGTATAATAAGCAGACATGGCAAAAATGTACCGGGGAACACATGTAAACTAGTATAGTATTACTAATATCCTACTAAATTAAAAGGAAGTAACTAATGTATTATGAATATAGAATAGTTCAATATAAAATATTCAGATATTATAAACTAATTGATGAAGTAAAGCAATAACATGAAATTGAAAAGTTATTCAGCAACACTTTATTTAACGTTGAATTGCACCTATGAGTTGTATTTAATATCAATCAGTTGGGGGCAGTTCATCTAAAAGTTGATGAGTGTGTTTTGTTTACTATATTTAGCTATCAAAATAGTTTACCAAAGAAATAATTTACCAAATAAAATAAAAATCAAACAAGGTAAAAAATACTTTTCATTTCTAAAGTATTTGGGTTTATTTATTATACAAGGCCCTTTTTGTCGATTTTTCGAGAATAACTACATATGAATAGTTATAAATAACTATATCGTGAAATATATCGTTAAGTCATACAGTGAAATAGAAATTTGGTCATACCGCCCACCCCTAGTCCAGACGGATCCGGCGTTTTGGGACACTGAAACCACTATTTTTTGAAACCGGGTCCCAGAATGGATAAATCTGACAACGACCCCCTTGCGTTTTCGTGTGTACGGCCAATCCGTACATTTTGTGAAACGATGATGTCATCACACCACGTGTCAGCCTTAGTCACACACCGCTACGTCACACGTAAAAGCAACAACGGCGGACTATATGCTTGTGATCGCGCTGCAGAAGCTACTGAGCCTATTAGCTTTACTAAAGCAACATCTTCTGCTCCTCTGCTACTACGCTGAGCAATCTTCGTCTTCAGCTCGCTGTCGTGTTGGGTTCGTATAGAGCGCTCAAGTTATGCGCATGCTCCAAGTCTTCTTCTCCTTGTTTAGTGTATCTCTGTGGCAGAATTACAGCGCCACATACTGGTCTGGCATGTATATCACATCGTTTTCAGTCGGTTTCAGTGGTTTCGTGTGTACGCATATATTTCTTGAGACGACGCCGTGTTTTCGAAAAAAAATTAGAACGAGGAAAAAAAAAGATCGGATAGGGAAAGCTCTGGCTTCGTGTAGTTCTGTTCTTGGTCTTGGATTTTGTGAAATAAATTTCTAAATAAATGCGACTTATATGTTTTTTCTCTTCATGACGCATTTTTTGACTGATGCGACTTATATTCCGGAGCGACGTATAGTCCGGAAAACACGGTATCTGTTCACATCTCAAAAAATGTGTTTTGGGGTTTCATGACCCTTTAAAAAAGTCATTTTCTCTCTCTCTCTCTCTCTCTCTCTCTCTCTCTGCTAATGTAGTTTAAGTGGAAAACTGCTTTATTGAAGACAGCAGGGCTTATGTTTCATAGTTTATAGCAGTGCACTTTCTGGGGTTTCCCTATTGGTCACATTTTAATATGTTTTTTATCTAGATAGTAATTGTTTAATTTCCCGCATTTGATACAAGGTTCTGATCGTGTACAACAGAGAATAAAGAAGAGAGACGTCAAATAAATGGCTGAAAATGAAAGAGAAGAAACAGTGTCTTCCAGCACACAGAACTAGTGTGACTGGGTTTTAAAACAGACTATTGGAAACTAAATGTTGCTGTAGCTCTTCAATAAGATGATCATCATAGATGTGAACTATTGTTATTTCTCTGTCTTCAGTCTGTATGGATGCAGTATTACAGAGGAACAGATTCTCATCCTGACTTCAGCTCTGAAATCAAACCCGTCACTGAGAGAGCTGGACCTGAGCGGGAATAATCTAGGAGACTCAGGAGTGAAAAACCTCAGTGATCTACTGATGAACCCACAATTCAAGCTGGAGAAACTACAGTTAGTATCATTATACTGTACAGCAATTACAGTGTGACTGACATTTTAATGTGTTTTTTATCTAGATAGTAATTGTTTAATTTCCAGCATTTGATACAATGTACTGATTGTGTACAGTTGAGACACCTTAAATAACTTGTGTGTGCAGCAAGCACAAGTTGTGATTTTTGCTGTGCACATGTGTATTAGTGTCCTCTTTGATCGTGGGAAATTTGAACAATGGACGCATCTCCGATCCGAAGATATTGGCAAAAGTTAATTTTTCTAAGATAAGACGTTCACTTCAGCATGCACACTCCACAATGAACAGCTTATTATCCTTATGTGACTGTTAAACTAACTGGTATCATCACAAACGTTATTCTGTGCCCTAAAAACAGGCATATTTCATGATATTGTGTCATGCAAGGTCATTGAAAAATCTAGAGAAATGTGCGAGGTGGCCAGCGGGGTAAGTTGAGACACGTGTATCTGTACCCGCGATAGAGTTATATTGCGAAACGCTGTTTAGTTGTTCAGTGTTATGATAACAGGTTAAACGTCGTAATTAGCCAGCATAGGACGCAAATGAAAATAAAATTTGATTTGTGTGATATTTAAACTGTGTATTATTAATGAATATATTAAATATATAGTTCCTGTTTTATAAATTTTAACCAGTGCTAATTTAAATAAAATTAATGAATTTAAATGGATGAATAAACAAACATGTTGTCCAATTGTTATTTTCTTTCTTTATTATATTTGCAATGAACGGTTAGTTACCTTTACATCATTAAAAATGGGTGTCTCAACTGGACCACATATTTATTTTTATGAGCTAATTGTGGAAAATATAAACTACTTATGGGTATTATTGATTGATAATATCTTAGTCTACAAGCTAATGAAATGTCATATGGAAATTCACTTCTTTTCAGTATCTATTTTTGTGTGAAAAATCAAAACGCAAAAAGTGTCTCAACTGTACTCAGTCTACCGTACATGCAGAAATCTGCCTTTTCAACAGAGAATAAAGAATAGAGACGTCAAATAAATGGCTGAAAATGAAAGAGAAGAAACAGTGTCTTCCAGCACACAGAACTAGTGTGACTGGGTTTTAAAACAGACTATTGGAAACTAAACGCTGCTGTAGCTCTTCAATAAGATGATAATCATAGATGTGAACTATTGTTATTTCTCTGTCTTCAGTCTGTATAGATGCAGTATTACAGAGAAACAGAGTCTCATCCTGACTTCAGCTCTGAAATCAAACCCGTCACTGAGAGATCTGGACCTGAGCGTGAATAATCTAGGAGACTCAGGAGTGAAAAACCTCAGTGATCTACTGATGAACCCACAATTCAAGCTGGAGAAACTACAGTTAGTATCATTATACTGTACAGCAATTACAGTGTGACTGAAGTTTATTTATTTGAAGACAGCAGGGCTTATGTTCCAAAAGAATATAAATTATATTACTTGGTGTAATTTGTTCATCAAATATATATTTCCTTCAGTTATTTTCATGCTTAATTAAGCCTGCTAAAATGCATTTTATGAGCTTCTGTTACTGAACACTGTTTATTCTGTTGCTCTATCATATTTTATCTTTCATTTAATAGCACAGCACATATTTAGAGCAGCTCCAGCAGGGTCAGTGCTGAGGATTGGGTCAGGGGTTCAAATGTTTAGACAACAGTGAAATATCAATTCTTTATTCCCATTTTGATACTACAACAAAATCTACCAGCCTAATTACTGTGAATTTACAACATTATTAAAGACAAGTAAGCAGTCACTAACCCTTAATCAGTGTTTGGGGTACCAGGGGACCCCACTGGACTTTTCCTTCATTTTTTAAAAGTGTTACCTTCATCTCAGGGGCATGAAACTCTGTGACTTTTCCTAAATAATCTATCTAAACATGCACAAAAAAAATGGGGAAAATGACAAAAATGACTTTTTTTCATTTTCTTTGTCAAAAAAATAAAAGTAAATCCATTATAAATCTGAAAATTTCCACATATAAACCAAGGTCTGGTCCTAGAGCATAAATAAAAAATGGAAAGAACTTTTCATCTCATACACACACACACACACACACAGACAGACACACACACACACACACACACAGACACACACACACACACACACACACACACACACAGAGAGAGAGAAAGAGAGGGAAAATGTGACTTGTAATGTTTCTGCAAATGTATGTATAATAATTTGCAAAAGCAGATAATTCAAAATATATCAGACAACGACAACAAATTCTAACTTTGACAAAATTAGAAAAAAAATTCAGAATGTTTAAATATATATTCACAAAACACATCATAAAGTTGTGAGGAGAAGTTGAAGCATCAAGAAAAATGAAGTGAAAAAGTCCTATATGGACCTCTATTGGAAATATGTGGTCATTGCACTTTATTGCTTTAATTATAATTCCTAAAGTTTTTCCACAAACCTGCAGATGGCAGTGTTCTATCCCTAACACATAGAGCAATGTCCTAAAACTATTTAGATTTAATTAAGATTGTAATTTAAGTGATTTTTTCTTTAAAACATAATTTTTCATGAGCCAATTTATGGCCTAGTTTAGTAATTGTGCAGTAAATAGGTAAAAAAAACTTCCCAATTTCCACAAAAACACAGCATAAATGTATAGTTGAGTAGTAAATAAAAAAAAAAATGATATATAGTTTTCCATATAAAAAAAATTATATTTCCTTATGCAATCGCTCTTTAAAAGTTTGGGGTCTATTAGTCCCCCAAACACCATATAGTTATCCTTTTTGAACACTGATAAAATAAAAACAAATAATCAAATAACAAATAGCACAAATAAATACAATATAACAAAGAAAGGCTACAAATGAAATAAACAGTGTCTTTGGAGTTTTTCGGGTAGATCTAACAGTAGTTTTCAGGTACAGAAATTTGAATAAAGTAATCAATTGTGAAATAACACTGCATATTCATTACTGTATAAATTAAATATAGACTTTTTGTAAAGTTACAAAAGCTAGGCTATTTAGTCAAGAGCAGTGAGTAATTTCTTTGTGCTTTGTTTGATGAGCATTAAAACACAGCATCAGGTTTATTAGACTGCTGGCCCTTTAAGACCGAACTTCAGTCACACTGTAATTAATACAGCAATTACAGTGTGACTGAAGTTTATTTATTTGAAGACAGCAGGGCTTATGTTTCATTGTTTATAGCAGTGCACTTTCTGGGGTTTCCCTATTGCTCACATTTTAATGTGTTTTTTTTATCTAGATCGTAATTGTTTAATTTCCAGCATTTGATACAATGTACTGATTGTGTACAGTTGAGACACCTTAAATAACTTGCGTGTGCAGCAAGCACAAGTTGTGATTTTTGCTGTGCACATGTGTATTAGTGTCCTCTTTGATCGTGGGAAATTTGAACAACGGACGCATCTCCGATCCGAAGATATCGGCAAAAGTGTTTTTTCTAAGATAAGACGTTCACTTCAGCATGCACACTCCACAATGAACAGCTTATTATCCTTATGTGACTGTTAAACGTAACTGGTATCATCACAAACGTTATTCTGTGCCCTAAAAACAGGCATATTTCATGATATTGTGTCATGCAAGGTCATTGCAAAATCTAGAGAAATGTGCGAGGTGGCCAGCGGGGTAAGTTGAGACACGTGTATCTGTACCCGCGATAGAGTTATATTGCGAAACGCTGTTTAGTTGTTCAGTGTTATGATAACAGGTTAAACGTCGTAATTAGCCAGCATAGGACGCAAATGAAAATAAAATTTGATATTTGTGATATTTAAACTGTGTATTATTAATGAATATATTAAATATATAGTTCCTGTTTTATAAATTTTAACCAGTGCTAATTTAAATAAAATTAATGAATTTAAATGGATGAATAAACAAACATGTTGTCCAATTGTTATTTTCTTTCTTTATTATATTTGCAATGAACGGTTAGTTACCTTTACATCATTAAAAATGGGTGTCTCAACTGGACCACATATTTATTTTTATGAGCTAATTGCGGAAAATATAAACTACTTATGGGTATTATTGATTGATAATATCTTAGTCTACAAGCTAATGAAATGTCATATGGAAATTCACTTCTTTTCAGTATCTATTTTTGTGTGAAAAATCAAAACGCAAAAAGTGTCTCAACTGTACTCAGTCTACCGTACATGCAGAAATCTGCCTTTTCAACAGAGAATAAAGAATAGAAACGTCAAATAAATGGCTGAAAATGAAAGAGAAGAAACAGTGTCTTCCAGCACACAGAACTAGTGTGACTGGGTTTTAAAACAGACTATTGGAAACTAAATGCTGCTGTAGCTCTTCAATAAGATGATAATCATAGATGTGAATAGGGGTGTAACGGTTCACAAAATTCACGGTTCGGTTCGATACGATACACTTGTGTCACGGTTCGGTTCGGTACGGTTCGGTACGTTTTCAATACAGCAAAAATAAAGAAATGCCAGAGAAATTTCCTTGATTTAATTTTTTTTTCATTATATTTTTTTTAAAACTAACATCATAAAGTATGATATTTGTTTTACTTTGAGCAATGATGGAGCTATACTTGACTTTTCTTAGGAGCATATAAAACAAAACAGCTCCTTGTTATGTATTGTAGTAGTTATAAACAAAGGTTTATTTTAGTTCAGATTAACATTTGGGGGCAGCAATTGTATTCATAATGTCAAAATAAAACCGACGTAATGTTACTTGAAGGCATATAGCCTACTATTCCTGCCAAACTTCCATGGTTACAGTTCGTGTAACTACAGTAAATCCATGGTGAATGTTGCTGATCTGTGGACACTGAATAGTTCATTCATGGCACAATGTTTCTTCCTGGTTTCCACGTCAGCGCTGTTTGATCCGTTAATAACGGAGAAATGTGAATGTTTCTCACTAGATCTCGCAGCGATGTTATTACTTCAATAGCGAATTCAAATGCTTTCTTTACTGGATGTCTCAGCGCTGTGTAGTAGTAACAGTGCTGCTTAATCAAGATTGGCTCGCGCTGCATTGGTCCAAACTGATAAACAGTCCGTCAACCACATAATAACGAGTAGCTCAGTTTCGTTCCGCTTACATTACATTTGCCATTTGATGTTGGGCTATGTTGTGGTCGCGCCAGCATCTCGAGTGCGCTTGCCACGCGCAACGCGCCTACATTTGAAATAACGAAATTATGTTCGGCAGGAAAAATGGTCCAACGAACCGTTCGGTTTGAAAATGCGTACCGAAAACCGAACCGAAAGCCTCGTACCGAACGGTTCAATACGAATACGTGTATCGTTACACCCCTAGATGTGAACTATTGTTATTTCTCTGTCTTCAGTCTGAATAGATGCAGAATTACAGAGAAACAGAGTCTCATCCTGACTTCAGCTCTGAAATCAAACCCGTCACTGAGAGATCTGGACCTGAGCTGGAATAATCTAGGAGACTCAGGAGTGAAAAACCTCAGTGATCTACTGATGAACCCACAATTCAAGCTGGAGAAACTACAGTTAGTATCATTATACTGTACAGCAATTACAGTGTGACTGAAGTTTATTTATTTGAAGACAGCAGGGCTTATGTTCCAAAAGAATATAAATTATATTACTTGGTGTAATTTGTTCATCAAATATATATTTCCTTCAGTTATTTTCATGCTTAATTAAGCCTGCTAAAATGCATTGTATGAGCTTCTGTTACTGAACACTGTTTATTCTGTTGCTCTATCATATTTTATCTTTCATTTAATAGCACAGCACATATTTAGAGCAGCTCCAGCAGGGTCAGTGCTGAGGATTGGGTCAGGGGTTCAAATGTTTAGACAACAGTGAAATATCAATTCTTTATTCCCATTTTGATACTACAACAAAATCTACCAGCCTAATTAATGTGAATTTACAACATTATTAAAGACAAGTAAGCAGTCACTAACCCTTAATCAGTGTTTGGGGTACCAGGGGACCCCACTGGACTTTTCCTTCATTTTTTAAAAGTGTTACCTTCATCTCAGGGGCATGAAACTCTGTGACTTTTCCTAAATAATCTATCTAAACATGCACAAAAAAAATGGGGAAAATGACAAAAATGACTTTTTTTCATTTTCTTTGTCAAAAAAATAAAAGTAAATCCATTATAAATCTGAAAATTTCCACATATAAACCAAGGTCTGGTCCTAGAGCATAAATAAAAAATGGAAAGAACTTTTCATCTCATACACACACACACACACACACACACACAGACAGACACACACACACACACAGACACACACACACACACACACACACACAGAGAGAAAGAGAGGGAAAATGTGACTTGTAATGTTTCTGCAAATGTATGTATAATAATTTGCAAAAGCAGATAATTCAAAATATATCAGACAATGACAACAAATTCTAACTTTGACAAAAATAAATGTATGTATTTCAGAATGTTTAAATATATATTCACAAAATATATATCATAAAGTTGTGAGGAGAAGTTGAAGCATCAAGAAAAATGAAGTGAAAAAGTCCTATATGGACCTCTATTGGAAATATGTGGTCATTGCACTTTATTGCTTTAATTATAATTCCTAAAGTTTTTCCACAAACCTGCAGATGGCCGTGTTCTATCCCTAACACATAGAGCAATGTCCTAAAACTATTTAGATTTAATTAAGATTGTAATTTAAGTGATTTTTTCTTTAAAACATAATTTTTCATGAGCCAATTTATGGCCTAGTTTAGTAATTGTGCAGTAAATAGGTAAAAAAAAACTTCCCAATTTCCACAAAAACAGCATAAATGTATAGTTGAGAAGTAAATAAAAAAAAAAAATGATATATAGTTTTCCATATAAAAAAAATTATATTTCCTTATGCAATCGGTCTTTAAAAGTTTGGGGTCTATTAGTCCCCCAAACACCATATAGTTATCCTTTTTGAACACTGATAAAATAAAAACAAATAATCAAATAACAAATCGCACAAATAAATACAATATAACAAAGAAAGGCTACAAATGAAATAAACAGTGTCTTTGGAGTTTTTCGGGTAGATCTAACAGTAGTTTTCAGGTACAGAAATTTGAATAAAGTAATCAATTGTGAAATAACACTGCATATTCATTACTGTATAAATTAAATATAGACTTTTTGTAAAGTTACAAAAGCTAGGCTATTTAGTCAAGAGCAGTGAGTAATTTCTTTGTGCTTTGTTTGATGAGCATTAAAACACAGCATCAGGTTTATTAGACTGCTGGCCCTTTAAGACCGAACTTCAGTCACACTGTAATTAATACAGCAATTACAGTGTGACTGAAGTTTATTTATTTGAAGACAGCAGGGCTTATGTTTCATTGTTTATAGCAGTGCACTTTCTGGGGTTTCCCTATTGCTCACATTTTAATGTGTTTTTTTTTATCTAGATCGTAATTGTTTAATTTCCAGCATTTTATACAATGTACTGATTTTGTACAGTTGAGACACCTTAAATAACTTGCGTGTGCAGCAAGCACAAGTTGTGATTTTTGCTGTGCACATGTGTATTAGTGTCCTCTTTGATCGTGGGAAATTTGAACAACGGACGCATCTCCGATCCGAAGATATCGGCAAAAGTGTTTTTTCTAAGATAAGACGTTCACTTCAGCATGCACACTCCACAATGAACAGCTTATTATCCTTATGTGACTGTTAAACGTAACTGGTATCATCACAAACGTTATTCTGTGCCCTAAAAACAGGCATATTTCATGATATTGTGTCATGCAAGGTCATTGCAAAATCTAGAGAAATGTGCGAGGTGGCCAGCGGGGTAAGTTGAGACACATGTATCTGTACCCGCGATAGAGTTATATTGCGAAACGCTGTTTAGTTGTTCAGTGTTATGATAACAGGTTAAACGTCGTAATTAGCCAGCATAGGACGCAAATGAAAATAAAATTTGATATTTGTGATATTTAAACTGTGTATTATTAATTAATATATTAAATATATTGTTCCTGTTTTATAAAATTTAACCAGTGTTAATTTAAATAAAATTAATGAATTTAAATGGATGTATAAACAAACATGTTGCCCAATTGTTATTTTCTTTATTTATTATATTTGGAATGAACGTTTAGTTACCTTTACATCATTAAAAATGGGCATCTCAACTGGACCACATATGAGTACAGTCAGGGCCGGAGTCGGGCCACTTTTCAGCCCGGGAGTTTCAGGCTTAAGACCGGCCCACTTCTTCCATGGTGGTGGAAATTGGATTAATAAAAGCAACAGTTCAGCTCTTACTATTGTGTAGTTTTTATTAATACCATGGTTCAACAAATAATGTAAAGGTTAAATAATAATTCACTTAAGTTGAGAAGTTAAAAAAATATTCCACTATTCCACAAGGATAGGTTGATAAATTAACAAAAGCATATTGCTCTTTCTTACATTAAATAACTTTAATTCATATAGTTTACTCTGGTATCCTCTCTACCTGTCCCTGTAGTCATGGCCTCCTCATTTTCAGCGGGGGACTGGCTTATCTGCTGTTCAGAAGCTACAAAACAATAATTAAGAGGTCATTTTACTGCATACGCAGATCAAGCTTGAGTTTTGTTATCAATATTTGCATAATATTTGCAAAGTCTATGAATCGCCATATATTGGGTGATACCAAAACGCTAATATTTTAATTAAATTTAATATTTTGCTTGTGAATACGTTGACAACGGTATTAGCCGAATAATTACGTTGCAGCGTTGCTAATGCTAATCATTACTAGGCCTATCTCTATTTACCTGTTGCCACTTGTGTTTGTCCTCTAAAAATAAATCTGTAAGCTTGGCACATTCGGCCGCATCCTCCTCCAATGCCTTTCTTTTTTTCAACCTGGCTTTTTCAGCCCCTCCTGGCCTCTTCCTCCATCCATCCTCCCTGACGCGCACCGTTACGGCAGGGCCGACCCAGCTATCAGTAACGCTAGCCTACCTGAGAAAACGTTTTGGAAAAGACTGGCTCTATTTGGGAGGGGAAAACTCTGTCACATGGTGCAACCCTTGTATAGGCTGCGCGCTGCGGTGTCAGAATGCGGGATGTGTGTAGCCTAATTTAGAGAAGATAGACTAACGTGACAAATGTAAAAAAAAAAAGAAAATCCTCGACCGGCCCAAAAGTGAAGCGGCCCACCGGGAACTCTCCCGATTCTCCCGATTACCCACTCCGGGCCTGGGTACAGTTGAGACAAAGTTGAGACAAAAAACACCTTATTTTTATGAGCTAATTGTGTAAAATATAAACTACTTATGGGTATTATTGATTGATAATGTCTTAGTCTACAAGCTAATGTAATGTCATGTGTAAATTCACTTCTTTTCAGTATCTATTTTTGTGTGAAAAATCAAAACGCAAAAAGTGTCTCAACTGTACTCAGTCTACCGTACATGCAGAAATCTGCCTTTTCAACAGAGAATAAAGAAGAGAGACGTCAAATAAATGGCTGAAAATGAAAGAGAAGAAACAGTGTCTTCCAGCACACAGAACTAGTGTGACTGGGTTTTAAAACAGACTATTGGAAACTAAATGCTGCTGTAGCTCTTCAATAAGATGATCATCATAGATGTGAACTATTGTTATTTCTCTGTCTTCAGTCTCAATAGATGCAGAATTACAGAGAAACAGAGTCTCATCCTGACTTTAGCTCTGAAATCAAACCCGTCACTGAGAGATCTGGACCTGAGCTGGAATAAACTAGGAGACTCAGGAGTGAAAAACCTCAGTGATCTACTGATGAACCCACAATTCAAGCTGGAGAAACTACAGTTAGTATCATTATACTGTACAGCAATTACAGTGTGACTGAAGTTTATTTATTTGAAGACAGCAGGGCTTATGTTTCATTGTTTATAGCAGTGCACTTTGTTTTTTTTTAAACTAAAACACTTTATTCTCAATATCGCACAATGAGTCTGAGTTCACATTATATTTGTGTAAAATGCTTCACATTCATGATTTGTTTGTAAGATAATCTCTCTTCCTCTGTTTGTGTCTTTCTAGACTATTCAACTGTGCCATTACAGATGTTTCTTCTTTAACTCAGTCTTTGACTAACTCAAAAGCACTGCAGTTTTTAAAAGAGCTTGATCTGAGACACAATATGATAGGAGACTCAAAGCAGCGGCTCAGAGACGTGATACGAGACTCGAACTGTGTCCTGAGGTGAGGAAACATCACTGTGAGATATTAAAGAGATCTTTATTTACCTCTGATATGTGAACAAACCTTTCAAACATTTGTGAAAGGAAATTATCAATAAGACATAGTTGTTTAATTTAGTTTAATTAGTTGTAATTTGTTCCACTGAACACTGATTGTTTTCTCTTCTGTTCCACTTTACAGAGTAGATGAAGATCGATCAGCAAACTCTGATAGAAGTGTTATATCGTAGTGAGAAATCATCATGAGAGGAGCAGAAACCATCAGGTGATCCACAGAAGAGTCTCACTACTGCCTATAAGGAGAAATAAATGTGTGATTAATGTGTAAATGTGATTCATACAGGTGGAAGAGACTCAGAAGAGACTCATGCGTATTAAAAACATGTGATATTGAATGATTAATGTTGGTTTATTATTCAGCCAAATTATGGTTTTGTTTTAATTAAATGTGAAACAGGATGAATCATGGGACTGTATTATATCCTGCAACATCTCCACAGACCTGGGACTCACGCAGGATCTTATTTGTGGACTTCATCTCCGCTTTCAACTCCATCATCCCGGATATCCTCCTGAATAAACTGAGCCAGCTCTCTGTACCAGCTTCATCTGTCAGTGGATCTCCAGCTTCAGACAGACAGACAGCAGCGAGTGAGGCGGGGAAACTCACATCTAGGACCTTCACCATCAGCACTGGTGCTCCTCAGGGTTGTGTGCTCTCCTCACTGCTCTTCTCACTGTACACCAACAACTGCACCTCTAAACACCCTCTGTCAAGCTCCTGAAGTTTACAGACGACACCACAGTCATCGCCTCATCCAGGACGCTGAAGAGCTGCTGACAGACTGGAGGTTAATAAATTATGCTTTTACATTATGAGTTGCTACAGGGACTCAGAATTGCAGGGGAAAAGTCAGACTTGTGAGATAAAAATCAGCCTTTCTTTATTTGTTTGTTTATTTTTTATTTATTTTATTCCGTGGCGGAAACAAGCTTCGCGCACACACACACACACACACACATCTGAGCGTTCAAAGCCAATAAAGAGATTTAAATACAGAGTGTGTGACGTCACAGTGGGCGGAGTCACTTCGGCTTTATGTTTGGGTCCGTTCAAACTCCTTTATACCTAATTTAAAATATGAAAATAAAAATGGGGCATATGTAAAAATGATACAAGAAAGGAAACGAGGCAGCAAAACAGAAAACAGCTGATTTACATTATAATAATATTTCACAATATTACTGTTTTTTGTGTTGGTATTTTTAATCAAATAAATGCAGTCTTGGTGAGCAGAAGAGACTTTTCTTTTAAAAACATTGAAAATCTTACAGATCCAAAACTTTTGAACGGCAGTGTTGAGCTTTAGAGAGTTTAGATTGTAAAAACCTAATTTTTTACAATCTAAAAATTTGAAGACAAAAAATCCACTGAAGCTGAATTGGCGTTAAAACAAACAAACAAAAAACAAACAAACAAACAAACCTGTCCATGAATTATGAAAACTTCCCTTTGAATTGCGTTGATTTTTCGGACCCCAGTGGCAGATCTACGTTCTTGTTTTAATCATAAACTTGCTTAATAAAGTTACACAAACACTACACAAAGTTCTTTTCTTAACAATGAACTTGATGGTTTGCTGGAGCTTTATAGATCAAAATGATTTTAATAACCTACAATGTAATTACAAGAACTTTAATCCTCAAATAACCATAAAGCCATATTGAACCCTTCATCTCTCATTGTTTTATTTTAGGCTATTTTCTACATTTCTCTGTAGATTCTGTAATTTTTCAGTTGATTTGCTTGTTTTTAGTTCATCCTGCAAACAGTCGCATTATAAATCAAATAATAATAATAACGCCTTTTAGCATTTATTTCAAAATAAGTGAAAACCTCAGGAAAGCGAGCTTATAGAAAGTTAATATGAGACTGAATATGCTCTAAATATGACAACTCAAAGTTTCTGCCATAAGTTTCTTTTTCACTCTGATGTCTCTGAAAATAAAGAGATAGATGATGCATTAAACTTTATTTATATGATGTGTAAATACCGTATTCATAAAGCAAGACCTTCAATTCAAACTTAACTGATTTATGATTTACAGTTATTATTGTCATAATTTCAAAAAATCCCGTCCAATTCAAAGCTTTGAAAACATCTTGTATTATAGAACAAGTTTTATGTCAATTGTAATTTTTCTTTTTTTATTATGTTTTTTCCATTTCTCTGTATCCCCACATGTTCATGTTCATTTTTCTGTATTATTTCTTTTTGTACTGAATTACAATTATGCAATAAAAAAACAAGACAAGTAATATAAAGCCTAATATTATATGAGGATGACAACACCGTTTCAATAACCGAAATAAGCGTTTCTTTGTATTTCTATTTCAAGATCTGTGTAACTCTTCATTTTAGGCAATGTTGAATTTAAACGTTTTATTTTTGTGATGAAATCTTATAAAGCTTGTTTTGATGAATAGAAAGTTATATTTCATTTATTTGAAATAGAATCTCTTGTAACATTACACATGTTTTGACTGTAACTTTTGAGTAATTAAATGCATCTTTGCTGAATAAAAGTATTGATTTATTTGATTATTTCCCCCATAAAATGATGAAATCTTGTAAAGCTTGTTTTATCTGTAACCTTGAAGCAAAAGTGTAACTAATGTCTTCATGCCGAGCTGAATGTGATTTCTGTGAGATCTTCTAGCGCTGGTTTAATCCGGCGTAAGCGCTGCAGAAAAGGCTTTTCTTACTCACTATTTTTGTTTCCAGTCCAAAATAAATCCAGATGAAGTGAGTTTGTGTTTAAAACCAGCGAATGATCCGCCAGTGGAGTCAGAAAAATAATCTTCAATTTATTGGCAGATAATTTTGCTTGTTTTAAGCAGAAACTCACTTCATCTGGATTTGTGTGTGTGTGTGAGTGACATGTGAGTGTGTGTGAGTGTGTGTGTGTGTGTGTGTGTGTGTGTGTGTGTGAACAGAATACAGTGCAGGGCCTGCTGTGATATACAGTAGTGGAGAAGTGATCAATAGAGCGACTGATAACATCTTGAACTTGTAGATCTCCCAGTAGGCTTGGGGTTGTAACGACCTTCTCGCTTCCTAATAGCTAAGGGTGGAGCATAAGTAGCTGTCTTGGCAGTGTCATCTTGGACCTGGAGCTCATACTCTAACCAGTCCGCAATGTCGATAAGGGTGGGGACTGTGATCCTAGATGGGTGGACATATCTCTTAAAGCTGATCTGGAGCTCGTGGGGAAGCTTGCCCTGGAGTCTGGACACGTGTGAGCCGCATTCTAACTCAGATGCTCCCTCAGACCCCAACTGCTCCAACATACTCACTAATGAGCGTACACGGAGGGCGAAGAACTTGAATGCTTTAACATCACCTGGCTTGAGATCGGGACCTTCTAGTACTTCAGAGATATTTCGCAGCACAAGTTTGTGGGGTTGACCATACATCTTCACAAGAGCTTGCATAGTGTCTGTATAGGGTCTCACAGAGTTACAGTAGGAATCTGCTACTAGTAGGGCCTCTTCTAGCTCTAAATGATCAGTCAGGATCTGATACTTAAAGCGTTCAATCGCATTCGTTGGCAGAAGATTCTCTAGCGCCATCCGTAGTCTCGAAAACTGTCTGGGATCTGCTGCTGTCAGACGGGGGATGGTAGGCTTAGGGCCTCGGTATACCTGCTCATAAACATGCTGCATTTCTGCTCTAGGCGTCAGCTCTGGGCATGGAGTCTGGCAGAAGTCTCTATCACTTTGGTAACAGCTGCTTCTGGCACTAGGCGGCTCGTCGTCATGCCGAACAGCTGTTACAGGCTGTGCTGAGTGAGCGTAGGACCTCTGAGAGGGGACAGGGCGACTCCTTCCAGCATACGGGTGCTCTGGCCTGGGTGAAAACGTGAAGTCAGCTTTGTCAGCTGCTCACACTGGGTAGATCGATCTAGAGAAACCTCTCCAGCATACTCTGTAGAAACTCTCTGTCTGTGGACGGATGGTGGCACATGGGTGCGAGGGGCTGGAACTGGCGTTAATGGTCGACCAGGAGTCCCTCTTCCTGTGGCTATCTGCTGAATCTCCTGCTTTAACGTAGCATTCTCCACTTGGAGCCCTCGCAGCGTGGACAGTATCTCAGGTAGAATGTGACTGCGAAGCTCGTTGCTATCTCTTTTCATCTCAGTCCACATAGATTTAATATCAAACAGCTGCTGGTCTTGGAGGCGGAGCTCATTATACTCTGGTGCCACATCTTCTGCTGGATCTGGCCATTCATCACATAGTAGTAGATTATCTGCATACGGTGACTGGCTCTCTGGAGAAGATGATCGTGACACGCTCTCAGCCGTAAGTGGAAACAGAGGTAATGCTCTCTTCATATTCGCTGAATCAGTAACTTGATAATCTGCTAGATGTGCAGGTATCCTTAGGTCGCTGGTTCGAATCCGGCTCGAAGGACCATTTGAAATGAAGAGGTTCGATGGTAGACTAATTTTAATGGATGTGAAACGCAACAGGCAGTCGGTCAGAACTGTATAAGCTGACACTTAGTTGAACAGACACACCAAGCAGAGTTCAAACTTCACTTATTTACTGAAGAGCTGGTAGATTTACATATGGGGTATGTGGGTGTGGTTTTGGCATGTACGCACACAGCAACTCAATGTATATGTATACCAGCTGAATAATCGTTGAACACTACAGATTAACACACCATTGTAGACACACCATTTAAGTCTTGTTGGGGGTCCAAACCCTGGGAAACACCGGCGGGTGATGCGGGCACTGGCCTCCTACAGTGTGTGGAAGGAGTTTAGTCTGAAGGGGAAGAAAGGGAAGAGACCACTGCAAAACTTGAACATTATGAAGGTCATAAAAAGTAAGTCCAATATGTTAGTGACACAAAAAACCTGTATTACCAGTACTTTTTAAACCATTGCTGCATAGTTAAGGAATTGAATATTACAGAGGCAGTGATGATGTCCAATCCTAGACTCGAGCAAGCAACAGTGGAGGACATTGTGGCAGACACACTTAAGCTCCAGCAAGCTGTCAGAATGTAAGCTCCTTTGGTGCAGTTTTCTGTAAAATAGTTATTATCATTATATTCTAATTACATAATTTAAAAAAAGGGAGATGACATGTTCAATGGGCTATATGCACGGTCACTTCCTGGTTTTAGATAAGCCAGCTCAGTCATTTCCGGTCAACTGTCAAAAATCAGGCGGCCGTGAAGATGTCTTTCTACACTCGCTGCCTTCAGGATTTACCTCAAGTCAACATCAATGATGTACACCGCCTTATTCAGGAGAACTCGAAGGCTTCGTCCAGTAAACGGGAAAAAGGATTTAAGTTGTACATATCTTTATATTCATGACTGTGAAGGTAAGTTATCGATTATCAATACTACTGTTATGATCAGGGCCGGTTCTAGACATTTGGAGGCCCTAGGCAATATTCATGTTGGAGGCCCCCCACCCCCAATAAAAAACTCTTGAAACAAATATGATTCCTAACCTTTTAATTTATACAACATTTAATTTTAAATGTTTTACTTACACAGTAAATAAGTTTGGACACATTACTATTTTTAATGTTTTTGAAAGAAGTCTCTTATGCTCATCAAGCCTGGATTTATTTGATCAAAAATACAGAAAAATAGTATATTATAAAAATTTAAAATAATGGTTTTCCTATTTTACTATACTTTAAAATATATTTCTGTGATGCAAAGCAGAATTTAGTGTCATGTGATCCTTCAGAAAACTTTATAATATTCTGATTTATTATCAAATGTTAGAAATGGTGCTTAATATTTATTTTATAACCTGTGATACTTTTTTTCAGGATTTTTTTTGATTATTAAAAAGTTGTTTTAAAAAAGTCTTCACTATCACTTTTTATATATTTAACACATCCTTGCTGAATATTCCTGTTTTTTTTGTTTTGTATTTTTGATCAAATAAATGCAGGCTTGTAGAGCATAATAAAAAACTTCTTTCAAAAACATTAAAACTAGTAATTGGTCCAGACTTTTTACCAGTAGGCTACTGTATGTGCATATTAATCAAACTTCATCTAAGGTAATCTCTTTTTTGTTTAATGAAGATGTTATTGTTATTGTTATTTTGCGGTTTTATTCAATTTATTCACAGTTCCAGAATACCACTTCTGTGATATATGCTTTTATCATTTTTTTCATAGCTGGTATGGGCAGGATTTTTCCCTCCCATTTAATCAATATTGACTGCAGATAATGTCATATTATTAATATAAGTAATATGATATTATGCATTGCATTGCTACCTTAAATATGCTATACACAAATCAAGTGGACGAGAAAGACACGATCGCTACTGATTAGAAAAAAAAAAATCTAAACTGATATTATTGGCGATATTATTGGCGTAAGTAGGCTGAGGTCAGACAGGGTATAATCTAATCATCAGCAGAATTTAGAAGATAGACCCATGAGATCCTTTATTTGAAACATTTAAAAATGTTGTAGTGTGTTGGCTTTTTAACTTTGAATACAAACGTCTTGTCTTTTACTTTTGTAGCGTTTTTAGTCAGCTCCCGACGCGATGTTATTCATTGTACGCGCAAATTCAAAGCGTCGCGTCTGGGCACGTTAATGACGCTCGCGCTCTTTTAAACTCGTAATAAAGCGGTGAATGATTTTTCCAGAAATGACGCTATTCTACAGTACAAGTTTATATTTAGAATACATTGCAATCACTCCAAAATAGATGACGACAACGCACACACCTGCATTACGAGCTGTGCTTCTTTGCGTGCCTATTTAGGCTTTTGCTTCGCAGCACCTGATGGGCTCACTGGCGTTAATGTGACGTAATGTAACAGTCTATGGTTAATATAAACATCGTCACTATTTTTAGTTAATTAATAAATATTGAAATAACTTGTAGGACATTTGTAAATTTTTTTATATTTTTTTTGTCCCTCTGTCTGGGCCCCATCCCGCCAATCGGGCCCTAGGCACGTGCCTAGTTTGCCTTTGCGTTAATCCGGCTCTGGTTATGATGATGTCGTTTACGTGATAGATCGCTAGCAAACATCCAAACAGTTAAGTTACTATAGTGTTTAACGTTATTTGTCAGCATTTAAATGTACAATTACGTGTAGGTACTCTCCTGTGATTACCAGGCTCTACATATACAATAGTATGTTGTTAAATAACATGTCAACAAATGCCACGATCGTTACTTAGCTGCTGTCCGTAACTTTTTTTTATTTTCAAAATGTACACAATTTATATGATTAGCGAGTACATCATGGATCCATTTTTTTTTCAAACCGTGATTTTGTCTCATTCTGAATCACTACGTTACACCTATAATACGTGTTTATATTGGGACTAACCACTATGGACTGGAGGATGTTAACTTAACGGCATAACGTTACCTGCGTGACTCACCATAGACATAAATAGAGAGAAGTAGCTCCGGCTACAATGTTCTTCCGCAAGATGCACATAGTATGGCAAGCCATTTTAACGTTTAAAAGCTAAGTTTGACTATCCGGAATTAACATTGTAGATATCAACAATGTCTTTCTGACTAGTCGTAATTACATTTTGGATAGTTGGAATTGTCATTCAAGATATCTGTAACGTAATTGTGACTAGTCGAAACGACAGATAGAGATATCTGTAATTCAGTTTTGACTAGGCAAAACTGAATTACAGATATCTGCAATGACATCATTGAAAACAACATTCAATTCGTCACACATCTTAAATGACAATTGCAGATATCTGTAATTCAGTTTTGACTAGGCAGAATGAAAGTTAAAGATATCTCAAATGTCATTACAACTAGTGCAAATTATTGTGCATGATGTTGCTCTATTTTAGATATCCATAAATATGTAATTTCCCCTCCCCGCCATAATGAAAAAAGAAGTGGGTTCATTTCCTTATTTCTATGAATGGAAGAAGAAAGAAGCAGTCATGGCGTTGGCTGTAATTGAACAAAACACCAGAAAATGTTTCCATGTTTCCAGCATGACACAAATTGTATTCATTAGCATTAGCCTGGGGGTCTCTCAAAAATATTGGCAACATGTAATGTTTGTCATGCATTTCTGTTTATGATCATGCTTAAATCTTACGTCAACAATAACCTACGGTAATTTTATGCGTGAGAGAGATTAATTCACTTTAATAAAGATGCTTACATGCATGCAATTCTTGCCATGGAAGTGTAAAAACATTAACTTCCTTGGATGAGAAAAATACTTTAATCTTTATTCAGATTAGTTTTTTTTCCACAGTAAAAAGCCATGATAGCCTGTAGGTATTGATTTCAGGTTGAAACAGTAGCTAACAGCATTAAAAAGATGATTAAAAACTCATTCGCTCTCTGGTTGCTCCCACATGGTGCTAATCAGTGCTAATTAAAAGTTAACAGTTAACAGGTGCTATGTGATTTGATGATTTGAACAACACGCTCTGCTCCCGCCTAAAGTGGGATGCAGGCCTAATTTGCATACAGATATCTGCAACGTCATTTCGCCTAGTCAAAACACTAATTCAAGATATCTTTAATTACATTTTGACTAGGCATAATAAAAGTTACAGATATCTCAAATTTCAGATATCTCTAATCAAAATTCATTTCAAGATAACTATAAATTGATAATAGATATCTACAATTAAATTATGACTATCCCTAACTCCAGTTTGAGATATCTACAATGCCATTTTGACTAGTCATAATTCCAGTTACAGATATCTACAACATAATTTCGCCTAGTCAAAACTTAATTTAAGATATCTGAAAAGGAACATGTAGATATCTTGAATTGAGGTGAATTAAAGATATCTTGAACTGGAGTTATGACTAGTCAGAATCAAATTGTAGATATCTCAAACTGGAATTACAGATATCTACAATTCAGTTGCAGATATCCGTAATTCACATAGTGGATATCTGCAACTGAATTGTAGATATCTGTAATGATAAACCCCATACAAAGGAATGAAAAAAAGTGACGTCATTTGTCCTAGGAAGAATGTCTTTGTGGATATCTGTAATTACAATTATGGATAGGAAGAATGTAGTTGCGGATATCTGAAATGTTCTTTTTGACTAGGCAAAACTGAATTACAGATATCTGCAACACATATCCAGTCTAGTTTTTAAATGTTAAAATGGCTTGCCATACTAGCAGTTCTCCCAGCTAACACACGACGTCGCAGTTACGTAGTTTATTCGTACTTTTTGGTAATTTCATGACTTACCAACTGACAACGTAGTCTCGACGTCGCATGTCTGTAATTTTATTACCATCAAATTACCAACTGACAACGTCGTCAGTACGGTCTCCTAAGGTAACAAAATAACCAACATAGGTCCCAGTTATGTGACGTTTTGGTAATTTCATGACTTACCATCTGACAATGTAGTCTCGACGTCACATGTCAGTAATTTTATTACCATCAAGGTACCAACTGTAAGTCAGGTAAGACACTACTTAAATATGAAAGATATTTCGTGATTTTTACCATACAAACACATTTTTTGTGTGTCATAGTCTTTAGGGAATGACTAAACAAAACGACAATATACAACTACACAACAGGCTTTAAAAGTTTTATTAGAACAAATGGAACAACAGAACAAAGTTTTGTTACAGCATTAAAAAAAAAGAAATAACTGGGCAAATAGTTTAAAGCAGGACCAATAAAAGGGGGAAAATATCTGCAGAGGAGCTCTGCATTTTGGAGCCAAATAGTTCCAGCTTCATGCACACAAGAGTGAGAAAAAACATTCAACAAAGAAGATTGCTGTAAACTCCGGTCTCAGTGATGGGCAGTCAGGGATCGAGTCCATTTAAAATTGAGAGAGCCTTGGTGAGCAGCTTTAACAGTAAAGGGGTATATAAATTAGAAGCATATTGGAAACACTGTAATGTTGATTTCACTTGGCAATTATTTAGATATTAAAAGTTATTATGATGAAAAAAAACTAAAACATAATTAACTGATAAATTACAACTTTTACTCTACGGTGGTCTTAAGGGCTTTGTCGATCTTCTCACAGTTTTGTGTTCCATGAAACAGAATCATACAAATTTCCATTTTGGTTGCACTATTCCTATAAAAAAAAATTGTCACTTGTAATAAAGAGTAAATTTTATATAGGTTTATTACATGGTTTACATATTAAACACCGTTGCCATGCAAAGCAGAGCGTTGCCATGGACACACAGGATTCTAACCGTAGAGACGGAACAGACTATTTTCTTTAGCAGAAGCTTTACAATACTTTTTAAATCAATAAACTCCTTTTTAAATCAATATTTTGTGTCAAATTATTTATTTATTTGGTAGGTGTAGAGCGAGGCAGTTGTTATAGCGAATACAACCCCTTCAGGCTGATTCAAGACCCCTCCGCTTCCTCCTGATCAGCCTGTCGGGGTTGTATTCGCTATAACAACCGCCTTGCTCTACATTATCCCTTACTTATTATTTGCAGGTTCAAGAATTTATTTGAATTTATTTGGCCATATATAAGCAGAAGTTGTGACCACCGCGCTCAGAACCCGGTTTTCATTGTAAGTGGACATCCTATTCTACCAGCATTTCTTAGGTAAAGTACTTTTCTTAACTGAGTTAACTTAGGTACATTACTTTTAAAACATACGGACTCCATACAAAGGTAAATAACACTTAAAACTTTGAAGAAAGTAAATAATAAAATCTAATTAGAGTATATGCTAACTCAGAGTAAGATAAATCAGATAAATAACTGCCGATTTCACCTATAATGAACATTTTTAATTGTCACAAAATTTATTAACTGTGTTTTCCAGTAAATGTACCACTACTTTTCACATAAACAATAGTTTTCCGGTTTGTTTTTCCCCCACTATAGTCGCTATAATTAAATACCGTTAAATGCCGTTAAGTCTGTGTGACGTCATTTGGGATAATAGAGAAAATCCGCTCACATTGAAATGAACTTTTTTCGTTTCATCAGTCACGTCTATGATGTTATCGTTACTTTAAAATAAATAAAATATACAATTATTAATAATACTACGGTATCTTTACTTTGTATGGAAAGCGCGTTGTCTCACAGGCTTGGCTGCGAGCGCATGAGCTGGTGGTGAGCGAGTACGCCTACGTGCCTTGTAAAGATGACATCAGATCTAACAATGAAATCGGCCATCCGTCTGTCTGTCATATTATTAATACCACTACATTTAATAATATTTACAAATATTTTTTTATTAATAACAATAATTATTATATTTTATTTCAATCATTAACTGTTAACAGTGTTAATAATAATTATTAGTATTACTACTACTTCTACTATTAATAATAAACTCAAATAATAAAATAAGTTATTATTAGTATTATTGATACTATTCATAATTATAATTATAATAATTATATTTTATTATTACTGTTAACAGTATTAAAAATAATAATACTAATTAGTAGTAGTATTTTCAAGAAAGAAAATGTATTTTACTGACTTAATATGGATTCTTATTTGTTAGTGGGTTGTAAAGTATCATCAGATCAAGAGCCTTTATTAACTTTTGGAATTTATACCATGAAAATAATTATTCTCTTCTCTTTTTTTCAGTATATATTACAGTCTGATTATTGTAAGTGATAAATCTAGCAGTCATCCTGATTAGTCAAAAATCATTGCCGAAATTGAATGCATTTTAATTCGTACAGATATATCTCATTCATATTTAGACATGTTTCTACTTTCTCTCCCCTTTCCTTGTGTGTCAACAGCAGCGAACTACATTTGTACATATGTAGTACCTACATTTCTTGGCATTCAGTGTGGCAATGTGCATTTTAGTTTCCCCAACACTGGTCAAAAAGCACTCAGAATATGCAAGATGCTTGCTCAGCTACTTTGTCAGCAGAGGACGAGAGCTCTATGGAAATGAGTTCATAGTGTACAACATCCACTCAATGCTCCACATCACTGATGATGCTGTACAATTTAATGGTCTGGACAACTGCAGTGCATTTAAATTCGAAACATACCTGCATACAATCAAGAAGATGGTACGAAGTGGAACACACCCTCTTAGACAAATTGCCAACAGGATTGAGGAAAGACGTGACTCCACAATTAAAAACAACAAAGACAGACAAACAAAAAAGAGCAAGGATAGAGCATTCATCCTAGACAATGACAATGGCTGCGAGATCACCAACGACGAGGAGAAAGATGGACATGCTCTTTGCAGAATTTATCATAGTCCTGCACCATTGTTCATTGAGCCCTGCCACTCATTTCTTCTGGGGGTGTACAACTTCAGTAAAAAACAAACGACAATGAGGTGGATCTCCAAAATCTAATTGAAAAGAGAGCAATCAAGATCGAAAATGGAGACACAGTGACATTCATGGCCATCTTACACCAGCAGTGAATCTTTTATAACAATGTAGGAGAACTTTAATGTGCATTTTCTTTGAGGTTTGATAAGCAAAATGTTTTGGCAAATTACTGACCTTCCTCATCCCTTCCTTAGTATGTATGTCATCGTTGAATTCACGGAGGAGTCGACGGTTGGCATTGTAGCCCAGTGCTGGACACACAGGGAAAATGGGGTACAAGAAAAATTCATAACCTTCCACATCAACAATATAATCTTGATCAAAAATATAAAAATTAAGAAATGTACATAAATATTTTAACAATGTCTCTGACTTCACTGGACGCATGCTAGCAACAATACAGCTACTGGCCACCTACAAACCCCACTAAAAGGGCAAAAAAAGAAGACATTCCTGATAAACAAAATTGGATTTCCAGGAAAATCCGCGTATTGGCAAATACTGGTAATGTTTAATTGATTTGAGGATACTTAACTTTAATTATCTGATTGTACATTATGATTATATTTTAATTGTTTTACCATTGGCTTTATATTTTCAGACAACTTTGCAAAGGCCCTCAAGTGGTGCAAAGCAGCAGAATACCATTCTGCTGTGGAGAGTGATGTTGACACGTACACAAAAAGGCCACAAAAAAAACCTGCCCGGTATGATGACAGCAGCGATGGTATGCATTACTTTCAGTCTTTGAGTATTGTGTAGTCCATTAAGATCTTCTGATAGTGAAACAGGAAAAACAGGTCATTATCAACTTTCATAGAATACATTGCTAACTGCACATTAATAATGTGTGATCTATTTAGATGAGACACCACTGAGGGCGACCCCAAGAAAAAGAAAGCATCAAGGTACCATTGTAAATACCATTCAACAAATGGCAATTTAAATTCAGGTTAAAGTAAATTAACATTTTGCATGCTATTTAGATGGACCATTTCCTAAAAAAACCCATCAATTGTTGAGAAAAGGCCAGACAAAGGTATAAGTATATTTGTATGCTCTTTTTAAACAACTAAATAAATTATTTAAAATTAATGTTTACAATGAAAATTTCCCCCCTGAAACATATTTGTTATTTTACATTTCTTTGATACAGCAACAGAGGCTACACTTCCCATCCCACCCCAACATAAACCAAGTACATTAGTACAAACACATCAAACAGTATAGTACCATGAGGACATCAAATATATTTTCTGCAATTACATGTACTTCTTTTTTGTCTTTGTATACTCAAAATAGAAAAAGTCAAAGAGTCTTCCCAGAATGCAACCTATGACCATTCAGATCCCAGTCCATCACATGATTTATCTAAAGGTAGAATTGAATAAATTATTTAACTCTATGGGGTGAATTCAGTAAGAATTCTGGTTTATAGCCAAATTGACAAAATTCATGGAAATTATTATGGGATAAATTACTGCTGCCATGATCTATACAAAAACTTCCTTTTAATAATTTTCACAATAAATGAATTATTTTAAATTTAAGAATAATTTGTCAGATATATAAATGTTATACTTGTTGTACAGAAAAGAATGACAATGACTTGATTTAAATACTCAGATTGCAACTGCTTAAAACATTCTACTGGTGCTAAGACAGGTTTTTGTAGTAAAATATCACAGGCAAAAGTGGCACATCCGTTTAGTGGATTCGTCTCAATATGATGTTTTTCAAGGTTCAAGTTGACAACTGTATTTTTATCATGCTTGCAGATCTTGATGAATCACCCATATTTAATTCTGTGTCTGTGGCAGAATATATTACTGAAGGTAAAATTTTATTTGTATTAAACATCTGTAAACTTTACTTGAATAGATTTTAGATTGAATTGAAAGTAACTGATGTTAGAAGTTAGATGAGGCAATGATAATAACATTGCGTATGCAACAAAATAACATTGTTAAATAGGTCATATCATGAGGAATCAAATTGTCCATACAAGATACCTTTTCCCACACAGGATAATTCAAAGTGAGTGCTTGTTGTATAACATTACATCATTTTTTTAGAGGAGAGACAAACATCTGCAAGGGCTGACCACACGAAGACCCAACGACCCAATGACCCAACGAAGAGTGAGCTTAAAGGTACATTTTATAGGCCTAAGAAACAAATGCATCGAATGTAAATTAAAAAAGAAAAAGAGTACATTTTGATACTGAGTTCTTCCTTTAGATAGCGTTTTAAGTGAATTACGGTGTAAAGTTCATTTTTCCTCTAGTTTATGATGTTTGTACTGTAGTTAATATAATACACTATATTACGCTACTTTTTGGTTCACCAAGTGTGTAACTGGTGCTCTCTAATTGTAGAAACACTGGAGGTTCTGCTACGAAAAGTAGACAGCCTGGCAGCCACCCAGAGAGAAATCCTCATCCTACTGAGGAAACGCCTGGGTCATCAGAGAGCGGAAGACATCCTGGAGCTCAATATTGCTCAGAGCAAAGAGGAGCTTGAGGCCCTTGACCACCGTCTTAAAGACTCGGATTTCAGAAAGAGAGTGCTGAGTATTTGGGTTATTTCCGGGGCGCATGAAATTACCTTGATATTTTTTTAAAAACTGTGTATAATATATGTATTTAAATATGATTTAACAATTACAAAAACAAATTCATGGGTTATGTCATTATTGTTTTTTAGCACTAATTTACAAGCAATGGAAAGTTACATGAATATTATTTCAATTATTTTTATTAGTCATATTTATTTAAAAAAATTATTTAATGAATTCCTCCTCATTCCTAATAAATAAAATCTATAAATCGGTGATACAATTCTATAGTATGTATTTCTGTAGCAAATATGCACAATTTCTTTATTAATATATACAATTATGTAAGTTTCTACTTTTACATATTCACCAACTAAATTGTGACAATGAGAAATGAACAATGAGTTTGTTGACTGTACTAACCTGCATGCCAAACCATGATGTTTCACAGATTCACCATCTCAGTCTTATTGGTGGGGCAAATCCAGGGGATTGTGTGAGGAGAGTGATGCTTCAGTTTGAAGGGGAAAAGGGAGAAATTGCCTCTGATTGACAACTCTGTGTAAAGTCATCAAACGTGAGTCTAAAAAAAATATATAACATTGTAAAGAATGAACATTTCATTTCTGGAAACATTTACTTGGCCTCATGTCATTCAAAACTGTATTTCTTTCTTGCATATAACAAGGGATGCTTTGCAGAATGTTAAGCCATTTAAAAGTATAAAATCACTGTGCACTTTTTTGTGTTAAAAATATGAGCATCATATATCTTTAGTGTATCAGAAAGAAAGAAAAAAATTGTTTTAAGGACATGGAGTCAAGTAAATAATAATCAGGGCTTCACAATAAGTACTGCCCGATGGCCCGACGCTCGGGACAGTTGACGGAACTGCTGTGGGGGTATAATATATATAATATAATATATATATATATATATATATATATATATATATATATATATATATATATATATATATATATATATATAGGTAAGCAATAAGTACGAGAGGCTGTGCTGTATGGTGAATAAGTCACGGCTGAAGAGTGTTGTTTGGCGACGCGAAGCAGAGTAACCCCTTCAGCCATAACTAATTCACGATACAGCACTTGCCTCGAGTGCCTTATTGCTTTTATAAAACAGTTGCCACACAATACAAATATTAAAGCCGGAAAATATGTATCTATGCAACTTTCATGAAGTAAAATCACTAAAAGCCTTCCTTCCGTAGGAAAAAATAGTGAGAGATCGAGAAAGCGAGTGTAGCTGCATTTACAGTAGACAGCATTTTCCTTCAGGTTTTCCTATATCCATAATAAAAAAAATCATTTTTCCCAGTTTGCTGCTATATCTTGTCCTTTTCACCATTAATTGGTTTTGCCTATAGTCATGTCAGTTGTGTCTTCCTTCTCCGTGATCACAAGTTTGAGTCCTTTCAATATAAAAGGTGTCTTTACTGAATGAATCAGCTTTTTGAACGAATCAAAAATTTGTAATCATGAAGTCTGATAATAACTTTTGTAAGCGAAATACCTTAACTTAAAATGATAGTATTATATTGATAAAGTGAATTTTGAGCACATAAATAAATGGTACTTACATAATATTCATGATTTCTGTTGTGTTCCAGATGCTGTTATGAAATGCAAGTCTGATCTGGGAGAGAAGGATGTAGAGTGCTACATTGCAGAGACACTGAAACATGTGCCAGCCCAACTGAAAAAACATGTTCAGGTATTGATGTTGAATATAGGAAAATAGGGGGAACAAAGGCAAAATATTTCATATTAATCAGACAATGGTTCGATTTGATTGAAACAATGGAGGGCAAAACCTGCAAAAACAATACATATTTAAACACGCAAATAAATATATAAATAAATCCACAAAATTCTACATAAATAATTAAATGTGCGAGAAAAAAACTAATGATGGGGGAAAATGTAAAACGGAAAGTTTTCTTGAACACAAATAAATCAACATGCACGTCAAAAGTTACACAAGTTGCATAGTACTTGCATGATTAGTAAATTTCCATATCAAAGAAATAATCAACTCACTCTGTACTGACGAACACAATCTGGATTTCAAAGAGTGCCTATTCAGCCTATTTCTCCCCTAAACCTTGTTAAACCCAACGCACGGGTCGGGTGATGCAAAACACATACTGCTAACCGCACTTTCTGAAACTGTAACTCTCGCGAGACTTACTCTCATTCATTTTTTATCGACATGACATCTCGTTTTTAGGAGAAAAATGTCGCTTTACCTTTCATATTAAACCCTGATTGCCACAAGATCTTTTGTCACAGGAGTTGCATCTTTTTCTCACAAGATGTTATGAAAAGGACTGACTTAGAATGAAATTCTAAATCTTTCATTTTTGCTTTTTCCAATCGATATTATTTATCAGGTCTATAAAAACAAATAAAAAATAACAACAATAAAATGTGTATAGTTACATTACCGGTCTGTAAAATGTTTTCTCCACAAATGTCTGTTAAAGTAACACCAAGTAACTTTTCCTCTGCGGTCGCCCTACTGGTTGGAAGCGGAATTGTCCATTAGCGCTGTCGTAAATAATTTAGCCTAGCGCAGCCTACTGTCAGCACACGCGCACGCTCGCTGTTTATCTCCAGCACCGGCTTTGGAATCAACAATGGCCACAGACAAGGTAGAGTATGATGCATGATTTTATGAAAGACATCACAAACGAAGAAAAACTAAATAATGACATTGATTGCTTTTTTATATATATTATACTTACTAGTCCAACAGCATGATGGCCAAGTCAGCATCGGTCGGGCACCCCTCCTCCTCCTTAAGCTCACGCCAGCGAGCAAACACTGGCCCAATATTGATCCTTGTCCGGCCTCTTGCTTTATCACTCAACCTTTTCCTCTTCCGAGTCTCCTCCAACAAAACCTTTGTCTTCTTAGTTTTTTTTACCGCTTCGGCCATGACAAAAACAAACGCTGGTTGGTCACTCACGCCCGAATTTGAGGAAGTGGGGGAAGTGACGTATGCTGTAAAGCAGTCGAATTTTGTAGTTCTTTTTGTGCACGGGTTCCTACCCGAAACCCGAAGTTACAAAGTGCCAGTAAAAGCGATACAGACCACGTCAGGCTATGGCAGACGTGTCATTTAACTTATTTTAAGTCGATGTACCATCACAAGGGTCTTGGAAATATATTATGAAGGTTAAAAAACTACATAGTGTTACTTTAACGTCTGTTTTAAATAGAACTTAAGAGCTTTATTTTAAGCCCAAAACACAATTTCCACGTTAGTCAACATTTTCACAGCATTTTTCACTGCTTTCATCACCCTGGACAGCTCCCATTAAAGGTTACAATGAAAACGACGAACCTGTTGTTTTGTTGTTGTGCTGTTTCTTTAGGTTCGACTGCCAGTACCTGCAGAATTGGAGTAGTTCGCTTGTTCTACATTCCTCGAAGTGTTCCCGTCTTCTTTGTTCAAACAAATTATAATTGTGTTATAATTAATTAAATTGTTAATGTGTACTGATGTTTTCTAAATAAATTAGCTGAATTTACCTAATTTTGAGTATGCATTCATCATTCAGCAGATTTAAATAGTCTTTAAATGAGGTTTGGCAAATGAGTATGGATATGGAGGACCAAACCTACAGAAATTAAAAATGAATAAATGAATAAATAAATGAATACATAAACAAATAAATATAAGAATAAATGTAAAAATAAATAAATAAATGACTATTTATACTTTTATTTCCCTATTTATGTATAATTATATTTTTTCCACATTTATTTATTTTTTCATTTATTTATTTATGCATTTATTTATTTTCAATTTTATTTATTTTCACATTTATTTATGTATATATGTATTTATGTCTACATTTATTTATACATTTATTTATTTATACATGTATTTATTTATGCATTTATTTATACATTTATTTATTTATACATTTATTGCTCTACTATGCTAATGAGGGGGGCGTGTTTTACCTAAGACATAGCAATCAATCTCAGAGTGGCAGTGCTGAAGCATTGAGGCCACAGTGACACCTTGTGATCACCTTGGATCACACACAGTGACACCCTGGATCCCTTTCAGTTTGCTTACAGAGCAAACAGGTCTGTGGATGATGCAGTCAACATGGGACTGCATTATATCCTGCAACATCTCGACAGACCAGGGACTTATGCAAGGATCCTCTTTGTGGACTTCAGTTCGGCCTTCAATACCATCATGCCTGGTCTTCTCACAGCCAAACTGACCCAGCTCTCCATACCATCCTCGATCTGTCAGTGGATCACCAGCTTCCTGACGGACCGGCAGCAGCGAGTGAGACTGGGGAAACACACATCCAGGACTCTCACCACCAGCACTGGCGCCCCCCAAGGGTGCGTTCTCTCCCCACTGCTCTTCTCCCTGTACACTAATGACTGCACTTCTAAAGACCCCTCTGTCAAGCTCCTGAAATTTGCCGACGACACCACTGTCATCGGTCTCATCCAAAACAGTGACAAGTCTGCTTACAGACTGGAGGTTGAACAGCTGGCTGTCTGGTGCAGTTATAACAACCTTGAGCTGAACACGCTCAAAACAGTGGAGATGATCGTGGACTTCAGGAGGAACAGCCCAGCACTCCCCCCACTCATCATCATGAACAGCACTGTGGAAGCAGTGGAGTCATTCAGGTTCCTGGGCACTATCATCTCTCAGGACCTGAAGTGGGACAATCACATTGACTCCACTGTGAAAAAGGCCCAGCAGAGACTGTACTTCCTTCGCCAGCTGAGGAAGTTCAACTTGCCACAGGAGCTGCTGATTCAGTTCTACTCAGCCGTCATTGAGTCTGTCTTATGCACTTCCATCACTGTCTGGTTTGGTTCAGCTACCAAATCAGACATCAGGAGACTACAACGGACAGTCCGGACTGCGGAGAGGATCATCGGTGCCCCCCTGCCAACCCTCCAGGACCTGTACTCTTCCAGAGTGAGGAAGAGAGCAGGTAAAATCATCACAGACTCCACTCACCTTGGACACCTCCTGTTTGAACTGTTACCGTCAAGACGGCGACTCAGATCACTGGCCACAAGAACATCTCGGCACAGGAACAGTTTCTTCCCACAGGCCATTTCCCTTCTGAACAGTTAACATATCTCCCAAGGCATATGCCTGTAAGTGCAATACTCCCACTGTTTAGTGCAATATCTTAAAAATTCAGGTGATATTTATATTTATATTTATTCATACTACACAAAATACTGTAAATATGTTCATAATCTGTAAATGTTTATTCTGACAAAACCCAACTGTGACCATATATTTTTATAGTATTTTCATATTTTTTATAATTTTATTTGTAGAATTTGTATTACTATTTGTATTACTATTACTTGTTGTATCTGTATTTGTATATGTGCACTGGAAGCTTCAGTACCAAGGAAAATTCCTTGTGTGTGCAAGCACACTTGGCAATAAAGCTCTTTCTGATTCTGATTCTGAAAACTAAGGAGACCTGGGCTGCGTTCCAGTCCAAAATAGACATGCCCTTCACTCGCTAACTTCCCTCCGTCTCGTTCACTCGGATGTGCGTCATTGCTTACGTTGCACGAGTGTCCACTTCTGGCGGAAACTGCAATGGGCTGAACTGGAACGTCCTAAGCCCTTGGATCACTTGGAATCAGCTATGGAGTTTGTATTGTTCCAGAGACAACAAATAAAGATACAAAGAAGTGCTCGTACTGGCGTCTTTATTCCATGTGGAACACAAAGCATGTCTACATTACTACCTACTTCCTCTAGCAAATGCACCTCATTTTATACAACACATTACTGCCACCTGCAGGCATAAATCAGCACTCATCACATAATAGATACTCATTACATCTTTTCCCCTTTTTTTTTTTTTTTACAGTTTCACAATTACTAATAATTCACATCAGCCCAACTGTAAAAAAAATCAGCAATCAGTTCATCAATATACATAAAAAAAAAAGAATTTTTTTTTTTTTTTTTTTTACAAGTCCATTCGAACAGGAGCTTTTCGAACTCGATTAGTTCTCCGTAAGGCAGGCACGTCAGTCTTTGGTACAGATACATCAAGTTCAGGTATTTGTTCTGCAGAGTAAAGCATACCTGGAGATAGCATTTCATGGCGTTGCAGATCAACAGAGGGCATTTCACAAGACTGCATTTCTGCAGACAAGGTTGGCTCATCCAAAGGAGGACGTTGTTCTGCAGTCTTAAGCAAGCTCTGATGATTTCTCCGCAATGTCTGGCCATCTTCAGTTTGAACCAGATATGATCTTGGGTTTACCTCTTTTAGAACTGTAGCTTTCTTTCTCCATCCAGTAGGCTCCTCAACTCTAACTGTATCTCGTTCAGACAGAGGTTTCAGATGTCGAGCTCCCTTGTCATAATATTCTTTCTGCCTCTCTTTAAGCTGTTGCATCTTTCTCAATGATAGGCTGTTGTTTTCGGTTTTCAGGGATAATTTTGGCAGTGTGTCACGCAGTTTTCGGTTCATCAATAACTCACCAGGAGATAATCCACAACTGAGTGGAGAAGAACGGTAACTCAGAAGAGACAGATTTACATCAGACATGCTTGCGGCGGCTTTTTTCCATAGCCTTTTTACAATTTGTACTCCTTTTTCTGCTTTACCATTTGCCTTTGGATAAAGGGGGCTTGAAGTAGTATGCTTAAAGCCATACTGTTCTGCAAACAGCCTGAATTCACGACTATTATACTGAGGACCATTATCACTTTGCACAATATGAGGAATTCCATGCCTTGCAAACATGCTTTTCATGCCTTGAATCATATCATTCGATGTTGTATGACGGAGCTGTTCAACTTCAGGATAATTGGAATAATAATCGATAACCACCAGATAATCCTTACCATTCAACTGGAACAGATCAGTTCCTACTTTTTGCCACGGTTCAGTAGGATGAGCAGCTATCATCATAGGTTCTTTAGCCAGTTTATAATGATGACTCAGACAGACGTCACACTGACTGATGTATTTCTCAATGTGTACATTAATTCCAGGCCAAAAAACAGCTTGTCTAGCTCTTCTCTTGCATTTTTCAATACCAAGATGTCCCTCATGAATTCGACAAAGCATGTCTTGGCGCATTGACACTGGAATGACAATTCTGTTATTTCTCAACAGCATGCCCTCAACCACACTCAATTCAGCCCTTAATGGAAAGTACTGTGGACACTTGCCTTTGATCCATCCATGATGAAGATGTTCAATAACCCTCTGCAGTTCAGCATCTTTTGCAGTTTCCTCTACAATCAGTTTTAACATCTCATCTGAAACTGGTAGAGCTGAATACACCATACTCACATGTCTCTCAACTTCGTCCGTATTACTGATCTCCGAAGCTACTGGTGCTCGAGACAGTGCATCAGCCACAATTATATACTTTCCCGGTGTATACACAAGATTCAGATCATATCTTTGTAATTTCATCATCATACGTTGAATGCGAGGTGTCATATCATTTAAGTTCTTTTGAATGATAGATATTAATGGTTTATGATCCATTTCTACTGTAAAAGTAGGTAATCCGTATACATATCCATGAAACTTATCACAGCCAAATACTAAACCCAAGGTCTCCTTTTCTATTTGAGAATAGCGTCTTTCAGTCTCTGTCATAGATCGAGAAGCATATGCCACAGGTCTCCAGGAATCCTCAAAGGCCTGAAGAAGCACCGCCCCCAATCCATCCTGAGAAGCGTCTGTAGAGATCTTAGTTGGACGTGTGTGATCAAAAAAAACAAGAACCGGTTCAGTAGTAAGAATCTCCTTTAACTGATTCCATTCTTGATCATGTACAGAAGTCCACACAAACTCTTGATTACTTTGTAACAACTTTCTCATATGGGTAGTTTTGGCTGAAAGATTTGGCAGAAATTTTCCTAGGAAGTTCACCATTCCCATGGCACGCAGAATTCCCTTCTTGTCAGTAGGTGGAGGCATATCAAGGAGGGCTTGCACTTTTGCTGAATGTGGCTCCACACCTTTTGCAGACAGCTTGTCACCCAAGAATGTTATATCTGTGACTCCAAATTGACACTTTTCTGATTCAGCTTTAAATCATGTGCTCGAACTCTTTCCATCACTTTTAAAAGTCGCTGATTATGTTGTTGAAGGGTGGACCCCCACACCACAATATCATCGATATATACACGAACACCCTCTAGACCAGGGGTGTCCAAACTCGGTCCTGGAGGGCCACTGTCCTGCATAGTTTAGTTCCAACTTGCCTCAACACACCTGCTTGTAAGTTTTTTGCATGCCTAATGACCTTCAACAGCTAATCAAGACCTTGATTAGCTGTTTCAGGTGTGTTTAATTGGGGTTGGAGCTAAACTCTGCAGGACAGTGGCCCTCCAGGACCGAGTTTGGACACCCCTGCTCTAGACCTTCAATAAGGGTTTCCATGGCTCGATGAAAAATCTCAGGAGCTGACTTGATTCCGAAAGGAAGTCGAAGAAAACAATATCTCCCAAAGGGAGTATTAAATGTACAATACTTGCTACTTTCAGCATCCAATCGAATCTGCCAGAATCCTTGAGATGCATCTAATTTGCTAAAAAACTTAGCTCCTGACATGTCACTAATGATCTCTTCGCGGGTGGGTATCTGGTAATGTTCTCTTTTGATGCTATCATTAAGGTCTTTAGGATCCAAGCACACTCTTAAGTCACCATTGGGCTTCTTCACACAAGTTATAGAATTCACCCAATCTGTAGGTTGTTCAATCCGTTGTATAACTCCTGTTTGGGTCATGCGATCCAATTCCTGTTTCAAGGGCTCACGGAGAGGTGCAGGGACCCGCCGAGGAGCATGTATAACGGGAGAAGCATCATCTTTCAGTTGTATTTTATAGGTAAAAGGCAATGTGCCTTGACCTTCAAAAACATCCGGAAATTGTTTGACAATGTCAGTTATATTGTCACAGACAGTCTGTAAGACTACAGTTTCCTTGTTGACTTGATATACTCTTTTAACCAACTGAAGGTCTTCACACGCTTTATCTCCTAACAGAAATTCATGGCCATTGGGAACTACAACAAACATCAAACTTTTCAGCTTTCCTTTTACTTGAATTTTTAATGTGCACACTCCTCGTGTTTCAATTGGTTGTCCATTATAGGCTTTGAGGGGAACGGTACGTTTTTTAATTAGAGGTTTTTCTTTCAATTCTTTCACATCTCTAATGTTAATTAAATTAACTTTTGCACCCGTATCTAATTTAAAAGGCACTACGGTCCCATTAGCCACAAGAGGAACAATCCACATCGAAGACTTGACTGAATCCTCACTTGATACACATGTTGCAGCATCCTGATTTACTTTCTCTTCAGAAATCATGTTAACATAAAATGAGTCACTCAAATCACTGTCATCTGCCTCCTCCACTACATGCACTTTATTTTCCGCTTCATGTCTTTTGAAAAACACATTTTTGCAAAATGGTTGGGGCCATTACACTGGGAACATCTTTTACCGAAAGCTGGGCACTGTCTGAACTTATGTTTAGTCCCACAGCGCTTGCATGAGAATGTTTCATTTTCATTTTCTCTGAAACGTCTTAAGTTACCTCTTCTCTTGCCTCTGAATGAAATGGCGTCAACTTCTGCACTCAGCAATGACATAGTGGCGGCATTAGTCCCATCAAACTGCTTCACTTGCTGTCTCGCTACTTCACTGGACTGGCACAATTTGACAGCATACTCCACGGTGAGTTCTGATTCTCGTAACAATCTTTCTCTCAGTTTCTTCTCATAGATACCAAAAACAATCTGATCACGAATCATTGAATCTCTCAATTCACTAAAGTTACAAGTCTTTGCCTTTATCTTGAGATCTGTTAGAAAGTAATCAAAAGTCTCTCCTTCATGCTGCACGCGTGTTCTAAATACATATCGTTCATGTCTCGTTCTTCCTTGACAAACAATGAGCATCAAATTTTTCCAGTACCTTATCCAGTTTCTTCTTGTCTGCCTCTTCATCAAAATTAAAGGTGTTATAGACCTCCACGGCATCAGCTCCAGCAATGGTAAGTAACAGAGCAATCTTTCTTTCATCCACAGCCGCTTTTTGTCCGATAGCAACAACATACAACTCGAACTGCTGTTTGAAAGTCCTCCAATGTGCATCCACATTTCCACTCAACTTCAACGATCCCGGTGGTTTAAT
This sequence comes from Gila robusta, assembly GCA_030770095.1. Lineage (NCBI taxonomy): Eukaryota > Metazoa > Chordata > Actinopteri > Cypriniformes > Leuciscidae > Gila > Gila robusta. The sequence continues at coordinate 65,683 of JAVALU010002176.1, read as the reverse complement.
GGCATCCACTGAGCCTTTCTGACCCCACTCCTGGTACCATGTATTGTTCCAGAGACAACAAATAAAGATACAAAGAAGTGCTCGTACTGGCGTCTTTATTCCATGTGGAACACAAAGCATGTCTACAGTAATGTAGACATGCTTTGTGTTCCACATGGAATAAAGACTTCCTACTTCCTCTAGCAAATGCACCTCATTTTATACAACACATTACTGCCACCTCCAGGCATAAATCAGCACTCATCGAGAGGCATCCAGCTGCAGCCCCGCAGACTCACTTCTTGCTAGACACCAGTGGCTGGACACCAGTGGATGGACAGCAGACGTCATTTCCGTATCGTCATTAACTTTTCAAATTGACGTCATTTCCGTATCGTCATTCACTTTTCAAATTTGACGCGCCATGCAGATGTCAGCGGTAAGAAAAAAATAATAAACTGTCGATGATTTATAGGTCATGTCAGAATTCAAATTCTGTAATTTAAATTTAGCTAGTAAAAAAAAATCGTCTTGTTTTCAAGGTACTGTGTCGTGTTTTTTAAAGGTATTAGAGAACCCTGGTGTGCCTCAATTCTAGAGCTAGGTTGCTACAATAGATTTTCAAATTAAATCGTTCTTTGAGTGGTATGATTTAATATTGTAAATACGTTTTTTTTCACTTGGATGTGTGAAGATTGTACCCAGTTAACGAGATTTCATTGAACAGTCTTGGCAGAGAATAGTCTAAAATGCTAGGTTGTCTATGCACACGAGAGTTTGTTAGCTAGCTATGTTTTTTGTTGAAGTAGTACTTTTCCCTATGCACGTGTAAATGCCTGATGTTTAATATGTTATGATGATGTTTAAAGCGCTTTGGTGGCCATGGGTCTGTTGAAAGCGCTATATAGCCTAAATGCAGTCCATTTACCATTTTACATATTTTGTATAGGAGAATGTTAACATTTATATAAGTTTTTTTTTTGTTTTTTGTTACCACAATATTTTTTACAGTCCATCTACCACACACAACTTTTCACCTACATTGTTCAATTCCTTTTTTTTTTGGAAAGTTATTGGATTTTTGTAAACTCTTATGAATTATAAGGTACTACTGGTATTTCATATGTGTCACTATACTTATTACGTAAACAATCTATTAATACTACCCTCTTCTTTTAGGCAAATCACATTAGTGTGTGTAAAGGGACGGAGCTACCACCGATACAGAAATGCACAGAGTGCTGCAACCGGTATCACTGCCCGCTGTGCAATTCAAAATTTTTTAAACCCACAGACCGATACCATGTAATCATTCATTTAAAGGCTCACCTTGCGAGATCTGTAAAATACAAAGGTGGGTACATTTTCTCAATATGACACACCATTTGTATATTGTTTGAATCCGTAGTTAATGTTTTTTTGTGTTTGTTTCCACAGGCTATTGCATGTACAAGTGCAACCTTGGTTGCAAGGCACAGGCTCACTTTCATTGTGTTTGTAAATCTTTTTTTTTTTCATAAGAATAGGTTAATCAATCATTTAAGTAAAAGCCATTGTATAGCACCTGGCAAAGAGCTCCAAACATTACTACCAGGATATACCCTGACAGCGCTTACCAGGAAAGAGGCTGAGCCATCACTCACTGGAGATGACGGTGGAACAGCGCTTACCAGGAAAGAGGCTGAGACATCACTCACTGGAGATGACGGTGGAACAGCGCTTACCAGGAAAGAGGCTGAGACATCACTCACTGGAGATGACGGTGGAACAGCGCTTACCAGGAAAGAGGCTGAGACATCACTCACTGGAGATGACTGTGGAACAGAGCTTACCAGGAAAGAGGCTGAGACATCACTCACTGGAGATGACGAAGGAACAGCGCTTACCAGGAAAGAGGCTGAGACATCACTCACTGGAGATGACGGTGGAACAGCGCTTACCAGGAAAGAGGCTGAGACATCACTCACTGGAGATGACGATGGAACAGCGCTTACCAGGAAAGAGGCTGAGACATCACTCACTGGAGATGACGGTGGAACAGCGCTTACCAGGAAAGAGGCTGAGACATCACTCACTGGAGATGACTGTGGAACAGCGCTTACCAGGAAAGAGGCTGAGACATCACTCACTGGAGATGACGGTGGAACAGCGCTTACCAGGAAAGAGGCTGAGACATCACTCACTGGAGATGACTGTGGAACAGCGCTTACCAGGAAAGAGGCTGAGACATCACTCACTGGAGATGACGATGGAACAGCGCTTACCAGGAAAGAGGCTGAGACATCACTCACTGGAGATGACGATGGAACAGCGCTTACCAGGAAAGAGGCTGAGACATCACTCACTGGAGATGACGGTGGAACAGCGCTTACCAGGAAAGAGGCTGAGACATCACTCACTGGAGATGACGATGGAACAGCGCTTACCAGGAAAGAGGCTGAGACATCACTCACTGGAGATGACGATGGAACAGCGCTTACCAGGAAAGAGGCTGAGACATCACTCACTGGAGATGACGGTGGAACAGCGCTTACCAGGAAAGAGGCTGAGCCATCACTCACTGGAGATGACGATGGAACAGCGCTTACCAGGAAAGAGGCTGAGCCATCACTCACTGGAGATGACGATGGAACAGCGGTTACCAGGAAAGAGGCTGAGACATCACTCACTGGAGATGACGGTGGAACAGCGCTTACCAGGAAAGAGGCTGAGCCATCACTCACTGGAGATGACGATGGAACAGCGCTTACCAGGAAAGAGGCTGAGACATCACTCACTGGAGATGACGGTGGAACAGCGCTTACCAGGAAAGAGGCTGAGCCATCACTCACTGGAGATGACGATGGAACAGCGCTTACCAGGAAAGAGGCTGAGACATCACTCACTGGAGATGACGGTGGAACAGCGCTTACCAGGAAAGAGGCTGAGACATCACTCACTGGAGATGACGATGGAACAGCGCTTACCAGGAAAGAGGCTGAGACATCACTCACTGGAGATGACGATGGAACAGCGCTTACCAGGAAAGAGGCTGAGACATCACTCACTGGAGATGACGATGGAACAGCGCTTACCAGGAAAGAGGCTGAGACATCACTCACTGGAGATGACGATGGAACAGCGCTTACCAGGAAAGAGGCTGAGCCATCACTCACTGGAGATGACGGTGGAACAGCGCTTACCAGGAAAGAGGCTGAGACATCACTCACTGGAGATGACTGTGGAACAGCGCTTACCAGGAAAGAGGCTGAGCCATCACTCACTGGAGATGACTGTGGAACAGCGCTACTCACTGGAGATGACTGTGGAACAGCGCTTACCAGGAAAGAGGCTGAGACATCACTCACTGGAGATGACTGTGGAACAGCGCTTACCAGGAAAGAGGCTGAGACATCACTCACTGGAGATGACTGTGGAACAGCGCTTACCAGGAAAGAGGCTGAGACATCACTCACTGGAGATGACGATGGAACAGCGCTTACCAGGAAAGAGGCTGAGACATCACTCACTGGAGATGACGATGGAACAGTGCTTACCAGGAAAGAGGCTGAGCCATCACTCACTGGAGATGACTGTGGAACAGCGCTTACCAGGAAAGAGGCTGAGACATCACTCACTGGAGATGACGGTGGAACAGCGCTTACCAGGAAAGAGGCTGAGACATCACTCACTGGAGATGACGGTGGAACAGCGCTTACCAGGAAAGAGGCTGAGACATCACTCACTGGAGATGACGGTGGAACAGCGCTTACCAGGAAAGAGGCTGAGACATCACTCACTGGAGATGACGGTGGAACAGCGCTTACCAGGAAAGAGGCTGAGACATCACTCACCAAAGGAGAGGTCAGAAAACCACTTACCGGAGAAAAGGATGGAACAGCACCATTGTTAAGCATAAAAACTCGCAGACAGCAAACAGTAATTTGCCCCAAATGCAACATGTGTATGAACAAAAAAAATATGTCCAAGCACATATTACGTAAGCATTCAGGTGTCCACACTCTGGATGTCACCTCAAACTCGCACCTGCCAAGCCAGTGCCTGGATCATCTAAATGGGATATTTGCTGTGGTTAAAACCATGCACGGATCAAGTGTGCCATTTCATGTCAAAAGAAAGATCTGGGGTAACACGCAACAAGTATACTGTGAATCACCTCAATGCCAGTCTAACCATGAATTGGCGCAACGCTCAAAGGTGGTCTCCTTTCAGTGCTCACATGTCAGGTCAGTCGACTACTGTTCATCAACCGCTGAAAGTGAGCACCTAAAAGAAGATGTTTTGTCAGAGATGGTTGCAAAGAAATGGTTTGGAGGAGACAGAAAGGCAGAGTGCCTGAAGCTTCAAAGTCTGGCAACATCTCAATCGGTCCCTTTGTCTGTTGAGACCACAGTTGGTGTGCCTACTTTCAAGCATTATGTTTCTGTGTTTGAACCAAAGGTTTCTTATTACTCACATTTAAGAAGAGTGATGGTGGTGTATAATGCTAGAACAAACTCTTGGCATTGCCCTTGCATTTAATCCCGACGTTCGTGTCCACATAAGTACATTGCTAAGTGGCACCTATTTCAAAAGTACCCCGAACTCTTCAGAAGCAAAAAGAGCACAGAAACCTGCATTGAAGTGGACCAGACTACTCCAGACAATGATGATGACTTGCCTGATGGTGGTACACACTACCCCCCAAATGGAACAATGCTAAAAAACATGGTTACATACCTCTATGAACAGAAGAAGATCCCAGCCATTCTTCCAAGAGAGCTTTGCTGTCAAGTCCATGACAACGCTTTTCCGAAACTGCTGGTTCCAGATGAGATGTTCTGTACCTTCTGTCATGACAAGACCCCACTCTCTGACCCAATTCTTATCACCTCAAAAGCTAGAATTGTTACAATGAATGGCGTAGTAGAAGGTAATATTAGTAATTTATTAATGACACTAATGGTGTATTCACTGCAATTCTTACTTTTGGAACGTGATTGTATGTTGTCTGATTTAAAGTATTTTCTGAAATGTAATATATTTTTCAGATGTATCTACATTCTGCAAGAAGTGCATCAAGTGTGGTGCCATGTACCGATATCAAGAATTTAAAGATCAACTACACAACTTCAATGACCATGTTCTGATAAGTCTCAATTTGTGTCTCTTTTTGAGGAGTTCACTTCAGGTAGTTATTGGAAGCCTCGCCACCATTGTTGATTTGATTTCTATGCTATACTTTAATATTTTATTTACTGTCATTTAGACCCATTCTGCAGTGAGTCGAGTTATTGACAGTCTGGAGAATCTTAACGATGTGAAGTATCCTTCGTCAGACACATGTCTTCATGCATACCTACATTTTGAGGCCCTCTGTGACAACACATACAACTTCTCGTGTGCTTCATGTGGCGACCATCCACCTGTTGTTATTATGGATCTACACAAGAAAGGAGTTTTTTTCCATGGCTGGTAACTTTTGCAAATATGACATACTTGACAAATATCTAAACCATTCAGTACACTTTTTTTATATATTTCATTGTGTTTATTATAGTGAGTGACATTGCAGAGACACCGAAGGATTTCAAAGGAATGGTAAACATTGAGGCGTTTTGGAACGCAGTGTCCCTGGAGATGATTGGACGGGGATTTGTGTCAAGTAATTGTGGATTCAATCCCATATTTCTTCGTATTTAGTTCTAATTTAAATTTTTTTCAATTCAAATGACAAGCTTTTTAAAAAACAAAACTGAAATATTTATTTATACTAACCTTGTGTGTCCAAAGGTAATAATCAGAATCCATTCAAGGTACTGCCCTCCTACCATTTCTGGGCTCCTTGGATTGGGCACAAAACAAGGTCCTCCAATGAGGTGCTCAACACAGAATTTGAAAAGATTAAGACTGCTAAGGTGTCTGAAGAGTCCCAAGTCTACCATGTTACAGAAGATAGACTGATGGAGGAGCTCATGAACCAAAAGGTATATTTGTTTTGTATAATGTATTTTAATTATATGTTTTTGTTTAGTTTCACATGCATTTGTTTGGGGGCACATCAAAATGTATTTTCCTAATCCTACTTTGATCAGGTTGATGTTGTTCGTAAACTGTGCAAGGAATGTGGTCTTGACACAGTTGGATCAAAACTGGACCTCATTTCACGCTTGTGTAGTGAAATGCAAACACGGCACAGCTACGACAAGATTTTCCAGAAAATATGGGGTGCATCAGGTCAGTGTTTTGGAAAGTGTAAATATATGCATTTCAAGTCTACATGGTTTGTATTGCTCATCAGTTTTTTTTTCTCCTGTATTCATGTAGGTGGTTGGTGTGCCATAATGTGCCCATGTGGTGTTGTGTACAGCCTAAAATTCCTGATTCGAGCTGAGAGCCCACGAGACTATGCAGATTTACTTCTGTCATGGAAACATCTTCCTAATATATGTATTTATGATTTTGCGAGAGGTTTGGTTGCGCATACAAATGTGACTAGGGCCCCAGACATTGTTCCCTTTCAGCCTTTTGAGGGAAGATTGCTTGAGCCAACTACGGAAAACATCTCCATGGCCAGAGAAGGCAAGATATTTTCCCATCTGTCATGGCTCCGTGAAAAGAAAGAAACACCAGATGAAAATGGTCATCCTATTACTGGATCTGCTGACCACTTTGTGTTGTACGACACGTTTCATGAGTCCAACACCAAAGACCCAAGGGACATCTTGAGGAAGATTTCTCTGGTTCCTGAGCTTGCTGGGAAGATAAATAGCCAAGTTGTGGAACAATTTTTTTCGCAAATGAGGAAAAACAATTATTTCCTGAATAATGCAGCACCAGCAACAAATATATTCCTTTTGAGAAGCATTGTACACCACCGCAATCAAAGGACTAACAATGAATTCATCAAAAGAGCCAGAAAGACATTTGTGACTGACACTGAATTCAATGACTATGGCCAGGCAGTTCTATGTACCGGTAAGTCACTTGCAATCTCATGTTTTTACATTCTAGTTGTAACATACTGTTTGATTTCATGGTTTTGTAGCTTAAAATGCACATATCATAAATAATAAAAGATTACACAAATTAGGAAAATATCACCGGGCAAAATCACAGAACTTAAAACGGTTGTTACTTCACACGTCAATGTATTACTCATAGCCCATTAGGGTTCACACATACAGAATAATTGATCTTCACTGGTTTACATAATACATTGTAGCACCCAAAACATTTCATGAGTGTGACCTATCACACACTGAAACACAAAATATATCTTGGAATTTATCACATTTCAAACAAATATAAAGCCTGTTACTATTTCTTTATGAATCATAATTTGTTGACTTTGTTCAAAGGTTCTCAACAAACAAAGTTTAAGCCACACCCACGATGGAAAGGGTATGTATAAAATTATTTATTGTTATATATCATAAATGTTTTATTAATTATTTTAATAATTATCTTTTTGTTCCTGCAACATTAGACAAAAACAAACATAATACTTAAAAAGTGGAGACTAAGTATGTGTATAAGCATATATTAAAGTATATATATTTTTAGACCACACATATGCAAAATTGGGTTCTTTACAGATGTTTTGTTATCTGAAAAACTTATGTACAAGGTTAAACTGTTTGTTTATAAAAAGTAAATTCATTATGTTCCTAAATTGTAATTGAGTACTCAATGACATGCATCAAGTATGTATTAATGTACACTGATAAATGTATACTCAATCAAATGAGTTAACAATGTCTTCAACAACATTTATCTAATTTCAGCAACAGAACCTGAAAACCAATGTGGTGAGCACTGTCAAGAGTTGATTCTACCAGTAAACCTCAAGCCTTCTCGATCATGCTGGACTCTGGGACATCATCCTCTTCAGGAGCAGTTGGTACACATGAACTTTATATCGAACACCTTTTCATATGTATCTCACAATCTTTGTTTTGCATTATTTTGTCATGCATAATTTTAGTGTTTTCTTTCAAAAATTTCAGATAAACTATGTCCTGGATCCGAGTAAGCCCGGGAAGGAGCTGATTGTGAAAGATGGAGTAACATGCATCACCAGATCAGACTTTCAAACCCTCGGCCTGAAAAAAGAATTGGAATCCACGGTCGGTAACGCACAATGAGTACTTGCAGCAAATACACTTATATGAATGATTCGTATAAATAATATATTTCATTTATAGGTCGGAAATGGATGTTTTAGGATCCTCAGAGAGATTCTACAGTTGCAGGTTCGATGTTATATTTAATGTAAATTTGGAGGGGACAAAAAAATACATTTCAAGACATTTATCTTATTGGAATGATTGACATTCTGCAGGGAAAAGACGTTTTCATCGTTGACCTCTATGTTCCTCCAACTTGGCTCCCACCCATTAATCAATCTCCCCTTTCCAGTTTTCCGGTAAGAAACAGTTTTCGTGAAATCAGACTGTGAATGTCAGTTTGCTGCTTTATTGGGACACATAGGTTTTGCAAACAGGGTGACACTTGGGCAAATCACTGAGTCCTGTTTGCTCTAGCAACTATGTATGTCGTCTGTATGCTAAATTAAAGTAGAAGTAAGGATGACATGTAAGGTTTTCAGTTACATCAACAAAAGTGTTGACCAGTATTTAACCACCATCATCCTTTTAGTACATGACTGTACAATTTGTTTGCCTCTTGTAATTAGGTGAATTCGCACATGAAAGATGCCTTGATTATTCCATTGTGGACCCCTGGGCACTACACGCTGTGTGTAAGTTATGCAAACTTAGTTCCTATTGTTTATATTACAAGCCATGAGGATAAACATAGGTTTAATATGCTATTGGCCTGTGTTTCATATCAACACATCATTAATTGATAATATCACTTTCCTGGTGCTTTATAAATGGAGTTTTGAAATGCTCTGCCCACAGCCCTTGTCAACTGGGCAAGGATTAAATCTATACTTGACACAGTTGGTGACTGGTTAACCATAGACAATGAAATAATATTAAAATGTTAATCTTATATTTTGAATTCTAACAATGTAATGTTTGGTTAGAGTTCACTAAATTTGGGAGTGTTAGTCTGCTAGGTCATTGTTCTATTGTCACTATAAGTTATCTACTTTTCATCAAGAGTACATGTTCTCTATAGGTTTTGAGACCACAACAACAAGAAATGTTGTTACTGGACTCCAAATATCCATACAAACCACAAGGGTTTCAACATGAGGGATATCAAAATGTTATAAGGTCATCTGAGGAATGCATGTTATTTGGCGGTCACGTTCCCCTGACCTATATGCATTGGGGATATTCAAATTAATTAACCAATCATACCATTGCTCAGCTCTACCAAACTTGGATGTCTTTTTTCCAGTAATAAACAAACATTGTTAAGTTGTTTTGAATGATACTGTGAAGCAGCTTTGATACAATCTGTATTGTGAAAAGCGCTATATAAATATATTTGACTTGACTTGACTATAGATGTTACCTAATGGTCCTGTTCTGCTGACCATATACAGTATGTTCTGTTTTTGCGTGTTTCTGGCCATGTTCCTTGGTCCTTGTGTGTGTGTGTGTGTATATATATATATATATATATAAATATATAATAATTTTTTTTTTTTTAAATTTTTTAATGCATGATAAAGATTTGTACTCATTAGTACTCATTTGTACTCATGTTCGACCGTCTGTGAGTATCTTGAATTTATGTATTTAGTAAGACTACATTTTTGATTTTGGTTTCTTAGTGACCTTGCAAAAAGTCTGGTGAATGGGATTTGGACAGAGAGAACTGGCGTGGACATAAAGGTAATAGTTTTTAAGCAGTGTTTTCCAACCAATAAGTGAATGATTTGAATATGTCATGTTTTGGAGCTGATCATGTTTTATTTTCTCTTGAAATGGGGACTTCCTTCACAACCTTACGGGAATGACTGTGGCATCTTCATTCTGATGGTCAGATTTTACAAATTTATTAAGTGTTTATAACCTTATGTCAACCTTATTTTTTTCACTTTTTTTGTCTTTCAGTACACATGGTATATAGTGACAAACTCTCCTTTTGATTTCTCCATTGTAAGTATTTGAATTTCAATTGCAAACTTTGATGTTTTTGCCTTCAAGAAAAAATATTAAAAGTAAATCCTGTCTAATTGAAACTGTTCTGAAACTACAGCATGACATGGCTGAACTCAGAAGGTGGTGGTGTGTCATCCTTATGGAGAACCTGGACTTGGAAGGGTACTGTCTTATATGTTTTAATAATGTTGTTTTGGATTATTCAAAATGGTACTAGTGTATAGTCATGGCCATAGGAATGACAAAAATAGAAAAATATTTTCACAAAATCTACTGCATATATATATATATATATATATATATATATATATATATATATATTTATATTTATTGCCATTCTGCCCCTACCTGCACATGTTTACAAAAGTTATTTTCAGTTTATATTTATACAGTATATACATGGGCTGGTGCCAGGGAATTATTGTCCCTGTTTGCAGGCATGGTAGAAAGTTTGCTCACTGGACAGACATGGCAAAGGCTGTGGTTATGGGGAAACTTCAGCCAGTTTTCCGCATTCCAAGGAAACGGAAACTTGAACAAGTCATGCAAGTAAGTGTCAATTCAAGAATTATGAGTAATTTATTGTTACAGTGTCAAGTGTACCTTTTTAAACAACATTAAATTGTAGATATAAGTTCACCATTGTCCTTCATTTTATGAATTTAATTGTTTCTAAGGAACATGCATACACCAAGAAGGCAGAGAAGCACCGCAAGCTAGAGACTCGTCCTGAGTCCTTGGTATGTATTTGAAGCATCACTATAGAGAGCATTACACTGTATTTTGTAAATGTGTTATTCACTGAGCATGTTTGCTGGGGAAATATGATTTCTCAATATGTAATTTAATCTCTTCAACAAGGATCCAGGCACTTCCCTGCTTTTACAGGTAACCTTAAAAAAATTGAATGAATAATTGTGTACATGTATGGATTGTTCATTTCTAAATTTGATTTGGCCTTCAGATGCCAAAAAGTGTTTTGGAGGAGGTTTGTCTAGAGGTGATCCTCTCAGACGGAGATGCCGCCTACCTTACCCTGTCATTAACATGTACAGCCTTGAGGGATGTGGTGAGCAGTCTAGAATTTAGACACCGGGCCCATTATGCTTGGCTGGAGAGTAAGTTTTTAATCAATTTTTCATTTCTGTATTGGCCTTGAATCAACACTTGTACTCTAATATAGTTAAATATAAACATGCTCATTCTAATCATATTGTACATCTGTTCTTGCTTTAGGTGTGGTGAATGTCAAAAAACTGCCCCAGGCTGTAAGAGACATGTGTGTCCCTTTTAAAATTGTGCAATGCAGAAATTGCAGATGTTTTTTCAAAGACTGGGTGAGGTACTGTGGAAACGGAAGACGTGGAGACCTGCGAGGGTTTTATACAGACCCTGAATTTCCTGAGCATTGCCCAGACTGCCAGTTTTAGGGGGCAGGAATGAGGTGTGGTGTGCACAGTGTGCAATAGTTTATTTGGAACTGTTCATGTTTTATTTTCTCTTGAAATGGGGACTTCCCCCACAGCCTTACGGGCCTGACTGTGGCATCTTCATTCTGATGGTCAGATTTGACTAATTAGATTGTATAATTTCCAATAAATATTGCAAAACCATGAAGTGTTAATTTGATCTGGATTGTTTGGTAAATTGTCTGATCATGTGAATCTACGTATATTTTAAAAACAGAAGTGGTTACATTTACAAAAAAAAAAAAATGTACAAATTACAAAAATCCAAATGGGCAAGGCAAAAAACTGTGGTCAATTAACATGTACAAGTCTGTTGTATTGACAAAACGTTATAGTCCATTGATCTAGGCTGAATTTAAGTCACAAGAAATAGTGATATGATCTGAACAATATATATTTTCAAGGTGGTTCTTGTGAATGCAGTTTGCGTGAATTATTGATGTTATAATATTAAGTATATTATTGAGAATTGTTTTATGTAAAGAGATATAAAGATCATATTTCAATTTGCACACAGCTTTTATATTATATATTTTAAGTCATAAAAGTAAAATGACAATACGGAAAAGACGTGTGCAATTAAGCCTGCAAAGAATGCTGTCTATCCACTGGTGAAAACAGAAAATAGATATGCTGTCTATCCATAGGTGAAAATATAAAATAAATATATGTCAATCCAGAGGTGAAAATATAAATAAATATGTCAATCCAGCGGTGAAAACGGAAATTAGCGGCGAAAATGAAATGACGGAGAAAACGGAAATGACGTAGGCTGTCTATCCACTGGTGAAAACGGAAATTAGCGGCGAAACGGAAATGACGGAGAAAACGGAAATGACGTAGGCTGTCTATCCACTGGTGTCCAGCCAGTGGTGTCTAGCCGGACGTGAGTCTGCGGGGCTGCAGCTGGATGCTATTGCACTCATCACATAATAGATACTCATTACACAAAGGTTGTCGCAACTAGGGATGCGCCGATCCGATACTCAGTATCGGTATTGCTCCGATATTACCAATATTTGCCGGATCGGGTATCGCCAGACGAGACCATCCAAATCCGATCCGATATTGTAGCCGACGAATGTTATTGTTATACAACACAAAAGGCACAAAAACATTATAAAGCACTATAATGTTTTCGTGTACTATATTCCAAGTTTTCTGAAGCCATTACATATAGTTTAATGTGAGGTACAGACGTAAATCGTTAAATTAATCTTCACCTAAGTGCTTCCCTCCGCTGCGGCTGTCAGTCATTCTCCATTCAGCACTCAAACAGCGCGTCGTGCTCGGGTAAAACAGTCAACACGATGAAACTCTCTCCAAGATGAGTCAAAGTTCCTATTATTATACTGTAGATCTGTAGATAAAGGTCTATGGTTTGCATAAAAGGACTTTAACGTGCTGTTTCACATGTTACTTTCTACCGGGTGTCTGTACAACACAACTGCTCAGTGATCACAACACTGGAGTAGAGAGCGATATAATTGCTCTTCACGCGCACATTAACTGAAATTTAAAACTGTTAAAAGGCTCAAACTAATGAATAAATAAATAAATATATGTATATCTTACTTTTGTGCTTTGAACTTTTCAATGCGAAGCGCTGCGCGCGGTGACTCCTTGTTGCTTCGAGCGCATCATTCTGCGCACGGGATTTCGTGCCGCTCTGAATTGGAGCCTTTCATATTACAATACTTTTGCGCAATGGCAGTTTATTGATAGCCTTAGTTGTTCTGTCCAATCTATCATATGTTGCTGCTTCATTAAAAAGTTGCGCTTAAAATTTTTAAATAAATGTCTTTTAATTATATAGTATATATTTTGTCTGTATTGTTTTACAAAGTAAGGGAAATAATGTTTAAGTCAAGCTTTGATGCCTTTAACAAAAGAATAATCACAGTCTCTTCCCCACAGTGAGGCATACAGATACAGTTTATTAGGTAATTTGGCACTGTTTTTTTTTTTTAGTATTGGATCGGATCGGTATCGGCCAATACTGAGTCCCAGGTATCGGAATCGGTATCGGAGGCAAAAAAGGCGGATCGTGCCACCCCTAGTCGCAACTCTCGCTTTCAACGGCTCTGCAGCTGCAGAGGCTCCGGTAACCACACTGTAACAAATTACTGTAAAAATTACAGCAACTTACTGGCAATTTTGGTTGCCAGTAAGCCTGTACATTTTACAAGAGTACTGTAAATCATAAACTACAATTATACTGTAAAAAATACAGCACACCTGTAAAAACAGCAAAACAAGACCAGCTGTGAATTTACAGTTCTTTACTGTATTATTTACAGTATGTTACTGTTATTAATATGCATTGAATTAAAACCTGAGACAACTCATTTCATTTGAGGAAATTTTCCATTAAATAGTTATACTGTGAGCTAATTTCATTTGAGTCCACAAAGAAAAAGACTTTATGAATTAACTAGAAACATACATTTAACTAAATCCTAACTAGACAACAACAGCACACATGAATGAGTTGAATAACTTTAATGCATCAGCAAATACATAGTCACTGCCTTTAAATAAAGCAACATTCAGCTTTACCTCAGTGTTTCTCTGCTCCTCCTGAACTGAAGCACAGGCTCTACTCTTCAACACAATGGTGACACACAAAACTCAACAGAAACACTTTAAATCCCAACAGATTAAACACTAACAGATCTCCACTATATCATTATGTGCAAAAACACATAAAATCACATAAAGTAATTCACATAATTTTACTTTTTTGTTTAGTACATTTGACTGTGAGATTTTTCAGGAAACAACTGACTTCAGCCACAGCCTTAGAGGAAATCCAGTGAAGAGTAAAGAAGACATTAAATCTGTGAAGATCTCAGCAGAGGAGGATTAAACAACTCCACAAACAGCATTACCAGCTTCACTTATTACTAACCAGACTGACTTTATTTCTGTCATAATCAGACTTACTGAGAAATAGCTGAGGGTTAGATGTTGATGATTTATTGAAAATATTTCATTTGAAGTTACCATGATCGTGATTAGTGTTTACTTTAGTTGGGCTCTTGACTCTTGATAAGTTGAACATTAGTTTTACTTTGGCTACTATAACCATGTCTTTATAAGACAAATTTGTTATGGCAGTAAAAGTCAAGTAAAATAATGTTCAGGCATTGATGGATGTCTATTGATATCAGCCTCGACAACATCTAGTGGCTGATCTTGATCAGAATAATCTTTTGATTATGAAATTGAGGTTGTAATAGATTTCACCTTACTGATTGGTGTAGTTGTGTGATTCTACAGCATGATGATGTTCAGTTGTGATTATATAAAGTAATTTGTGTTTGACATATATAAGATTCACAAAATCTTTCAAGCAACTGGAACACACGTGTATCAAGAATCAGCATATGAACCTCAACTATGGTGACAAACATAATATAGATAGATCAACTCTGAACATCACAAATCAAGCTACTAAAAAGTCACATCAAAAAACAACAACAAAAATAAAAGCACATGGTAAGAAGAAAAGAAAATAAGACAATTCAGCTGCATAAATTATGCATGCTGCAATGCATGCTGGGAGTTCTGTATTAAGGTGATACCCAGCATGCATTGCAACATGAAGCGTTTCATTTGAGTGTCACCATTGTTGAGATTCATACGCTGATAGTTGATGTCTGTGTGTGACTTAATAACATGATGTTTTTTTAAACTATCTATGCCATATTGTTTTTAAAATCATTCAAATGATAATGCTGTTAAATTACCTTATGGAATATCGCTATATTAATCAATTATATGGAAAGAACCATATGACTGAGAAGACATTAAACTCTGGGTGAAATTAGGTGCTATTGATCTGTAAGCTCTTTTGATGACATCATCAATACACAGCCATAGTCACCAGATTTCTTTTCTCTTGGCTGTATTGCTATAACTGTTGTGCCTTATAAACACACAGGTAAAGCAGCCAGAGAAAAACTAATGTTGCAATGTCAAGGGTAACAGCCCAACTAAAGCCAACACTTATCACCATCATGGTGACTACAAACTAAACCATAAATCATCAACATCTAAACCTCAGTTAATTCTCAAAAAGACCTTGACAAGTGACGCTGGTAATGAGTTATTTACTCCTCCTCTGCTGAGATCTTTAGATATGTAATGTCTTCTTTTCTTTTCAGTTGATTAAATATATGGCTGTGGCTGGAAGTCAGTAGTTTACTATACAATCTAAGTCAAATTTACTAAACAAAATAAGTTATTTTCTGTGCATGTATTTATGTGACAATAAATGTGAAATGTGAATATATATTTATATGAATGACTGCTCAGGAGAGTAAATGCTGAAATGAAGTGTGATTTTATGTGTTTTTGCACATAATGATATAGAGGAGATCTGTTAGTGTTTAATGTTCTGTTGGGATTTAAAGTGTTTCTGTAGCGTTTTGTGTGTCACCATTGTGTTGAAGAGTAGAGCCTGTGCTTCAGTTCAGGATGAGCAGAGAAACACCGATGTTATGCTGTGTGTTGCTTTATTTAAAGGCAGTGACTGTAGTTGCTGATGTATTGATGATATTTTTGTTAAGTTGGTCAATTCAGGTGTATGCTGTTGTTAACTAACAATTATCTGCAAGAGGATTGAGTTAAATAGATGGTTTGTTAACTCATTTAAATTAATTTTTTTTTTAGTGGACTCAAATGAAATAAAATCACAGTATAAATATGAAATGTCAATTGACCAATTTAAGATAATCGGTTTCCTCAAATTATCAAATAATCATACTGTAAATAATACTATAAAGAACTGTAAATTCACAGCTGCTCTTGTTTTTCTGCCTTTACAGGTGTGCTGTATTTTTTACAGTTAATTGTAGTTTATGATTTACGGTAATCTTGTAAAATTTACAGGCTTACTGGCAACCAAAATTGCCAGTAAGTTGCTGTAAATTTTACAGTAAATTTTTTACAGTGCATAGAAACTCACGCCTAGAACTGCACCAAGCCACACAAATACAAATTATAACGCAATTTGAGCAAGTGAGACAACAGTGTTGTTTGAAATATGCTATTTAACTGAGTTCGTTAAGCAGTTTTTGAGATTTCAGTATTTCCCAATTCAAATAGACATAGTCTTCGATGCGAAATACTGACGATTGTCTATTAAGTTACTGTTGTCAAGTGCTGATCCAAAGACCAAGCTTGGAGATATCCTTCCGTTTTTAGAAGGTCACATAGGAGCTTGCAAACACTACGGCCAACTTACACGATAAAATTACAAATACAGATTTCAATATGACGAACTTGACACATGAAACCGGAAACTGGAGGGGAAACTGCTTGGCCATAGCTAAGCTAATCGAGCTAACATTAGCTGATTTACTTTTGAATCTCAAGAATGCGTTCTAATGAAAATCAGTTTTGCTAACTTATATTGAAAAAGTGAACTAAAGGACACTGCGAAAAAGTTAATCTAAATAAATAACGTTACATCAAATGTAATTTTTAATATTGATCTAGTTAACTTTATTAACACAGTAGCAACACTAATAACAGTATTTTATTCATCCAACTTACCTCAAAGCTGCCGTGTGCCGTCTCCGTCTCTGAGAGAGTTCCAACGTCTGTCCTATTCAGCTGTGATTGATTGACGGGCCGTGCGCTGCAAAACCACGCCCATCCTATCACGCTAAACGTACGGATGTGAGGAATGATCAGATATAACCATACAGTCTATGGATATAACACATTCCGTGTTTTCTCCTTTACTGTAATTGCAAAAGTTATTAAAAACCCTGTTTTTAATATTTTTAAAGCCCCTAAGTTTATTTTCCTATAGTATTTTCTACTTTTTAAGTATTGCACAATTAATGATACTATATAGGGTAGTTGTGATTTTTTTTGACATCTTATTACTTTTTTTAAAGGCAAAACCACATTTATAATTGACTAGTTTTTTATTTATTTCCTTTTGAATACATAATTATTTTATACCTGGGATTTTTTTTTCTGCCCATAAACTAATATTTTAACAACAAAAAAAAAGTTTTTCAGTGCATTGTGTCACCTTATATACAAATTTCTTAAGTTGTTTTGCAGAAGAAAAAAGCTGTATGACTAATTTGTAATTACTAATATTTTTTTTTTAATTTAGTACGTTTTTAAAACGTTCCACTAACAAGTAAGAATAACGTTTTAATGCTAACGTTTTTAGAACGTTTATCAATGACATATAACGTTGGCACAACGTTCTACTAACGTTTTAGGTAACTTTGAGAGAACTTTGAGAGAATGTTAGTGTGGTGATGCGCTCCATGACAATGATTAGGGGCGGCAGATATAAAAAGGGGACGGGAATGACGCCTAAGCGAGCGCGTCATTCTCGTTCTGGAAGTGACGTCATCCTGGCACACAGTGTTTACGTTTGGGAGGTAAGAAATGTTGGTGGCTGCTTAATTCTGAACGTGCGTTAGAAAAGATGATTTAAGACTCGTTCAATTCACAGTGCGACGGAGGAGGACTGTAAACTCATTGATAACATATCCGTTATGGCAAGCCCGTAGCTGCACCCTATTGAGTACATTGAGCGATGTGATTCACCATTTACCGGTAAGTCATACTCATTTTAATATCAGGTTCACAAGACCTAGAATTCGCAAATTATAAACGATGTGATATATTGTTTTTAGTGACTGATCCTATAATTCGCACCCTATTGAGTGTACTGAGCGGTGTGATTCACTATTTACCGGTAAGTCATACTCAGGTCAATGTTAAGTTCATGAGATCATAAATGTGTAAATTACAATTATCGTGTGTTATATATTTTTTTTTTAGTAATACAGGGGTGGTGTTACAGCAGGCTTGGCGGGAGTAGCTGGGCTTAGTGACGACCGATTGGATTGTGTTTCCCCTTGCCAGAAAATCCTCGACCATTTCTCAGTGACTCTTACTGGAACAGCGCATTTGTTGTGATCGTCTGACTAATACCTTCTCTTATCTCCCATCCGTCTTGAGACGGCCGGAAAAATAGCGCATTTTCGGCCGTAGTGACGCTTTCCAAACCTAGCAAATTCAGTGCTGATCTTTGGGCTGGCGTACAGCAGCGAATAACTGGGTTGTCATCTCTATTTTTCTTTTTTAGCAGAAACACTGTCATTTAAAGTATTGACGTTTGTAAAATTGTTATTGTCTGTTTTTGAATGTCTTACATGTATTTCTAAATCCGACCTGAGAAGGGTGTACTTTTAAAATACTGTAATCATCAGGCGACGGCGCAGTGTTGGAAAGCTAGTAATGAGCGTTGGCCAGTGAATGGTTGCTTTTATTTTTTTGTGTAAACAACTGATTCCAACTGTCCACATGTGATAAGTGTTCAACCAAAAGACTATTACGTGGAGTGTGTGTGTGTGTGTGTGTGTATGTGTATGTGTATGGTTGCTTATGTCCCAATTTGTCCTCTCTTTTCTTTTACCCAGAGTTGGGATGCCAGTTCAACGCCCACGTCCTCTGGTGTGGTGGTGTGCTTTTCGCTTGCTGTGTTCACAGAGGGTGATTGGGTGCCGTGTGGTGAGAGCACTAGTTGCAGTGTTTACCGGGCAGGCGAACTGAATCCCCAATTCTGAAATGGACAAGTGTTATGGTTGACATATTTATTCTAGTGTGTGTTTGTATTATGCCTTTTGGTATTTGTCTTATTTGTATTTAATAAATGATTTGAAACATTTCCTGGTTGTCTGTTATCTGACCCAGTCACCACGTATCTGTGTGCTTTGCACTTGAAGTATAAGCGGGTCCCCGGCCCATTTTCCGGGGTGGCGTAGTCTATTTGGTGCCATAATAGGGAATGTGGAGATGACGTCACGCCGTGTTGCATTATGGGTCCGCCGCCATATTTACAGGATCGCGCCCAATACCGCTGTATTTAAATGCATGTGTTGGAGGCTGTGTTTGGATTTTCTGTCGAGATTTTAATAAACGTCGATATGGATGTTCAGTTCAACTGCCATAGCAGGTCACACGATCGTTCAGGGATGAAACTGAACAACTGAATACGTTTTTTCACCTTTCTTTCTTGGAAAAAACAACAAGGGAAGCAGGTCGAGGAGCTGACGAGAAGACGCCGGATCGCGTGGAGTGCCGCAATCATGAGGCAAAACTTGACTTACTGTCCTCCACTGCATACTACGTTTGTTAAAAGTTGTACAAAGCGAGAGGTTGTGTATTGTATATTCCTCGATGACTAACAGTTAGGAGGATAGTTGATGAATGATGTTGAATTTGTGGTTCATGTTAGCAGATGATAAAGCCAGGACACATTGCATGAATCAAATTATATTTATTTTGTTTTCAATTAACAATTTGCTTTGATATTCTGTATATCTTTTTACATGCCTTTTTTAAAATGTTTGTGAATCATGTTTTTATATAACTGCTTAATAAATACATTAAGTGACTTCTCTGTTTCTGTACTGATTGCATCCACAAAGACCCTTTAAGTACACATAAATGGGCAAAGATACATCAAACTGTTTTAAAATAAACGACCAAATACCCTCATTTTTACATGTGTCAACATTGAATGATGACAATAAGGCAAAGTTGTATTTAACAAGTTACCACATCTTGTGGCATTATAAAGTAATGTACAATTTTTTTCTTGCACAACCTATGAAAACTTAACATATGCTGAAAATAGCAAGCTAACATTAACTATGAGAGCTGCTTTTCAGATAAAATAGCTTGAACTTTATGTACAATAGTAATCAACCTAGCATAGGCTTTGAACACCAAAACTAAATCAGATGTATCAACGTTGTTTATCGCGGATAGTTTGTCCAAATAACGTGTTTTGGCAGTGGCATTTAGTTTATCCCGGTAGGGTCCCTTCTCTTTTTCTTTAAACATCTCAATTTCTTCCGTTCTTCTTCAATTTTACCTCCTTTTAGCCAAACACCCACTATTATACCGAAGGTAAACAGAGATCGTGCCTGTAAAGATGGCGCCCACGTCCCATAATGCAACACGGCGTGACGTACCTCCGCATTCCCTATTGGTATTGTATTGCGCTTAAGAGAGCAAACTGCCACATTAGCAACATTAGAATGTTAGAAACATGCAAATAAGTTAATCAGCATTGTGATAAAAGTGTTTAATTCATATAACAAGCAAAATGCACTCAACTTGCATGAAAGCTGCCGTTTAAGTTGTCCGTCTGTCCAGCTGTGATTGATGGGCCGTGCGCTCCAAAACCACGCCCATCCTATCACGCTACGGATGGGGAATGATCAGATAAAACATATTCCGTGTTTTTTCCTTTACTGTAATCCCAAAAGTTATTAAAAACACTGTTTTTTGTATGTTTTTAAAGCCCTAAGTTTATTTTCCTAATAGCCTTATCTACTTTTTAAATATTGCACAATTAAGTAAAATATAATAAATAATGGTGATTTTGTTTTGTTTTTTGACATCTTATTTTATTTTTTAAGGTAAAACCACATTTATAATTGACTGTAGTTGTTGAATTATTTCCTGTTGAATACATAATTATTTTAAAATCTGTTTTTTTTTTCTGACCATAAAAAAAATATTTTAACGAAAAACAGTTTTTCAGTGTATTGTGTCACTGGATATACAAATAATGTTTCTGAAGTTGATTTGCTTAAGAAAAAAATGTATGACAAATTTGTAATGAATAATATATTCATTAATGTAATAACGTTTTTAAAACGTTCCACTAACAACGGTAGAATAACGTTTTATTGCTAACGTTTTTAGAACGTTTATCACAACGTTATAATAACGTTACTGCAAGAACGTTTTTTGATAACTTTGAGAGAACCTTCAGAGAACGTTAGCCAATGTTCTGGGAACGTTCCCTGTTAGCTGGGTAGATCCTTAAAATATTGCCCATAGAGTTTTTAGATACTGTTAATGTTGTATGTATTGTGGATGTCATGTATTATTAATTGTATTGTGATTGTATGGTGAGGCCAAAGACCAATTTTCAGCCAAAGCTGGACAATAAAATACAACTAACTAATTAACTAACTACAAATTGGGTTTAAACCCATTTTCTGTTCCCCAATGAATTTATATTTAGATCCATGAGTCAGTTAAACTCATTAAACAATCAGAAATAATTAAGACCATTGGGTTATTTTACATGGCAATATATTTGTTTGTAACTCACTTTATTTATACATTGTATTTGCTGTTGTTGTTGATAACTCTTTATTCTTCATGATTGTGTTAAATAAGATGTTGTTGATGTGTGTAAGATGTTGTGATTTGCAGGTGATGCTGAAGGATTGAGTGTTTCAGAAACCAGTGCTGATCAGTTTTCAGGGTCAGTTTAGCTGCAGTATGTCGGAGGAAAGAGGAAAGCACTCTCTCTCTCAGATGAGTCTCTCAGAGAAACACAGGTAAGACTGCGTCTGTTTTCACACTATCAGTTTAAACTCACTGGACTTTGTGTTTCCCTGTCAATAACACAACTTTAAGCATTCTTCTATATTTGCACATGATTTGCACAACTTCAATGTTTAGCTTCTTAAATTAACTCTGGCATTGTCTATTAAGCCCCGTTTGCTCTATAGAAAATATCACAGTTAATAATTTGTTAATTACCTTCTAGACGCTGAATTAATCCAAATAAATGACTTTAGTTTTTAGATCATAAGGTTATTGACAGACATTAGTAAACAACGATACACTTAATTTAATTCAAGTATGCTAATAAAACTGTTTCTTTTGAGCGGATGAGCGGCCGGAGCGCTTTAAGGGTTTTCTGTGAGAACGGTGTCGTGTTAGCGGCCGCTAAGTTAATAACTAATGATCTTTACAATGGAAGTGAATCAATCAAAACTAACTTTAACTGGACAATATCTTTATTCTAGATCTGCTGTAAAGCCTAAACAATCTCTGTTACTGTAATCTCTATTATCACTGTAAAGCTGCTTTAACACAATCTATACTGTTAAAAGCGCTTTATAAATGAAGGAGACTTGACTAAAGAAATCGTTATACTAATGTGAGCCAGTAAAATAAAATGATGGTTAACTATAAAGCTGTAAAGTGTGTGTGTGTGTGTGTGTGTGTGTGTGTGTGTGTGTGTGTGTGTGTGTGTATTTCTGTGGAGGATTAGATAAAGACACAGATGTGTTTCAGACACAGTTGATCCTCCTTTACTAAAGTGTTTTCTCTCTCTCTCTCTGTTCTTTGTGTCATCAGTGTAAGATCAGGCTCACATGTGTCCAGCTCTGTGTCTCTGAAGAGTGATCAGTCTAAAGAGTTTCCACCAGACTTCAGTGAGAAAACACCATCATCTAATAAAAGGTATTTCATGAGTTTCTAATTTTTTGTCACACGTTGACTGTGTTTAAAAGTTGTATCAGTGAATACCAATCATGAAACATTTTTAGATCAAATATTTATCATTTAATCAGATCAAATATTTATCAGAGTATTCACAGCTAATGCTTTTATCTGTGATATTTTGCCCGGAAAATCAGTATTTTATTTTATTTATTTGATTACAGGCTTCAATATGAGACATTAGACTCAGACGTTCAGACTCACAGGAACCACGAGAATTTCAAAGACGATCTTCTAGGGATCTTCCAGGTAGGAAAACATATTTTTATACGTTTAAAAAAACATTAAAAAAAAACATATATTATGTTATTGAAAAAAAGTAATTTAATGTAATTCCTCCAGCTCACTATTTTTCCTTTTAAGCACTTATATATTTTCTATTTTTTATATTTGTTAAAAATAACAGCTGGTTAACATGTTAGTCTTTTAAAGCAACACTATGTCGTTTTTGCGGTTTTTGCTCTCGGGTCCCCCTACAGTTGGGAAACAGTATTGTCTTCTACTACGGTCGTAAAATCTGTCATGGTTACACCAGGGGATACACGTGTGCATTTGTTGACAAGCCGATACCGTCTTGAGTTCTCGCGAGTTCTCACGTCTTGGGCAGACTGCCAGCGTTGCGTGTGAAATGTCTTCATCCCAGGTACATTGGCAAATATTTCAGCATGTCATATGAATATAATTGGCTACTGTTTTACATAATGGATATGCTAATTCAATTCAATGTTTGTGTGGTAGGTAATAGCCATATATCGTCAATATTATAATATCAAGCTACCATAGATGAATCTGCAAATTTGAAAATCGATTTGCATTATAGACTGAGGCAAGACCAATAGCCTTTCACCAGAAAAATAAATAAACAAACATGACTATCAGCCTGCAGACATTAGGATAGTTATCCTGAAAGATTATTTATTATAACCATCGTAAACTAGCATGTTAGTGTTTAACGTTACTAGCTACCAGATTGATAATTCGCTACTCTACTAGCATAACTTGATTCATGAAGATAAATGGAGGACCAGATAGATCCTGTAACATGGCCTGGCCATATTCAGCATTTTACATTTCGCACGGTAGTCAGCTCCCTGACTCCCTGATTTATTTATAAATTTATTAACACTTTATAGATGACTGACTGCTGCGCTTGTGACAGGGTGCATGTTACTGAAAGAACGAGCATAGAGAGAGAGAGAGAGCCGGTCGCGCAGACACACTCTCACCGTCTTCAAACTGTCTTCCTCCAATATTGATCCTCGTCCGGCCTTTTAATTTGTCACTCTCCCTTTTTCTTCTTTTAGTCTCCTCTGACAAAACCTTTGCCTTCTTCCTTTTAGTTGTTGCTTCGGTCATGACAACAACATAAGACGGGTATCAAACGCTAGTTCGACTCTCACGTCAGAATCTGAGGAAGTGGGGGAAGTGACGTATGCCGTAAAGCAGTCGAATTTTGTAGTTTTTTTTGTGCTCGGGTTACTACCCGAAACCCGAAGTTACATAGTGCCAGTAAAAGCGATACAGACACTGTCAGGCTACGGCAGACGTGTCATTCAACCTATTGTAAGTCGATGTACCATCTCAAGGGTCTTGGAAATATATTATGAAGGTTGAAAAACTACATAGTGCTGCTTTAACTGGATTTATTTTTTTTACAGATAAATAGTGTTGACCAAATGTAGATGTACAATTTGGCTTAAATTGTGTTATTCTGTCTTTTCTCTTAATTTTGTTTGTAGGATCTTGAGAGCAAAATAATCAAATTTCTGAAGATTGAACTAGAAAAGTTTAAGAAAATATTACAAAATGAGAACACAGAACAGTTTGTGAAGGTCTTTAATGAGAACAGATCCAGTATCAAATCAGCAGCTCTTGATCTCACACTACATTACCTGAGAGAGATGAAGCGAGATGAAGCTGCTGATGCTCTAGAAGGTAAGAGACTCATGATCATCTGTCTGATTGTCTCTTAGAAATGTAGGAGTATAAATGTATAAATGTAAATGTACATATATAAAATATATATTTTTTTTTTATTTGAACGGCCCATAAAACTCATACATCGGCGGCCCATTCATTTAGTTTTTCTTAATCGGCGGCGCTGGGATCTTTGTGTCAGTGTAATGCATTGGACAAAAAGTCAGCGTTGGTTTTTTTTTTTCTCACAGACCGGCCCATGAAACACGTAGATCAGCGGCCCATTGGTTCTTTTCTTGATTGACACTGGGCTGGTCCAATCACATCTTTAAACACCTCCCCCTCTGGGCTCTGAGCGAGCGTGCAGTGTCACTGTGTATCTGTCAAAATAGTCCGAGAGATGGAGAAGAAACACAAGGAATGTGCAGAGAAATAGCGTGAAAAGAAGAAACAGGCCCTTCAAGTGTCTGATGAGGATAGTGAGGAGGATCAGGAGAGAATGAGTGAATGTGTAGGAACCCATTACCCAGTTACGCATTATTTCCACATCTGCATAGTTGACGATTACGCATTTTACTAGAATTGTAATGAGACGCGTTTGTAAACCATGTTTTCCGCCAAAATAAAGGTTCAATGCAGTTTCCTTCAAAATAAAAGATCATGTGTTTATCTTTTTCAAGTATAGAAATTAGTACAAAACTAATTATGAAAGGTTCTTTTATTTTTCAGTGCATTTGTTTTACAATATATGGCTATTACTGTCGTGGGATTAATATTATAACTATTATTATGTAGTAGTGTAATGTAGACAGACACTATATTACAACTAAAAGAGTTTTGAGTTTTTCTTTGTTCAATTTGCACACTGAATATTATATTAGATTAGATTAGATTCAACTTTATTGTCATTACACAAGTACAGGTACAAGGCAACGAAATGCAGTTTGGGTCTAAACAGAAGTGCAATAGCAGCAAGTGCAGGATATACAATGGTTCCGTAAGTGCAGTAAATGGATATGTACTGAATAAATATAGAGTTGAATACTATTATAAACAGAATTTTTCAGATAGATTAGTCCTATGAATATGATATACAGATAACTGTTATTGTGAACAGAATTTAAAGCTAGATATGTACTGAATATAATATACAGATGGCTATTACTATAAACAGAATTTTTACAGATATGTACAATGAACATAATATACAGATGATTATTACTATAAACAGAGTTTACAGGTGAATGTGTACTATGAATATATATACAGATGGCTATTACTATAAACAGAATGTGAGCTTAGTATACTAATGTGATATATATAGAATGTGATAATATACAGAATGTGAGCATAATAAACAGATGGTTATTACTATAAACAGGATTTACAGATAGATATATGTAATAAGTAAGGCTAAAATGAGCAGTATAACAATGGATTTAAAGTAGTGCAAATTAAGTTGGACAGAAGCTATCCGAGTAAAAGTGCAATGGAAAGTAATTGCATATTAGAGTTAAAGTACGGTATTGCAAATGTATATGTAAACAATTGGTACTGTAAATAAACAGTCAGCAGTGCAAATTAACATTATAGCATTGCAAATAACAAATAACAAAATGGAGGCAGGTGTGAGGAGGGAGAGGAGAGTTTATCAGTATATGAGGGGAGTGGGATCAGTGAGGGTTAGAGTTCAGTAAAGAGACAGCTCTGGGGAAAAAGCTGTTCTTTAGTCTGCTGGTCCTGGTCCGGAGGCACCTGAAACGCCTGCCGGAGGGCAGTAGAGAAAACAGTCTGTGGGCTGGGTGAGAGGAGTCCTTAAGGATGCTGCGAGCTCGGTGCAGACAGCGTTTCCTCTGGATGTGCTCGATGGCAGGTAGTTGAGTCCCAGTGATGCGCTGGGCGGTTTTCACCACCCGCTGCAGTGCCTTGCGCTCTGCAACAGAACAGCTCCCATACCACACTGTAGCACAGTTGGTCAGGATGATTTCTATTGCACAGCGATAGAAGTTCACCAGGATAGTCGAGGAAAGCTGATTCTTCCTCAGTGTCCTCAGGAAGAAAAGGCGCTGGTGAGCCTTCCTGACCAGGCAGGAGGTGTTGGTTGTCCAGGACATGTCCGCCGAGATGTGGATTCCCAAGAACTTGAAACTGGAGACACGCTCAACAGCCATTCCATTGATGTGGATGGTGTCGTGTGTGCCTCTTGACTCTTTTCTGAAGTCCACGATGAGCTCCTTCGTTTTGGTGGTGTTGAGGAGCTGGTTATTTTCAGTGCACCATGTGGCCAGGTGCTTGATCTCCTCCCTATAGGCAGTCTCATCGTTGTTGCTGATGAGACCAATCACCGTAGTGTCGTCCGCAAACTTGACGATGGAATTAGATCCGTACACAGGCTTGCAGTCGGAGGTGAAGAGGGAGTAGAGAAACGGGCTTAGGACACAGCCCTGTGGTACAACAGTGTTGAGTGTAATGGACGTGGAGCAGGTGGAGCCAGAACGAACATTCTGGGGTCTGTTGGTCAAAAAGTCCAAAATCCAGTTGCACATGGAGGTGTTGATGCCCAGGTCTCCAAGTTTGGCTATTAGCTTAGTTGGGATGACAGTGTTGAATGCTGAGCTGAAGTCAACAAACAGCATGCGTGCATAGGTGTACTTATTGTCCAGATGTGTGAGCACAGAGTGCAGTGCCATGGAAACTGCATCCTCTGTGCTCCTACGGTAGGCAAACTGATGTGAGTCCAATGTGGATGGTAGAGAGTCTTTTAGGTGTGCCAGGACCAGCCGCTCAAAGCATTTCATTACGATGGGTGTGAGTGCTACAGGGCGGTAGTCGTTAAGGCACTTCGGGCTGGAGTGTTTTGGCACTGGCACAATGAAAGTGCATTTAAAGCATGTTGGTACTGCTGCTTGGGCAAGAGACAGGTTGAAAATGTCTGTAAAAACCCCAGCGAGCTGCTCCGCACATGCCCTGAGTACGCGTCCAGGGATGTTGTCTGGTCCAGCAGCCTTGTGCCCGCTGATCCTGCTCAGTGCATTGCAGACATCTGTGGAGGAGAGTGTGATTGGCGGGTGGTCTGCTGGGGATTTGAGCTTGGTGGCAGTTTCTCTGTTGTCTCTTTCAAAGCGAGCATAAAAGTCATTTAGCTCGTTCAGGAAGTTGACATCAGTGGGTGCGGGGGTGGAATGAGTGGGTTTGTAGTCACTGATGGCCTGAATGCCCTGCCACATGCGTCGAGGGTCAGCGTTGGAAAGGTGTCCCTCTATCTTAAGCTTGTAGCAGTGCTTGGCCTCTTTGATGCCCCTTTTCAGATTTGCTCTGGAAGTGCTATAGGCTTGTGCATCTCCTGATCTGAAGGCAGTGTTGCGTGTCTTCAATAGGAGTCGCACTTCCCTGTTCATCCATGGCTTCTGATTTGGGTATGTGGTGATCTGCTTCTGGGTTGTAACACTGTCAATGGTGGTATTAATATAATCCAGTACAGAGGAGGTGTAGCAGTCAATGTCCGTGTGAGAGTCACTGGTGGCTTGAGAGGCAAACATACTCCAGTCAGTGTGTAGAAACCTTTCCTGGAGTGAGAAATCTGCCCCCGCAGGCCACACCTTGATGGTCTTCACTGATGGCTTCACGCGATTGATGAGAGGTGCATATTTGGGCGTGAGGAACGAAGAAAGGTGGTCTGACTGTCCCAGGTGGGGGAGGGGTGTTGCGACGTAAGCTCCAGCCATGTTTGTGTACATTGTCTAAAGTTTTGTTTTCTCTGGTGTGACAGGAAACATGCTGGTGAAATTTCGGTAGCACTGACTTTAAGTTTGAATGATTAAAATCACCCGCAACAATAAACGCAGCTTCCGGGTGGACGGTCTGTTGTTTACTGATGGTTGCGTGAAGTTCTTTCATAGCAAACTTGGCATCAGCATGCGGGGGAATATAGGCTGCAGTGATAATAGTGGAAGTGAACTCCCACGGTAGATAAAACGGTCTACATTTAACCATGAGAAACTCAAGGTTAGCTGAACAATGTCTCCCAACAATAGCAGAGTTTGTGCACCAAGCTTTGTTAATGTAAATGCACAATCCACCACCTCTGGTCTTACCGGAGCCATCTAATGTTCTATCCGCCCGGAATGTATGGCGTCCCGCTAGCTCAATAGCGTTGTCCGGTATTCCGCTGTTTAACCATGTTTCTGTGAAGATTAGGACATTACAGTTCAAAAGTCTCTTGTTGCATGTTGAGTCGAATCTCGTCCATTTTGTTCAACAGCGACCGTACATTGGCAAGGAAAATGCTGGGTAAAGAGAGCCTATGTGGTGTTAGCTTTAGCTTAGCTCTTAGTCCTCCGCGCTTCCCCCGCCTTTGTTTACGATCTCGACGCCGCCTGCGAGCACTTCCGCCCGGCCGGGCAGAGTGCATAGCCTCGGGTGTTCTGGCGATCTCAGGAAGCAGTCGAAGGTTGTCCATAAAACTGTTGGAAGTTCGCGAACCAATATCCAAAAGCTCACATCGGGTGTACGATGTAAAGGCACAACTGTTCTGCACGAACAGACCCGAAATGAGCAAGAAAAATAAAGCAAAATTGCAGAATCTGGAGAGACCGCGAGCCTCGCGATGTACTCGCGCCGCCATCTTGATCTTTTCAAAGAATATGTAGAATATGGGTTGGAGCTCTTAATTTTTAACTCTCAAAGTGCACCAGATTGATGAATTTAACATTAAAAAGCACAAAATGTTCTTACAGGGAAGCACACCCCCGAACCCCCCCCAGAGGGACAGAGATTTACCAAATATCCTGTGTGAAACAGTGGTATTGCTATGCCAATGCAGCTTATAGCTTGTTTTAGGAATCATCACTGTGGAGTAAAGTTCAATTGTATTTTACAATTAGTAGTTATTTCATCTGTTAACTCTTACTCATTCCTACTCACTCATTACATGGCATTAGTGGTTTTAAGGAATAGGAGTTGGTTTACATATTCAAGGGCGTGCAAAGATCGGTTGTGTTTATGATCATATGTAGTGGGCCAAAATGCCAGGGCTGATTTTTTTTGTCCCAGTCCAACCCTGTTGGAGAGAAAATTAAAATAAATCTATCTATTTTCTGTTCCTGTGTAGATGAGCTGTTCTTCATTCCTCAGCTGAAATGTGGCCTAAAGAAGAAGTATCAATGTGTGTTTGAAGGAATGGCGAAGCAAGGTGACTCCACACTTCTGAATAACATCTACACAGGTCTCTATATCACTCAGGGTGGCAGTGAACAGGTCAATACTGAACATGAGGTGAGACAGATTGAAGTTGCTTCCAGGCGTCATGAAGCACAAGAGATACAGGTTGAATGCACAAATTTGTTTGAAGCGCCTGAACAAAACAAGGAGATCCGAACTGTACTGACAAAAGGAGTCGCTGGCATCGGGAAATCAGTCTCTGTGCAAAAGTTTGTTCTGGACTGGGCTGAAGGAAAAGAAAATCAAGATATCAGCTTCATATTTCCTCTTCCATTCAGAGAGATGAACTTAAAGGAGAAAGAAAAACTAAGTGTGATGGACCTTATAACTCAATTTTTCCCAGAGACAAAAGGACTGAACCTTACAAGAAGGAATCAGTTCAAAGTGCTGTTCATCCTTGATGGACTGGACGAATGTCGCCTTCCTCTGAAGTTTGATTGTAATGAGACGTGGCGTGATGTATCGTCACCAGCCTCTCTGGATGTTCTCCTAACGAACCTCATGAAGAGAAATCTGCTTCCTTCTGCTCTCGTCTGGATCACCACCAGACCAGCAGCTGCCAGTAAGATTCCTCCTGACTGTATCGACCGGCTGACAGAGATACGAGGATTCAGCGACGCACAAAAGCAAGAGTACTTCAAAAAAAGATTCACGGATGATATTCAAGCCAACACAATCATAGATCATGTTAAACAATCAAAGAGTCTCTTTATCATGTGCCACATCCCAGTCTTCTGCTGGATTTCAGCCACTGTTCTCCAGAACATTCTGGAGGAGAAACGAAATAATGATGTGAAAAACACTCAGGCTGATGAGATCTCTAAAACATTGCAGGAATCAAACACTGGAGACACTCCCAAGACTCTGACACAAATGTACACACACTTTCTCCGCTTTCAGATCCAGCAGAGCCGCCGAAAGTATGATGGAGAATACACACCAGATGTTTCCTGGGATAAAGATGCCATCCTTTCACTGGGAAAACTGGCATTTCATCAACTGGAAAGAAACAACCTGATCTTCTATGACACAGACCTGGAAGCCTGTGGTATTGACGTCTATAAGGCATCAGTGTACTCAGGCATGTGTACCCAGATCTTTAAGGAGGAAACAGGGATCATTCTTGGTACCATGTACTGCTTTGTTCACTTGAGCATACAAGAGTTTATTGCAGCCCTTTATGCACATCTGTTTCTAGACATCAATAAGACAAGTGTATTTGATCATAAGTCTACAGAACAGAAAAACAGAAATGAAACCATGATTGATTTTCTCAAGACTGCAGTGGACAAGGCGCTCGAGAGTGACAATGGACACCTGGACCTTTTCCTTCGCTTCCTCCTCGGTCTGTCACTCCAGTCCAATCGACGACTCTTACGAGGTCTGTTGACACAGCGAGACGGTAATGACCAGAGCAACAAGGGGACAGTTGGACGACTCTTACGAGGTCTGTTGACACAGCGAGACGGCAATGACCAGAGCAACAAGGAGGTAGTTCAGTACATCAAGCAGAAATTAGAAGGTAATCTTCCTGCAGAGAGATCCATCAATCTGTTCTACTGTCTGAATGAACTGAACGACCAAACTCTGGTGAACGAGATTCAGACCCACCTTAGCAAAGGAAGTCTCTCATCTGGTGACCTTTCACCTGCCCAGTGGTCTGCTTTAGCCTTTGTGTTGTTGACATCAGAGGAAGAGCTGGAGGAGTTTGAGCTTCAGAAATTCAAGAAATCAGACGAGTGTCTCATTAGATTATCGGCAGTCATCAAAACCTCCGAAAGAGCTCTGTAAGTCTTTAATATATTTTGTCATATTTTTCTTTCATTTGAAAAATGTCTTTATCTACATTACTCTATAGTGATTCCCCATCATGAACATGAAGAGCATGAAAAGCCTGACATATGAAATAATAGTCTGAAATTTTTATTTTTTTAGTGGAGACAGTTTATCAAACCTTTAGAAAAAATATGAAAGACCATGTAAAAATGCTTGCATGTTTTGTATCATATGATACATCAGACTTTTATGACTTATATAGAATTATATAATATCTCATACTCATACTTGAGGAGGAAAAAAGTACATTATTCTGTTAATGTTCCTTTGTTCACCCTTGTATTTATACCCTGTGTTCTCCCTCATTCTTTGTCCGTTCTCGTTTATGTATTACGTGTGTTGTGGTTCCTAAATTTTATTCATTAAATCACGGTTTCCTGGTATTCCTCGTCTCCTCGTGCTTCCTACCACCATGTACCCTCTGGGGTCGACAAACGCGCCGGCGCGTTTTGCTCGATTTTTTCCACATAGCAGGAAAATAGACTTAAAATACTCTGTCATTTTTGGTCATACACACTTAAGAAATATAAAAAAATAAACTGTTGAATGTCTATTTTTTTATGTGCCCACTTACAATCGAAATAAAACATTGTGCTTTTGTAAAATAAAGAAAATAAACAGGGTGTGCTTTCTGTCTCTCCATCTCCGTTAACCTTTTTTCTGGAGCACGTCTCTAAACTTAAACAAAACTCAGCGAATACTATTCACCCAAGCATGAGCAATATATCTTTATGATCATTTAAGTTTGTACTATTAAAATATCTAATTCAAAACTAAAATAAATATTCTCTGTTTATGTAATCTATAAAAAAAGAGAGAGGTGTCAGCCGATCTCATTATCGTTCTCTCAGCTCATTATTCTGCTAATGTGACACGCCCACGGACAGCGCGCCGTATTGAAACGCAAATGATCTGAAGCGACACATGCAAACGTGTCAACGCCCCTCATAAACGCGATAACACAACAAATTTAATCATCAGATTAATGTACCTTTTCGTCTTGCGAGGCTGTGACTGTGAGGAGTAATCCTGGGACATTTACCTCAGAACATGTGCTGGTTTATTTTCATTTTGAGGAGCGACCGATCTAGCCGAGAATTGTGAGTAGCCTAAGTTTTTTATTCTTGTGCTTTGTTCTAATGTCTGTAAATGCAAAAAGACTGTTTAAATTTGAATCACGTTTCTGTGTGTGAATGAATTAACGGCACAGATGGGCGCTGTTGTTTATGTTTAGCCTACTATGTTACAGATGAAATATGAAAGACAACATTTCGTAGTTTTGGATAGATTATAAAGTTTTTATTCTAAAATATCAAATAAGCTTTTGTCATCCAGTTTCTGCTCATATTTTAAATATATAGTAGGCTATGTTCTGTCAAAAATAAACTCATCTTCTAAGATGTTATTATAGTGTTTGTTCCAATGTAAGCTATATAAAAACTAATGAATCCTTAACTTTAAAATATGTATGATAATACTGTAGGATAATGTGAAGTATCGCTATCTTCGTATAATATATATATATATATATATGTGAGGAGACAGAAGATTGTCTTTAGCTCGACTTTATTCCAACATGTCGTAACCTAACACACGTGAATCTGCCTTGTTTACTTTCAGTCCATACGTACGTATACGTAGATACGCATACCCAATCACATACCGTAACAGGTTTACGTGACATCTCCCCCTTTTAGTCTGGGGTCTCATACAGTATTAAACAAAACAACTGTTTCTAAGAAACATACTCTGAAATTACTTTTTTGTATGACAACACAATATTTTCCGTATTCTTCCTTTTAAGAAACCCATGTATCAAATAAGCATTATTTCTCTTATTCTATTTATCAATATTTTTTTTCAAACTTACTGTTTAAGTAGACATTAACAGTAATACAAATGAACAAGCAAATATAAACAAACAAACATTCCGCTCAGACCTTTCTCTTTTTCCTTTAACCTAACTGGTCTGTAATCATTTGTAAACATTACTAGTTAACTCTTTTCTTCTGACTAGTATGTCAGCTTGACAGCAGGTTTGACAGCACGTCCAGAGCGTGTTCTCAAAACTCTGGGTGACGATGTTATGCTACCAGTCTCAGAATCAGTTTGGGTTGGACGGGTGGCGGATGCCATGTTACCCGGTGGGGTGGAGACTTCTGGTGACTGTGTCGGAGTGTCGTTCCTTTCTTGGTTGACGATCTGCAGATGCCTCCTGTTTCGTCTGGTGGTGTCTCCTTGTGGCGTTTGCACCACAAACGAACGTGGAGTGGAACACGAAGCCTGTATCACCCCGATCCCTCTCCATGTCTTCTCTGAGTCTGTTTTCAGTCGCACTCTGTCGCCGACACCTAAGGCAGGAAGCGGCTTTGCAGTGTATCTCCTGTTGTAGGTATATCCGTAGGCCTGCTTAGCTTTGGCATCTGTCTGCCTGACTGTCGACAGATTGGGCCACGCTGGTCTCAACTGATGGTGGAGCTTGGGGACTGTGGTTTGCAGTCTCCTTCCCATAAGGAGTCTGGCTGGGCTTTCTTTTGTCGGCTCCGTGGCTGTGTCCCTGTAGATCAGGAGAGCTAGCTGGGGGTCTTGTTGCCTAAGGATGCTTTTAGCGGTCCTGACCGCTCGCTCCGCCATCCCATTAGCTTGGGGATAGTATGGGCTCGATTTAGTATGCTGGATGTCATACTTGGATGTAAAGACCTGGAACCGCTGTGAGGTAAACTGTGGGCCGTTATCCGTAATCAGCTCTTCAGGTATCCCGAACTGTGTGAATATGCTCATCAGCTTACTTATAACTGCTTCACTTGTGGTCTGGGTGAGACTCAATACTTCAAGCCATCTTGAATAATAGTCAATAACAACCAGGAAGTGCTTTCCTTTAAACTCACAAAGATCTGCAGCTAGTTTTTGCCAAGGGAGCTCCGGCAAAGGCGTTGTGATTAGTGGTTCCCGGCTTTGGCTTGGTTTGTGCTCATTACAGTGTGGGCATGAGGAGACGTTCTCCTTTACCGCATGGCTAATCTTTGGCCACCAGATGGCATCTTTGTACCTCTCCCTGGATTTGTTTAAGCCTTGATGCCCGTGGTGGATCCTCTCCAGCATCTCAGTTCTCATTGTTTGTGGGATAACTATTTGGTTTCCCTTCTTTACCAGTCCATTATGCTCACTAAGACTGCTTCTCTCCATAAAATAGTATAAAGCTGGTCTGACGACATCCCTTTTATATCGCGGCCAGCCAGACTTAATGTATTGTCTGACTTTCTGCAGGGTTTCATCCTTCTCTGTCTCTGCCTTTATGCGCTCCAGCACTGTTTTAGGCCTTTCCAGCTCTTCGATGGCGTCCACGTATCCCTGGATGTCCTCGCTCAGTTTTGTGTCGTCCACTTTTGACTCCGGGTGCCTCGACAGCACGTCAGGCACTATCAGGTTCTTACCTGGGATGTACTCAGCGACAGGGTTGAACTTCATTAGGCGGATCAGAAGTCGTTGACACCTCAGTGGAGTTTTGTCTAGGTCTCTGTGGTTGATGAGTGTCACCAGTGGTTTATGGTCGGTAAGTAATTTGTAGCTTTCCAGACCACAGAGATATAGATAGAACTTTTCTGAAGCCCATACACTAGCAAGACACTCCTTTTCTATCTGTGCGTACTTTCTTTCCGCTTCATTTAGTGTACGAGAGCAGTAGGCTACTCATTTGAGTGTGCCTCCATGATTTTGCAGCAGTACTCCTCCTAATCCATAACTGGACGCGTCAGCGCCTACTACAGTGGGCAGTTTTGGATCAAAGTACTGAAGAACAGGTGCAGAGGATATCAGTGTCTTTACCTTCTGGAAGGCTGCTTCTTGCTGCGAGTCCCACACCCATGCTACTGTATTCTTCAACAGCTCGTTGAGGGGATGAAAGATTTGTGACAAGTAGGGATGCACCGAATCCAGATTTGTGGGGTTCGGCCGAATACCGAATCCACTGGTTAAGATTCTGCCGAATCCGAAACCGAATACCGAATCCAACTCTCATCCTCAGTCCATTAACACAGTAAACACATTAATGAAGTAAACAAAGCGGATTTTTCATTTTATTTTATTACTGTAAATAATAAACACTACTTTTACTTTTATAACTGTAAAAAAAAAAAAGAATAAGCAACATTATGCATTTTAACAGCGGCGATGTTGTGTAGCCTATTGTTTAGAGTCCTTGCCACCATGAGACAAATCGGCATTGCAAATTGAACATGTAGCTCGACTTGAATTGCCTTCTTTTCACTGAAAATACTGCCAAACAACACTTTTTCTGCTCACGAGTTCCATTTTCACTTTCTCACAGCCTACTGCATTCGAACGGTCCACCTACTGTAACGAGTGGAAATAAGGTGTGGCCCCTTTAAGAACTGCGCGCTCCCCTGTTGAACTGTCTGCAGTCCGTATTGTATGTGCCGTGCGCCTCGAACACATACCCATGTGTGCGGGTTATTTCTGTTTGATGCTCATTTTTACCTTATTTTGTTAAGTAACGCTGTGGACGGTAGAACGTGTGACAGACAGTTACACAAGTTAGATTGTGGAATAAAGTGCGAGTTGTGAGATGCCAATCGCCTCCGTGAGTCTGTCTGGCCTCTGCAATAACTTTAGCTGTGAGCTATCCCTATTTTTCTTCCTGACACAACGCGTTACACTACAGGCTTGTTCGACTTGAACCAGCGCTGCACAGACAGATCAGTTTATGACATCAAAGTACCGCGAGAGCAATAAGGAGCCGTCTGCTCTCTATTCGTTCACGCGGTACTTTGATGTCATTTACTGATCGGTGACTTCGACGTAGCGCGCGTAGTGCAAGCCTAGGGTTCGGTTCGGTGGAAAAAAATTCTGAGGTTCGGCAGAAACCGAACCCCGTTAAAAAGCCCAATATTCGGCCGAATCCGAATCCGAATCCTGGATTCGGTGCATCCCTAGTGACAAGTTGGGTATGTATCTGCCAACATAATTCACCATACCAAGTACCCTTTTTAACTCACTCACATTTGTAGGTGTCTCTAAGGCGGTGATGGCAGACACTCTTTCTGGGCTTGGAGTCACGCCCTCCTGACTGATAACCTGGCCCAGGAAGTGAAGGGAAGCCTGTCTGAACTTACACTTCTGGCGGTTGAGTTTTAGGCCAGATGCGCGGATAGTCTCCATCGCCCTTTTCAGGCGGCGGTCGTGCTCTTCCAGAGTGGCTCCGAACACTAGTATGTCGTCTGTGTAAACTACAGTGCCCTCGTGATCCTGCAGCAGTTCTTGCATTCTCCTTTGGAATATCTCTGGTGCCGATGTTATTCCAAATGGGAGCCGTTTAAAGCAGTAGCGACCATTTGGTGTTATGAAGGTAGTTAACTTTGAACTTTCTTCATCTAGGGCCATCTGCCAAAATCCACTGGCAGCATCCAGAGTTGTGTACACCTTACTTCCGGCCAGTTTGTGCAAGATGCTGTCTGTGGTCGGCAAGATGAACTTTTCCCTTTTCACGTTCTCATTCAGTTTAGTAAGACCTACACAGATTCTTACCTTTCCAGTCGGCTTAATCACAGGGACCATAGGCGCTACCCATTCTGTGGGCTCCGTCACGCGCTCTGTTATGCCATTTTCTTCCATTCGCTTCAGCTCCTCTTCTACTTCAGGTAGCAGCGGAATGGGTATGTGGCGAGGGGCTGCGACGCTGTATGGCTTAGCGTTTTCTTTTAGGACTATTTTTATGGGGTCTTCTTTAAGCAGTCCTAACTCCCCAAACACACTGATTTCTTCGATGTGTTGTATCAGACCCAGGCGAACACCGACAGACCTGCTCAGTAGGTTATCACATGTAGACTTTGCCACTATTACTCTAAAGTAACAGTCTGTTATTTTTCTCCCTTTTAGTTCTTGTGTTTTAGCTAGGAATTGCCGCAAATGGACCACTTTTCCTCCTGGACTTTCCAGTTTAGAGGTAACTGGACTAAATTTTGGCTTAACACGGAGGCGGCTATATGTAGCCTCATTTATTATCGTTGTGTCAGCACCAGAATCTATCTTGAAGCTAACTGGAGTATGGCATATCACTAGAGTCGTGCGCCATGGTGGCTCTGTATCAGTGATGACTTCATCCACTGTAGCCTCATTCTTGGTTGTAGTCTCATCTATTGAGCCTAAGAATAAGCTGTCAACTTCTTCAGTCACTTCCTGTACCATTCTGGTTTTGCATTTGTTTGCAAAGTGACCAATTTTGTGGCATTTATTACATTCTCTGTCTTTAGCTGGGCATTTGTCTCTTGCATGTCTGCGCCCACATCTTCCACAGTTTTGCCTTTCATTTTCTTTTCTTCCTCCTGTTGCCTCATACTGTGTTTTTTTCCACTTACTTTTATAAGATTTTGA
Organism: Gila robusta; assembly: GCA_030770095.1. NCBI lineage: Eukaryota > Metazoa > Chordata > Actinopteri > Cypriniformes > Leuciscidae > Gila > Gila robusta. The sequence goes on along the minus strand of JAVALU010002176.1, from coordinate 27,447 downwards.
TTTAACTTCATCAATGTGCCCTGATGCGCCAGCCTCGCTGTTCTGTTGCTTCACTAGCTCAGAGTGTATGGCCATGTCGACTGCCTTTTTCAGAGTAAGGTCACTTGTCATCTGTAATTTCAATGAAAGATCTTTGTCTTTAATCCCTATGACCAGTCTATCTCTTATTTCCTCCTCCTTCTCATGAAAGTCACATTGAGCTGCGAGTTCATATAGGTGCCTTATGTACTGTTCAACGGACTCACCCGCCTCTTGCGTTCGCGAGTGGAAACGTGCTCTCTCGAAAATCACGTTCCTTTTCGGCACAAAGTGCTCGTCAAACAGCCTCAGCACATAGTCAAAATCCTCTTCCTCATCATCCTCCAAGACGAATGATTTGTACACTTGTTCTGCCTCCGGGCCCATAGAATAAATCAATGCGCTGACCTGGACATCGGCTGGCTCTTTGTTAAGCTTCGTTGCTATTCGGTACCTGGAAAAGCGTTGTTTCCAATCGGGCCAATCCTCTGGTTTATCGAAGCTAAGCTGCTCCGGCGCCGAAAACTTTGCCATCCTGGGCGGTTTTCTCCAGTGCAAACTAATCTCCGAGTCAGCGTGCTGTTTCAGTTAACTTCTGACACCATGTGAAGTATCGCTATCTTCGTATAATATATATATATATGTGAGGAGACAGAAGATTGTCTTTAGCTCGACTTTATTCCAACATGTCGTAACCTAACACACGTGAATCTGCCTTGTTTACTTTCAGTCCATACGTACGTATACGTAGATACGTATGCCCAATCACATACCGTAACAGGTTTACGTGACAGATAATGCTGAGGAATACTGTAGTAAGTTTTTTTCATTCTCAAGTGAATCGCGTTTCTGTGTGTGAATGAATGAACGGCAGAGATGCGCTGTTTACCACAACTCGCAAAAAGACAGTTTAAATTTGAATCGCATTTCTGTGTGTGAATGAATGATCCGCTTTTAGCAAACTATATTGCTATACTGAGATGAGTAAAAATCGACTGAAATATGTTGAAATAAAATGTATTTGTATAAGCAACGTATTAAACTGCAAATTAACATTTATATTTCTTATATAAATGAAAGACCTATGTTACAGACATATGAAAGACAACATTTCGTTGACTAGTTTTGGATAGATTATACATTTTTCCTCTAAAATATTTGCCACCTCAAATAAGCTTTTGTTTGCCAATTTTTGCTCATATGTTAAATAGCCTATAGTATGTTTTGTCAAAAATAAAGTAATCAAATAATATGTTATTATGTGTTTGTTCCAATGTAGCCTAGGCTATATCCAAAGTAATGAATCCTTAACTTTGAAATATGTATGATAAAATGTGTACTTTAGTTTTTACAAAGAAAGATTGCACTTGAATTGTTGTTGTAATTGTAACATTTTTAATAAAAAAAATATATTTACAAGGTAGATGTAAACAAACTATTAAAAGGTAAATATAAGCCTTTTCTTTAAATAATTTTTATTGAGTTTTATTAGTGACAAATTTGGGGAGAGGATACATATTCCAAAACTGAAAATACAGTATGAGAATTAACTGCACAATTACTAGACATGGAAAAATATATTAAAAAATTAGATGCTTCCAACTGTGAACCAATTTGGTAGAATATATATATATATATATATATATATATATATATATATACACACACACCTATATATTGCTCTTGCATTCTTTCTTGTGGCTCAGTGACACACCTGAATGAATGGCTCATTAAGTATGCGGGCCCCATTGTCTCCTCAGGTGTGAACCACTAAATATGCATGATGGTGTTGAAATCGTTGACGCCCCTTGCGCATATTGCCTTTCCAAACAAAAAGTGTCTTACAAAATTTAAATCAATGTATTGTTTTATGTGAATGATTAGGCAGGATGATTTTCACATCATTTTGAAGAAAAAACTCTAGGCAACGACATCCATTAGTCAAAAGTCTTGTGGACACATATTTAGTATGTGTTTTGTGGCCTTATTTCAGAAACTTTATTTTTTATTTTTTCAATAACCATGCATAAACAATATTCCCTCAAAAATACAAACATGTACATACATGTTGCTCACATATTATGGTAGCCCTGTTTGTGCTAATTAGAGTGTAATTACACCTTTGCCATTAATATGTTTATAAGCAACTGAAAAAAGCACAAATTTCAGGGCATGTCAGAACATCTCAAGGACTCCAAAAACCCCTTAGACCCCAGAGGGTTAACAGTCATTTGGTACAGATATTATTTATATTGTCAAAATGAAAGGTGAAATTTTGAAAAATTATAATATAAAACATTAAGATTTTTATAAAACTGGCTAAAAAAGTACATACTGTATACATTATAGGTTGTTGCTGTATCTTCCAATATTTATTAAAAAATTATAATGGAAAATACATTTAATATTTATTTTTTGAAAAATGTATTGAATGTGCTCCATCTAATTCTGTAATGTGATTTATTTCCCTTGTAGATTAAATGATTGTAACTTAACAGACAAAAGCTGTTCAGCTCTGGCTGCAGTTCTTGGATCAGACACCAATCTGAAAGAGCTGAACATGAACAATAATAATCTGCAGGATTCTGGAGTAAAGCTGCTTTGCACTGGACTGAAAAATATAAAGTGTAAATTGAAGATACTGAGGTAAGTTGAGCCACAGGAGTCACATGACGAGAGTAAGGCGCGATGACTGACAGGCCGATACCGGAGACAAAAGCGCAAGAGAAAGTCTTTGTTATTAATGTACCCCTCATTCCTTAATACAGGAAACAGAGACATTATGTTAAAGACTGACAAATTGGGTTTCACTTGGGATCCCCAATCACCTCTGAATTCTAGAAAAACGTCCAGTGGAATTTACATTCCCAGCAACTCCCCGGTACATGCGGCTATATAAGATGGCAGCACACATCCACTCATTCAGGTTTATGCTGAGGAGCCGAGGCGGGATCCCGGCCATTCAGTGGGATGGTTTAGGGTTGTGGTAGGAGGTACATAACGTTACTGATCCCTCCTTGAAGGAATGAGGGTTACATCAGTAACATCAGTCATGTTCAACATAATGTCGAAAACTAACAAATGGGGTCCCTAAGTCGTAACTTCCCTATGACCCCACGGATGCCCAAAATGCTAGTCCTTCATGCCAACGGGATAGTAGGGACAGGGCTTACAATGGAGACAGTTGTAGTGACTGTTCCTGATATGTAAGTTCACAGGAAGAGTTCTTTAGTCATTTCCTAATTTTTCTTACAGCCATAAAAAGTATCAGAAACTAGAGAACAGTTAGGGAAACTGCTCTTTATGCTGAAGCACCCAGGGGGGAATCGCTGCATTTATCCATGCAATACGCCAGTGAAACACCACTGAATGTGCTGTAGACCATCAGAAAGAGAGGGTTCCTTATTGTAGAGGCAACTGGATTAGCGATCATTCAGATTTATATTGTTCAGGTTTACCTGATTAATCAGCTGAATGTTTTCCTCTCTGTTCTAGACTCTCTAACTGCAGTGTGACAGAAGAAGGTTATAAAGCTCTGGCTTCAGCTCTGAGATCAAACCCTTCACACCTGATAGAGCTGGATCTCACAGGAAATGATCCTGGACAATCAGGAGTGAAGAAGCTCAATGATTTACTACAGGATCCAGACTGTCAACTGAAGACACTGAGGTGAGACGGGATGAAATAATACAAAAATGAGTTATATCTAGGCTAAATATTCATAACAAATACATTATTTTAGTAATACAATAAGCTGGACAATTTGTTGCATCAAAATGATCAAGATCAGATCAGATGCTGCAGATTCTGTCATGATGATGATAACCGTCAACACATTTAGTTGTGATACGAGCTAAAGGTCAAATAGACATTATTGGTATGTCAGTATATGTGTTGCTATTCTGGAGTATGTCTTGATTATTAACATGCACAATTTTGTTTTTGTGCACACTTCTCATCAAAAATTCTAGATAACCTTTTAGTGAAATAGTTTTCTGAACACAATAGTTTTCCATCAAGCCCAGATTCACTGCATCTCTCTACAGCAGGTCTATGAGTTAGGGATGGGCGATATGGACTTAAAAATATATCACGATATTTTCTGGCATTTATTGCGATAACGATATCAATGACGATATAAATATAATACCATATTCACCACTGTTTTTGGCTACAAGTGATAGCTGCATGCAAAGTAAAATGTACCCTTCATCAAATAGGCTCCTATAAAATACCAATTACCGTACATAAAATAATTTAAAAAAAACAGTAAAAATCCAAACACCATCCCTTGGAGAAATGGAACAGTTGCATATATATGTTTCTTCTGTAAAAGTGCAGATAATGTTTAAATAGTGCAACTATACTGAAAAGCATCACACTGTTCAAATCATTTACAAGTTTGAAATGTAAAAAAACTAACAACGAATAGTTATAGCTACTAATACTACTACGAATTCTGATACTAATAACAATATAAACCGCACTAAGGATTGATGAGCTGCTGGGTTCATGAATATTATCACGTCTGCGTTTGCGCATTAGTTTCTGCTTCCTCATAAAAGCTGAATAATTCCAAATGAACTCCATTATTTTTACAGGAAAATACAACAAATAATATCATTTCGTCATGTACACTTCAATTCTGCGTGGTATGTAAGACTCTCTCTCTCATTGAGTGTGTGAGAAACACTGAGCGCTCTCAGCAAAGTGACAGCAAGTCGTGCGCCTCACACTAGTGTTTACTGCGCATCAAATACACTGTGTATTCATTGAGATGAACTGATATAGTGGGCTTTACGGATCACTTGACGGAGAGCGAAACTCTCAAGCGCTCAGTCAGTGTTCGGCGAGATGGGCGGGTGAAAATCTATCTGTGAGTATCAGTTCCAGATTGTAGAGGTAGTAATGGTGTGTTCACACCGAACGCGAATAGAGCGTCAAATATGCGTCTATCCCGTCTAGTTAGACGCTTGAACATTCCAATAGCGCTCGAGTTCAAATTTTTCAACTTGCGTGGAAGACGTTCGCGGCAAACGCGTCGCCCAATTCGCGTCATTCGCGACGCCTGGCGTGAATGATCCGTCTATTCGCATCTTTGCATTGACTTTGTATGTAATCTACTCGCGCAAATAATTAAATTCGCGTTCGGTGTGAACACACCATTACTTGTTTAGCGATAAACTTCACCTAAGCTTCACGTCCGCCTTCCGCCATGGGCGTGAGCTGCGAATGGGTCCCGTCATCAACTAGGCTTTATCGTTATTATCGCGGGAAGACTAATTCTTATCGTGAGGAAAAATTTTACCGGTATATCGCAAACGATAATATATCGCCCATCCCTACTATGAGTCTCCAGATGTTCACAAACAGTTTCACAAGCCAGTTTTCTCTGTGCTGATGTTTCTCACTCCTCCTGCTTAAAAGCCAGAAAGATCGTCCTGGTTACATATGCAACCCCCGTCCCCTGAAAAGGGAACGGAGGATGTAGTCGACGTCGACTGAATGGGGATCACGCTAGGGAGCCAATCCTCTAAGAGTACTATTGAACGAGCCAATGGAATTGGCGTGCGTGACTCGCATCACACACTCTGCCCCCGCGGCGCGGGTATAAATACGAAAGTGGATGCACGCACTAGTTGCTATTTCGCTGAGGAGCCGAGCGTAACCCGGAGTCAGCGGTGGTCCAGCAGTAGTGGCAAGGGGACTACGTCCTCCGTTCCCTTCTTCATACGCAACCAGGACGTTCCCTTTCAGTCGAGAACGTCAGACGTGTCGACGTCGCAGCTTTGCCGGGCGGATCACCCCTCACTGTAATCCTCAGATCACCCAGCTTGGACGGCACCCCGATCTTCCTCTGGGAAGGTAACCCAGAAGAAGGGCCAGGGCGGGGCCCAGAGGCGGGGACTGCACCTACGCTTTTGACGTAGGCGAGTCTCGATCTCAGCACTGAGATGGTCATATTCCCGCAATGGGAACATGACTCATCCACGAAAGCGGTCTCAGCATGCTGTAAGCCCAAACACACGATACAGCTTTCGTGACCGTCAGAGGGGGACAGAGCTTTACCACACCCAGAAACACACGGAAGGAATGGCATCTTGAGAAAGACACACTCACACCCGTGTTGCTCTTTTAGGAATGGGACCGTCACCAGTGCCGGAGCACACAGGGAATGACCGTGGGAACACTGAATCAGCTGACTGAAACAGTGAAGCACTCACTTCTCGCCCTCTAACCAGCCGTCAACACACAAACAAACAGAGAAATTTGATGCTGTTAAAACTAGGGATGTCCCGATCCGATACTCAGTATCGGTATCGGCTCCGATACTGCCATTCTTGGACGGATCGGTATCGGTCAGACGAGGCCGATCCAAATCCGATATGGTGCGTTTACTATTTTGTGTTATTGTTAAGCCCCACAAAAGCATAAAGCACCAAAAAATTTTCGTGCACTATATTATAAGTGTACTGAAGCCATACTATAGTATAATGTTAGATAGAAATTAATATTTAAGTCATTAAATTCAAGTTCACCTAAACTCTTCCCTCAGCTGCGGCTGTCAGTCATTCTCCATTCAGCGTTCAAACAGCGCGTCGCGTTCGGTGACAGTCAACGATGAAACTCTATCCAAGATGATTCAATGTTACTATTATTATACTTGATCTGTAGATAAAGCTCTATGGTTTCGCATAAAATGACTATCTTGCTGGACTGTATTGCTGTACCTTAATCATGTTCCTTTCTACCATGTGTCTGTTAGATCGCAACACTGGAGAGCACTATAATTGTTCTTTACGCGCACAGTAACTTAAATTTAAAACTGTTAAAAGAAAAGGCTCAATAAACTATTGCATAGATAGATACTGTATAATACACTATGCATCGATATGTCTTTCATTTGAGCTTTTATCTTTTCAATGCGGACTGGAAGAGCTGCGCGCTGTGACTCTGTGTTGCTTCAAGCGCATCATTCTGCGCTCGGGATGCGCATAAGCGCTTTGTGCCGCACTGTATTGGAGTCTTTCATAATCATATCATTATACTTTTGCGCAATGAAAGATTATTAATAGCCTTTTTTGTTCTGTCCTATCTATCATATGTTGCTGCCTCATTAAACAGCTGTGCTATACATTTAAAAAATGTCTAGTAGACTATAGTAGACTATATATAAAATAATTGACCTTTTTGATATGTTATCTTATTTTTCATGAATGTATTTTACAACAATACAAAGAGCAATGTGTAACGTTTTACCAGATTTAGTGCTACACTTATTGTCTCTTATTTGTTCCCCACTAAATAATGTTTTTTTCACTAAATGTTCAGATTTTATAAAATTATTGTGCACTCGTGATTTTTCTAGAGTAAATTTTACTGGTGAATTATCCACTAATCTAGTTTATAAATATAATATAATTTTTGTCATAGGTTATGCTCATACTTTGTTTTTATTTGTTGTTCTTCTTTATAATGAAGTTGTCTGTATTAAGTAGATTGTGTTTAACACACAAAAGAGTGATTATCAGTTCAACACAGAGTTATAGAAATTCTACTTAATTAAAAAAAAAACTGCGCTGGTATCGGATCGGTTCAGAAAAAAATGGTATCGGTACATCCGTAGTTAAAACAGTAGTTGAGAGCTAAGAAGCTCGCGATCACCGCTGCACTCGCGCTGTAGAAACACCAACACTGGGAGGTCTTCCCGCAAGAACACCGACACACTCGCTCGTTGAAAACAACAGCATTCTTCAGAGACATAAATCCACGATCGGCTCCGAAGCGAAAGGCAACTAGTGCGTGCATCCACTTCCGTATTTATACCCGCGCCGCGGGGGCGGAGTGTGTGATGCGAGTCACGCACACCAATTCCATTGGCTCGTTCAATAGTACTCGAAGAGGATTGGCTCCCTAGCGTGAACCCCAGTCAGTCGACGTCGACTACGTCTGACGTTCTTGACTGAAAGAGAACTTAATTTCACACTCTGTATTCATACTGAAAATCATGATCTAGTGAGCTTTTGCCCTTCTGCTCTGTGAGACGTTTCTGTTCTTACGAGTTTGCTTTAGGACTGAGTGTCGCTCTAGTTTCTTTTAAATATATATTTATTTGTGTATTTAAATGTTCAACGAAAAGTGTTACATCTAGATAACTAACTAGAGCTTGTCTTTAGAACAATAATGAAGTTTTTTATCATATCAATCATTTTGTTAATGCAATGGACATTTAGTTGAGAACTGAATTGACTCTTCTGCAGGTTTTTGAGTCCTGCTGCAGAGGAAGCCTGTCAGTATGTGAATAGAGTTGTGGGTAAAAACCCGTTACTCCAGAGAGAGCTGAATCTGAGTGAACATAAACTAGGAGACACACGACTGAATCAGATCGCTGCTCTACTGCAGGATAAACACTGTCAACTCAACACACTGACGTGAGTATTGCTCATTTATTTATAATATTACTTTACTTTTAGTTGTAATGTTAGCTGATGATAGTAATGTTAGCTGATTTCCAGACAGACAGTTTGATCATGGGTCAATAATTATTTCAGTTACTGTAGAGCTAGAACAATGTTTTTTGCGACATCAGAATCAGAACTGTTCATAACTGCTTTCAATTTAATTTTTGTAGTTTACAAAATGTAAATTTTTGGTGCAGCATATACTGTAACTTGTAAAAATTGAACAAGTGCATTTTAAAAATCTGTGATCAGTATCTGCCTGTAATAAGATCCACTGAAGGTAAGTTGACTGAACGCTAGTGATGGGTGCTTTCGAAACATGCTTCATGAAGCTATGAAACCTTTATGAATCTTTTGTTTTGAATCAGTGGTTCTGAGTGTGTATCAAACTGCCAAAGTCACGTGATTTCAGTAAACGAGGCTTCGTTACGTCATAACTGTTTCAAAACGCTTGGAAATGTCAATGGTTCACCGCTGGAGGCGATGATCTCTGTGTCTGTGAACCCATGAATCATGCAGATTCACTGAGACTGAACAAGTGTCTGTGGGTTTTACCTGATCTCTGATCAGTTTTATACATTTGTAGACGTTTTAATTAGACATTAGTGTAATTAAAAGGAATAATAGTAGTTAATAGTCTCTTGTTGGCCTGTTTAGCTGAGCCATCCATGAAACAAACAAAACAAGCCCAGGAAATTGACTTGACTGAGAAACATGAACTTCACCAACAGCAGTTACAGGGAACAAAGTCAGACAGAAGACAATGGTAACATGAAGGCAGGGCCGTACGCAGGATTTTATTAAAAACGAGGTCCCAAAATTGATGTTGCTAGAGGGGTTCGGGGGAAATTTAGATTTTCCTGATCTACACATGTGCAATTTAAGGTGTTTGAAGGCCAAAATAACAATAGCTTTAAAAGCATGTCAGTGAGCAGTAGCATATATTATTTGTCAAGCAGAAAACAGATTATTAAAAATGTGAAGAAATGTGAGTCTGTAAAGGGATGTAGAAATGACGGCGCACTCGCAGAAGCGCTTTGTGAAAGGTGGAATTTATTTACAGTGTCAGAGAGGTTTGTCCACAGTGTAGAATATATACAAGTGCCCACAAAAGATGACAAAAACAAAAAAAATCCAAAGAAACAACAAAAAGGAAAAATAAACCAGAAAAATACTCCAACAAATATATATACTATAAATACTCCAAGCACTGACTTCAGGTTTGGCCTTGGCTTATATAGGCCAAACTCCGCCCCCTTTTTGGGCCACACTATTCAGGTAGGCTACATATAACATTTAATTAGGGATGGCAGAAAAAAATAAATTTTTTAAAAACGATTTACAGAATCAATATTAATTCAGATTAAATTGCTTTATTTTTGTCCTTGCTTATACTGTAGATGAGGTTGACAGAAGTTGACCACTTTCGTTCCAACAGAGGATGAAATGTGTCGTTATCTTTGAGTGACGTAATATCCCTTTCAAGTGGACGCGTGAAAGCGACGTGAGACTGAATGCATTGAAAAGCCCTCGCGCTACTCATATGCTGAGAGAGAGAAGACAGTAGAGCTGCACGATTCATCTTTAAAAGACTGTGATCTCGATTCAAACACCCACGCGATCTGCTTCCATTTCCTCTGTCTATTAAACCTTTGACAAAATCATATCGCAACATTCAAATCTGTGTTGGCGCTGCCGCTGACCCGGAGAGAGTCGTCATGAAACAGCTTCACAAACAGTCTTTTCAACCTCATAGTATCATTATTTCTGGGATACAATAGTTCAAATGATCATAGAAGTACTGGGATAAAAGTTTAAATATAAACACTGATGTCTACGATAGCGATCAAAATAGAGTAAATCAGCTTTTGATAGAAACTTAAAATAACACATTTATCGATTACATTGTTTCGCCACTAGGTGGCGACAAGTGACTTAAAAAATGTATTTGTTATCGAATCATTTAATGAAGAGAATGTAATACTGTATTTAATACAGTACTAAAATGCTTCTGAAATGAGTCAGAAAGATGTGATGAATTGTTTTTGTAAATATGACTCATCTTATATATCATGTACCCAGATAACAATGAGTCGGCGGACCGCCGGCGGCGCTCCGGAGGCAGTAGAAGCGTCAGAATGGCGTAATTGCAAACACGTTTGACGGCGCACCGCCGGCGGCAGCCGCCTTCCTACCGCCTTCGTTCCGCGGCCGGCCCGCAGGCCAGCCGCCGTTCCGTCGCCGTTATACTGAAGGCGGACCTTCCGCGGCCCGTCGGAGGTAAACGCTATTTTCGAGCGAGCTGTCCCGCCGCTTATTGCACTTGTATATATATATATATTTAATATCTATAGCATGCAGTTTATCAAGAATAATGATTGATCAAACCAGACAAATTTCCATTTGGCATTTTAATTCCACATTTCAAAGTACAGTAACCGTCATTAAAACAAGATGTCAGATCACTGAAATATAACAGAAAAATACAAATACATATATACATACACACACACACTAACATGCAGGTTTCCAATTAAATTTTGGTAAAAAAAAAAAACACTTGTAAAAAAACACAATTTTAACACTTACAATACTTGCTAATAATATAAAGAGGTCAGCTCTGGGATGAAAAGAATTACCAGTAAACACAAGTAATGAGTATATTTGGTACCAAAGAAAGTGAAGGATACCAAATAATTTGAGGTATAACATCATATTTACAAGTGATTTCTAACAATAGGATAAGTGGTAATAATTTAGAGTAAAGCTCTGGAGTAGAATATACCATTATAACTGCAATGCTGACCTGTGGCACAAGTATTTACAAGCTATATTTAACAAAAGAATAACAGTTAAGCACTGTGACGGAATGAAGTACAATATTTGGTACCAGGTAATGTGCAATATCAAGTATCAGAGGTATGAAATAGTATTCCAAGCTATTTTTAATAGAATAACAGTTAAGCACACTGATGGAATGAAAGTAGAATTTTTGGTACTAGTTAATGTGCAATATAAAATATCAGGCACGAAATAGGATTTACAAACTATAACAGAATCGTTAAGCACTGACGGAATGAAATAAGCCAATACTGAAGTCACGGCAAGTAGAATATTTGATACCAAATAATATGCAGATATCAAGTATTAGATGTATAATCTAGGATTTACAAGCTATATTTAAAAATAGAATAGTTAAGCACTGTAACGAGGCTTTTTTAGAGGTCTTGATGTTACTGACTGCAGGATAAAAAAAAGGGTTCCAGTTGTCAGTGATGCTGGGGTGTCAGCCTAGGTTTAAGGGGTCGGCTGTGGGTCCCTCTCAGCTGTGCGGCGCCTTTTTCCACCTTCACGGTCAGATGCTCCTTTCAGGTAACGCGTAACGTTAATCTGGATCGCTTCATCAGTGGCATCCTGGGTCGCCGGGTTCTTCCGGATGGCTCCTGTAGAAAATAAAGATCTTTCATTCCATTTGAATGGCATAAGGTCATAGACATCTACTTAAATATAAAAAAAATATCCAACTTACTTTGAACAATGGTCTTCAGGAAAAGGTCTCTAAAACATGCTTTATCCCCTACACCAGCCCAGGTTGTATTGATGGAAAGGTGATTAGAGAAGATACTCTGAAGCATTCGCCACACGGTTGTCTTTAGGTCCCTCCCACATGCGATTTCCAAAAACCGAAGCTGAAAATACAAAAACAAAAGTGTAACAAATTACATTTCTCTGAAGCTTCTCATAAATTGAAAATGTAACAGGCTGTGGATTCAGACTGTAGAATATGCAGTGTACAATCTTAATTTTACTTTTTAGAAGAAAAAAAACGACTTTTTTTTTTTTTACTATGGCGTTATAAACGAAATCAGCACACTTACAAATCGTTCCTGGAGCTCTTTATCCTGCCTCATACTGTTGTCAAGTAATGCCAAATCTTCCTGGGTGTCTAGGGGGAGTAACAGATCCCCTGGCAGGGATAACTCTCCAACAGACACATTGGCACTGAAAATGTTGCAGCATAGTGTCCATTTTGTTGTCCATGCTACGCACAACATCACCAAACTCTCCAAGACGTTGCAGCATTGGGGTCTGATCTGCACCTACAGGGGTTCCCAGAATAAAAGAATAAAGTAGTCAGTCCTGGTCCCTCAACTACTAAACTATGACAGTTATATATAGGTCAACTACATGTACAGGTGACCCCAGTGGGAATTAAACCAACAACCAACGCCTGTGTTGTTTGCAAGTTGTACCTGATTGCCCAGTGCGAGCAAACGTTTTCAACATTGTCCCAACTTGTTTAACCTGCTCTCGAAGTGAGCCGCTGTCATCTGAAGCTACAAAATGAAAGGTATATGGTAATTTTGGACCTACATCACACACAAAAAAATTTAAATTTAAGAAAGTGTGCATGTTCTCACCTGCTGGTGCATTGCTTTCCCTCAGGGCTTGTTTTTCCATTCTGGAGTCTCTGGAAATCTACAAAAAAAATAAATAAATAAATAAATACAACTAAAGGCACTATTTTCAATACTGTTAAAACACTGGACACTAAGACATAGGCCTAGAATATACCTTCATAGCAGAAAACTTCATGCTGTACACGAGGTGCCAGGGGAGTCCAAGGGCCAATAACTGAGCGATGACTTTCTCCTATTGTTTATTCAGGCACCCAAGGAAGTTTTCAAATAGGAAGCATGAGATGTTATCAAGGACACCATACTTTTTGGCATCTTGTCTGAGGTGCACCAAACCAATCCATGCATGTTGTATGTCACATGTTCTTTTCCATAAAGCTTGCTGCAGTGATCAAAGAGAACCAATATTAACCACTGTTGCTACATTGTGAACTGAACTAGCAGCATACTTGTTCGGACAAACAAAATAATTTACACAACTTATATACATTATTATGTTATGTTTTGTTAGAAAAAAACACAAGTTATACGTAGTCTTTCTAGATGTTAAGCTTTGGCTAACTACTGTAAGTAGCGAATTACATTTCTACATGTAACGTTACTAGCAACATTGCTTAACCTCAGTGTGTACTGTAACAAAGGCAAAACAGCATGTGTTAGCTAACACTTGCTTACGTTAGCTACTGGACTAGCAGCATACTGCAAGAACAAAGATTACTAACTTAGATATTTTAAAAAGATAAACTAAAAACAATGTAAACATAATATTGCGTTACACAAAAAGGAAACATATACTTACTTAAACGATGGTAGTCGATAACTTTGCTAGCTAGCAAACTGTAGGCTGTAGTAACTTCGGCAATCTTCTTCTTCTCTTGATTAATGGCGGATTGTAAGTTGTAACCAACTTTTAGGTGAATACCGCCACCTACCGTACAGGAGTTTGTAACACCGTGCTATTTAAGTGTTCTAATCTAACTGCGGCAAACTGATGCGCAATGTGCTCTAGTCATATTGTTAGGAGAGGGGCCAGCCTCAGTGGCTCCAGTGCGTCATCGAGCCACAGTTTTAGCCCGGCCAAAAAATCCTGAACACAGCAATGGTGCAAAACTGTACGGTCTAACTCCACAATTCAGTACTTCACAGTTCACAGTCTTTGTAATGTGTTTCAGTAATACATTTTTAACATTTATATGTTATGTGTTTAGATTTTTTTTAATTGCCTTTAAAAAAATAATCTGCAAAATTGTTCATACCATTAATTAAATATCTATTTTAAAACCTAATCAGAAAGAAGTAAGTAAGTAAGCAAGTAAGTTTTATTGCCAAATTGTTTTTGGTTTATTGGTGCATGTCTCAAATGTGCATCAATCAAAGAAATGTAAATAATTTGTACCTGCATAAAATAATTAAATATATTTTACTGTATAATCTTCAGAGTTTCAAAGTAATTTAAATGTCATTTCCTAAACCTTATCATGGAATCAAGAGTCAAGAATCTGTTATAGCCTAAACCCTAATGGCTTTGGAGCAAAAAAATAAATAAATAAAAATAGCCATGGCTGGTCGATTTTGAGAGTAGAAATCCTTGTATTTCAAAGCGGCTTGCCGCCAGCCGGCCGCGGTCCATTAGACGTAGGCAACCGCCAGAGAAAATGAAGCAGTCGGCCCGCCGGCTATTCGCCGGCGGCATCTCGCAAAAAATGGGAGTGACGAATTCGGCAGCAAACGTTTCATCCCCGCCAGCGAGACGCACCTATAGCCGACAGCTTAGGGCCGGCGGCAAAAAGAAGCCGTGCGGATATTTTTTGCTATCTGGGTACAGTCTGTATAATGCCGGGCGTACACCAAAGGATTTTCACAGTCCCAGACTAAAAACCGGCAGTCTTTAGGAATCTTACTGGAGTCTCGGCGCTCCCGTCGTCTCGATCGTTAAATGTGAGGTGATAATCTGCAGTCGGCGACCCGATTTATGCCAGTCTTTCTCTAGTCTTTCATATCAAACATGTTTGATATTATCGCAAGCCTTTAGTTTGAGACTAAAAACTGTGAACCCAAGTCTTTAGATGTGAGCTGATAATCTTATAAGGTCTTTTCTAAATCTTTTCAAAGTCTTTAGGTGTACAGAAAGCATAATGATTTAACTTTTCCTATTATTTAACTTTTCCCCATGGATAAAAAAAAATCGCAATATATTGCAATATCGAATCGCAATACTTGTAGAATCGCAATTCTTAAAAAAATCAGAATACATATCGTTTCGGTACTCAAGTATCGTGATAGTATCGAATCGGGAGATAGGTGTATCGTCCCAGTCCTACATTTAATACACATTAATACTTAATCTATTTGATAATCCATTTCTAAATATATATATATTAATAATAAACATAATCCATTCACACATAATACACTTAACACATAATCTTGGCATTTAAATACACACACAAACACCTATTCACACTAGATAATGGTTTCGTCAGTTTCCAGTTGCGATGCGCCGGTGCGACCCATAGACAGTAAAAGAAATGGACCCATTGATTTCAACGGAGAAGACTGAAGCCCGATTATTGCACTTCCTGTCTGATGGCTGAGCGACTGCAGGCTCAAACTGAGCGTGACGACGGTCTGACAGTTGTACATCTTCTAGTAGCTGTGCCAAGACAAATCTGAATCACCTAATTCCTCAAAAACGTTGTTGAAATATTTTGTCCCGTTGTTTTTATGGACTCTCTATCTATGGGCTTCTCCCTTGACTTTATGCCTCTATGTCCCCCCGATTGCCTCATCGACAGTAAAAGATTGCCTGCGAGCTTCTCCTCCTGTCTATACGGTAATGTCTCTATTGTGCGACATAAAGTCGCGTGGTTATGACGCAATCGTTAGCCTGTTTTTAACAAAAACGGCTTCTACGGGGCAATAACATAAGATACAAAGTAATGGAGCCTTTTATACATTGTCGTGTTTATTTAGGAATAAATAATGGACAAATGAAGTCTTTGGACGCCTCAGATGTAAAGTTATTCGCTGTCAAAGTGACGCCAAAATGAATGGGAGTCAATGGAATGCTAACAGTGAAGTTCTGCTACAATGGCGGCGCCCGAGAGGCTTCAACTTCCAGCTGATAGACTACACCCTTGGCGCGACCCGGCCGTGACGTCATCAGCGGCCGCCGCTCGATCGTTCGGTTCGGCAGCTTTCCCGCTGGAAGACTGACTACTTCCACACAGACACACAACACAGGGACGACACGACAAGACAGTGTGTCAGTGTATGAAATGACCGGGAAATGGATATGGAAGGGAGAGTGGAGGAATGGGTGAATGTCCATGTGCGATCAGCATCGTGTGTGTGTGTGTGTGTGTGTGTGTGTGTGCCAGTGCTGCTTCCCTATGGCGTTCCGATCGGCTCTTTATTATAACTTTGCAACATGCACTCGTCTCAATGAACGTCTCACTCAATGTCTTATTTATTTATTTTATTCTGCTATTTATTTCTATTCAATTTAAGACGCTGACGTGACGCAGACGTCACGCAAATCACGCGTGGCAGTGAAGTGTCGAGTCAGACGTCACGTGTCATTCACGTGTGGCAGTGAAGTTATTTATTGTTTTTTTTCGCTAACACGTATTTAACACGCTATTCACAGTACAACACGGCTCAGTGCAGTGTGTCAGCGGCGTTCTGATCGGTTCTTTAATATGACTTTGCAACTTGCACTCGTCTCAATGAACGTGACACTTGCGTCTGTGATTTTTATATAGGATTTGTGTGTGTGTGTGTGTGTGTGTGTTCTTGTTTAACCCACGTTTTGAGGGCCAAATGCCCCCACAAAGATAGAATTATGAAGAAACCAAATTGATATAGGCTATTGCATTTTTATAGCTTGTTGTTGGGGTTGTTATTGTGATTTTAATTTTTTATAATTGTAAAAGGGCTAGGCTACAGCACTTTGGTAAACTAGAAAAATTATATTCTGAAAACTATGTCTGTTAAAAAACATTTTTTACACAAAATAATTTGTGTAAATTCATATTTACTATTTGGAATGAAAAGAAGAATAGAATTGGAAAAATAATATTTTTTATAGATATAGCCTAAGCCATATATAAAACTATGATTACTAAAATTATTATTAAAACATCATGTCTGATATCCGAAAAATAATACAACTACAATCTGCCATCGTAAAAACATGCCAAATGATGCAGATCTGAATTAATTGGGGAAACTAAATAACATTTGCAGGTATGAGAAAAAAGTAGGTTAGTCTGAGACATGCAAGTTTGACTATGCCTACTAATAGTCTATTCAACGGCTTAGTGAAGGTGTAGAAACAGAGATAGTAGTGTGTTATTTAGTGCAGGAGAATATAGTGTAAAGGCAGAATTAAAAGATTTGAGAACAGATCAATTCACAAATGGGAAATAATAAAATATCTATATTGAGGAAGTATCAACATCAAAAAGGCAAGTAATTTCTGCAACATTTACAATTATACACTGAGAATACACCTCAATTTATTCAATAATAAACTGTGCTCGCCTTTCTCTTTTGAGGTGTAACTGTTTTATATAATTCTGTTGACTGTCAGATCGACTGTCAATCAAACTTCAGCGAAACTCTAAAATTAAACATTACAAATATTATTTATGTTAGTTAAATGAGCCCAAATGTTTACAACTACGTTATTTTGTGTTGGTCAAGAGACTCCTAGTGCTGAATATACATACATGCTAGAACAACTTTTTATGATTTCTTCATAAGGATATGTTGACAAGAAACAATGGCAAACAAAAATTTTAACATGATCATTTGTGTAAATTCATATTTACTATTTGGAATAAAAAGCTATAGCCTACATAAGCAAGGTAAAAATCACTTATTGCTAATAAAATACAACTGAAGATCAGTGGGGGAAAATAATAAAGAATGAATAAGTGTGTGAAATGTGCTGGAAACCCCCTTACAGCAGACGCAGACGTCACGTTCATTGGGACGAGTACATGTTGCAAAGTCATATTAAAGAACCGATCGGAACGCCATACTTCCCCAGCTAATGTGACTTTATCACAGCTGTATAAGGCCCTGTCCACACGGAGACATGTCATTTATTTTCGGGAAAAAATGCACAGCAGTCACAAGCAGTGCAGCGCCCGTAGACTACAGTTTAGAGGAGTGCACGTTTGCAACGGGGAAAGCATGAAGCTTACTTGACAACATCAGTTCATATATCAATATCGTAACGAATAGAAATAACCTTAAATGATGTACAGTCTTTCCGTCTCTTATGTATAGTTACTTTTTAAACACGAAAATCGCATTCAGCATTACACGCAAGCGGTTGCCGTGGTAATGAACAACTTGCTTGTTAAAGCGAATGTATAATCCTGTATCTGAGGCAAAATTACTAAATATGCAGCGCGAGTTATATATTTCTAACTCCAAACAATTGGCCACTGACCCAGCTGATAAAATCTTCCTTTGATTCGATACGTGATTTGATTACAACTTGACACTCAAATGAACCGATCGCATTTTACTGATGCAGAAGACGCGCGCGTGCACACGCACTGAGAGGGAGCGCGGTGTGTCAGTGTTCACCGGGCTATGGTCAAATAATGACGCAGTTACAAGGTGTGTATAATTTAAGCTGCTTAGTCAACACTAACAGTAGCTGCTGTCCGGTGTTCATACTGCTGCTCTCCTTCTAGTCTCTTCTGAACTTGATGAGCTCGACACTTCTGAACTTCTCTTGATTAAAGCTCCAGGTGACGGGTTGTCAGATATAAAAAAACAAAAAAAAACAGCCAAACAAGCCCCTTAAAAACGCAGTATAATAAGCAGACATGGCAAAAATGTACCGGGGAACACATGTAAACTAGTATAGTATTACTAATATCCTACAAAATTAAAAGGAAGTAACTAATGTATTATGAATATAGAATAGTTCAATATAAAAAATTCAGATATTATAAACTAATTGATGAAGTAAAGCAATAACATGAAATTTAAAAATTATTCAGCAACACTTTATTTAACGTTGAATTGCACCTATGAGTTGTATTTAATATCAATCAGTTGGGGGCAGTTCATGTGGCGTGGCGCAATGAAAGAATAATTTGAAGGTTTTCCTTATATTTTCTACAACCTAAACCAACAATACGGTTGGTTTTAAACCCCCATTAAATCAAAAGAGCCGACTACGCCACCTGGGTTGGAATATGGGACCCAGGACCCACTTAAGTCAATTATCCCTGAAGGCTGGACAGTATTGACACTCAACCAGTGGTAGATTGATTACACAAGTATTTTATTACCATAAAATCAGAATCTAAATATCAAAACCAGTTATTAGGAAAAACAGGAATGCAGTCCTCAGCACGGTGTGATATGATGTCCTTAAAGTCAATGAATGAATGTCCTGGGTTGGTCCCACAGCACACAGGTCTCCACAGGTCCAGACAGTATAGTTTACTGGGAAGAAATAAGAAACAACTACCAGTATCTCAAGTCCAATGTAAACAAAAATCTAACTACCACTCTTGTGCACACAAATACCCACACCATGCAATCTACACTGCAACCCAAATCAATCACACCACCGCTAGGAGAATACAAAAAACTATGGATAATAAGTTATACTGGCAATCAGTTCCTAATCTATCTTCTGGGTTTAAATGCAAAAAGGTCACAATATCCCTCAAACGATCTTCACTGGCTTGTACTCACAATGAGACCGGGCAGTACTTTCCACTACCCAGTCTAGACGATTTCCAGCGTTGTGCAAACCTCCATCGCCGTCTCACCAGCCGCTGTCTCACTCGTCTCGGAACAGCGCTCGTTGATTCACTCGTCTTCAAACAGCAACTGTTGACACCTCGATTCCGAGTCCGAACACACGCTGGCTCACGCGTCTCCACAGCTGTGCAACGTGATTACTCTGCTTAGCCGCCGTCGTGCTCACCCCCACTGTTGCCTCGTCTCCGAACGATCGCTGCCTCACTCGTCTTCAAACAGCTTCGCCGTGGTTACTCTGCGTCACAATACTCCGACTCGTTCGTTCCCGCACAGCCGTGAAATGTTCGGTTATCACTGCTCAGTGTTCCTGCTCAGACGCCCGCACCTGTTCACAACCCACTCAACAGCAAGACAACGACTTGCACGGACATGACGCAGTCCAAAAAAACACACACCTCAGTCTCTCAAGCACGCGTTCTTAAAGGGCAACAGTCTGCACCTTTTCCTGAAACAGCCTATGACACTAGGTCACCAATTAATCTCTCAACAGGCGTGTAGGCAATAAGCATGACAATACAAATCACTTAATCAATGAACAGATCGTAAAACATGAAAATGTATATTAAAAATGCATCTCAGGCCCCGTTTACACGAGAACGATTCCGGGTGAAAACGTAAAAATATTTTATCGGATGTGACTTTCGTTTACACGGCAACGGCGTTTTGGGGGCTTAAAAACGCAAAAAAGTGAAACCACCCTCCAGAGTGGAAATCTTAAAAACGCTCCACCGTCGCGTTCCCGTCTAAACGGTAACAACGCAAATCTGCTCACGGTGGCTCTCGTCGCGTACGCGTTTACGTCACATGCATGCGCCAGTACTGGAAAATAACAACCAACATGTCGGATTATTTCCATACATCGGACCTTCAAGTTGCCCTAGCAGCTCTGAAAAACATACAAGAGTCTTTTCAGCAGTTGTACAAAATATTCTCAGATATTGGTGTTGTTGTGTGGCAGTGCTTCACATTGCCACCTAGCCGCCTGGAGTGCATACTACATCGAATTTCACACACTTTTGCGTCACCATATGCACGCGGATTTCCCAACCATAACGCTCGTCTAAACGCAGAATAAAAAGTGATGACGCAACGCCACTTTTGCGTTTTCTCTTCAGATCGTTTCCGTGTAAACATAGCCTCAATTCACACCCCTTACATCCATCTAAAAGTTGATGAGTGTGTTTTGTTTACTATATTTAGCTATCAAAATAGTTTACCAAAGAAATAATTTACCAAATAAAATAAAAATCAAACAAGTTAAAAAATACTTTTCATTTCTAAAGTATTTGGGTTTATTTATTATTCTTGATTTTTCAAGAATAACTACATGTATAAATAACTATAGGCCTATCGTGAAATATATCGTTACCGTGAAATAAAGTCATACCGTGAAATAGAAATTTGTGTGTATGGCCAATCCGTGCATTTTGTGAAACGATGATGTCATCACACCACGTGTCAGCATTAGTCACACACCGCTACGTCACACGTAACAGCAACAACGGCGGACTATATGCTTGTGATCGCGCTGCAGAAGCTACTGAGCCTATTAGCTTTACTAAAGCAACATCTTCTGCTCCTCTGCTACTACGCTGAGCAATCTTCGTCTTCAGCTCGCTGTCGTGTTGGGTTCGTATAGAGCGCTCAAGGTCTTGGATTTTGTGAAATAAATTTCTAAATAAATGCGACTTATATATGTTTTTTTCTCTTCATGACGCATTTTTGACTGATGCGACTTATACTCCGGAGCGACAAATAGTCCGGAAAACACGGTATCTGTTCACATCTCAAAAAATGTGTTTTGGGGTTTCATGACCCTTTAAAAATGATATGAAATGAATTTGTAAACATAAATACATCGTCGATTTTAACCTTTGTATTTTTACAATGTTGGTAGTATATTTAAATGAACAATGTGTAGTCTTTCTCCATGTTTCTGCACCTGGATATCCCGGTTTATTTATCAGCAAAAGTCTGCTGGATGAAGCTGAACACGTTAGTTGATCATCATAGATCTGAGTCATTTTCTCTCTCTCTCTCTCTCTCTCTCTCTGTCTCTCTCTCTCTCTCTCTCTCTCTCTCTCTCTCTCTCTCTCTCTCTGCTAATGTAGTTTAAGTGGAAAACTGCTTTATTGAAGACAGCAGGGCTTATGTTTCATTGTTTATAGCAGTGCACTTTCTGGGGTTTCCCTATTGGTCACATTTTAATGTGTTTTTTTATCTAGATAGTAATTGTTTAATTTCCAGCATTTGATACAAGGTTCTGCTCGTGTACATGCAGAAATCTGCCTTTTCAACAGAGAATAAAGAATAGAGACGTCAAATAAATGGCTGAAAATGAAAGAGAAGAAACAGTGTCTTCCAGCACACAGAACTAGTGTGACTGGGTTTTAAAACAGACTATTGAAAACTAAATGCTGCTGTAGCTCTTCAATAAGATGATCATCATAGATGTGAACTATTGTTATTTCTCTGTCTTCAGTCTGTGTGGATGCAGAATTACAGAGGAACAGAGTCTCATCCTGACTTCAGCTCTGAAATCAAACCCGTCACTGAGAGATCTGGACCTGAGCTGGAATAATCTAGGAGACTCAGGAGTGAAAAACCTCAGTGATCTACTGATGAACCCACAATTCAAGCTGGAGAAACTACAGTTAGTATCATTATACTGTACAGCAATTACAGTGTGACTGACATTTTAATGTGTTTTTTATCTAGATAGTAATTGTTTAATTTCCAGCATTTGATACAATGTACTGATTGTGTACAGTTGAGACACCTTAAATAACTTGCGTGTGCAGCAAGCACAAGTTGTGATTTTTGCTGTGCACATGTGTATTAGTGTCCTCTTTAATCGTGGGAAATTTGAACAACGGACGCATCTCCGATCCGAAGATATCGGCAAAAGTGTTTTTTCTAAGATAAGACGTTCACTTCAGCATGCACACTCCACAATGAACAGCTTATTATCCTTATGTGACTGTTAAACGTAACTGGTATCATCACAAACGTTATTCTGTGCCCTAAAAACAGGCATATTTCATGATAGTGTGTCATGCAAGGTCATTGCAAAATCTAGAGAAATGTGCGAGGTGGCCAGCGGGGTAAGTTGAGACACGTGTATCTGTACCCGCGATAGAGTTATATTGCGAAACGCTGTTTAGTTGTTCAGTGTTATGATAACAGGTTAAACGTCGTAATTAGCCAGCATAGGACGCAAATGAAAATAAAATTTGATATTTGTGATATTTAAACTGTGTATTATTAATGAATATATTAAATATACAGTTCCTGTTTTATACATTTTAACCAGTGCTAATTTAAATAAAATTAATGAATTTAAATGGATGAATAAACAAACATGTTGCCCAATTGTTATTTTCTTTCTTTATTATATTTGCAATGAACGGTTAGTTACCTTTACATCATTAAAAATGGGTGTCTCAACTGGACCACATATTTTTTATTTTTATGAGCTAATTGTGTAAAATATAAACTACTTATGGGTATTATTGATTGATAATATCTTAGTCTACAAGCTAATGAAATGTCATGTGGAAATTCACTTCTTTTCAGTATCTATTTTTGTGTGAAAAATCAAAACGCAAAAAAGTGTCTCAACTGTACTCAGTCTACCGTACATGCAGAAATCTGCCTTTTCAACAGAGAATAAAGAATAGAGACGTCAAATAAATGGCTGAAAATGAAAGAGAAGAAACAGTGTCTTCCAGCACACAGAACTAGTGTGACTGGGTTTAAAACAGACTATTGGAAACTAAATGCTGCTGTAGCTCTTCAATAAGATGATCATCATAGATGTGAACTATTGTTATTTCTCTGTCTTCAGTCTGAGTGGATGCAGAATTACAGAGAAAACAGAGTCTCATCCTGACTTCAGCTCTGAAATCAAACCCGTCACTGAGAGATCTGGACCTGAGCGGGAATAAACTAGGAGACTCAGGAGTGAAAAACCTCAGTGATCTACTGATGAACCCACAATTCAAGCTGGAGAAACCTACAGTTAGTATCATTATACGTACAGCAATTTACAGTGTGACTGAAGTTTATTTATTTGAAGACAGCAGGGCTTATGTTTCAAAAGAATATAAATTATATTACTTGGTGTAATTTGTTCATCAAATATATATTTCCTTCAGTTATTTTCATGCTTAATTAAGCCTGCTAAAATGCATTGTATGAGCTCTGTTACTGAACACTGTTTATTCTATTGCTCTATCATATTTTATCTTTCATTTAATAGCACAGCACATATTTAGAGCAGCTCCAGCAGGGTCAGTGCTGAGGATTGGGTCAGGGGTTCAAATGTTTAGACAACAGTGAAATATCAATTCTTTATTCCCATTTTGATACTACAACAAAATCTACCAGCCTAATTACTGTGAATTTACAACATTATTAAAGACAAGTAAGCAGTCACTAACCCTTAATCAGTGTTTGGGGTACCAGGGGACCCCACTGGACTTTTCCTTCATTTTTTAAAAGTGTTACCTTCATCTCAGGGGCATGAAACTCTGTGACTTTTCCTAAATAAATCTATCTAAACATGCACAAAAAAACTGGGCTTGATTTGGTTGTTCTAAAGGATTGTAAATTGTTTTTTACCGTTTAAGGTGTTTGGGTCAAAATGACCCCACATTGAAAATGAATGAAAAAAAAAAGTAAATCCATTATAAATCTGAAATTTCTACATATAAACCAAGGACTGGTCCTAGAGCATAAATAAAAGTGGAAAGAACTTTTCATCTCATACACACACACACACACACACACACAATGTATGTGACTGCAACAGAGAGCATTTTTACAGAAATTGGCAAAGAAAATAAACAAAACTGGCATAAATGTAAAAAAAAAAATACATTTAAATCAAGGTCTGGTCTTAGAGCATAAAGACAAAGTGCAACGAACTTTCTATCTCATACACACACAAACCACCCATCATGTACCGTAATTCCTCACATAAAAACCGGGACCTTTATTTCCTGATCTGCAGAAGGTAACCAGCTTTTATTTGAAGCAGGCTTTATTAGAGGACAGGCCGTTAGATTCTAATTCCATTTTTTCATAAATAATAGGATTGGGCCGATAGATGATGCAATCATCTATCGCGATGGCTGACAGACATCACTATGTTGAGACGGCATCGGGATCCCCCCGCCCGCCCTGTTTCCATGGTGGCGTCATGCTTGGCACGCAGTGATGTACCACAGCCAAAATTGCGCTGTATGACAGATGTAGCACTTTTTTCTAAATATTAACAAACTTGCTTAAACTTCCAAACTCCGATTCTCAAATACAGGTAAGAGAGTTGTTGTTGTGGTTTAAAAACCTTTACGTCATAAATGATCTGATCTGTATACGTGAGATGTTTGTTTGGCCGCAGTTCAGAGATTCCTGTCTGTTGGATTTTATTACAGCACGTGAATTCATCAGTTCTCATCGAAATACATTAAAGTATAGTGGCCTGTGAACTGGAGAAGAACAGAGTAAACTGTATAGTTACTTGCACTGTGATATGAATAAAACACCTCGGCAAATATATTTTGAATGAATTGTTATTGCCGCTTCCATAGACACTATTGTGCATTTTACAAACTATAAATGTATTGTTCTTCTATAAATTTATATGTATATAATTGTTGAAACCTAAAATATAAATGATGATGTGGTTAAAAACACTGAATAGTTGTGATCATACGGTATGACAATGCGCTGAAAGTCCGTCTTTAGCTCGTCGTGAAAGCACAGTTTGAATCTGGCAGTTATGTCGCGTCAGAGCGGGGCCGACATCGATGATGAGAGTGTAGAGGAAAATATATGCTAGTGGAAATGAGAATTGTTCGTTACGATGTCATTATAGTGAAAGGCACAGGGATTACCTATCAGCACTAAATTTTCCGCGGCCTTAATTTGAGACCGGCCTTTATTTGTCTGTGTTGACCCCGCCCCGGGCACTCGCAGAGGCCCGGCGTTTTTAACTTGGACGACCGGTTTATATTGGAGGACTTACGGGTTTGTGACAGCAACAGAGGAGCAACTTTTATTTACGAACTTGTCAAAACATCAAAAATTCAACTAACCTGGCATAACTACTGACCAAAAAAAATCACACAATGCAAACTTGGACCATGCCATGTGTCCCTCATCACACACACACCCACACACCCACACACCAAACACACACACACACACACATCACACACACACACACAGAGAGAGAGAGGAGCACGAGAGGGAAAAAGTGACTTGGCAATGTTTCTGCAACATGTAAGGATAAATAATTTGCAACAGCCGCATACTTTTCCAAATATATCAGACAACGACAACAAATTCTAACTTGGACCATAACTGGAGAAAGATTTTTCAGACTGTTTACATATATAATCTACAAACAACACCTATCATAAAGATTGTGCGGCGACAGTGAAGCCATCAAGAAACAGATAGTGGACAACAGTCCTATATGGACCTCTCTTGGAAATACTGTGGTCATTGGCACTTTTACTTGCATTAAATATAATTCCTAAAGTTTTTCCACAAACCAGCAGAAGGCAGTGTTGCAATCGCCTAAACACATAGGAGCAAAGTCCCTTAAAACTATTTAGATATCATGCAGATTGTTCCTTTCAAGTGCTTTTACTTCTAAAAACAATCATTTATCATGAGCCAATTGGTATGGCCCGAGGTTAAGGAAATGTGCAGTAACGTAGGTAAACACCTAACTGCCACAATTCCCCAAAAACCACTGCTACTAACTGGATACGTGGCATAGTGAACAATAACAAAAAAAAAGACTATTTCCATATAACTAAAAAATATATTCGATCCTTATGCAATCTGCTCTTAAAAAGTCTTGGGGACTGTTAGTCCCCCAAATCACCATCTAGTGATCTTTTTTGCACATCTGATAAAATATAAAACACCAAAATAATCAAAGAACTAATACGCACAAATACCATACCATATAACAAGACAAGGCTACAAATGACCACAACCAGTGTCCTTGGAGATTTTTCGGGGAGATCGAACCGTCGTTTTCAGAGTACAGCAAATTGAATAACCGTCAATCCAATTGTGATAATAAACACTGCCTAATTCATAACGTGTTAAAAACAAAAATTCAACATAACGACTTTTTGTACCGTTACAAAAGCTCGGACTATTTAGTCAAGAGCAAGTGAGTAATTTCTTTGTGCGTTAGTTATTGCATGAGCATTAAAACGCCAGCCTCCGGTGGATTCGGACCTGCTGGCCTTTCAGACCGAACTTCCGTTCCACACGGATACTTAATACAGCCATTACCGTGTGACTGACGTTTATTTATTTTGAAGACCGCAGGGCGTTAAGTTTCATTGTTGTATAGCAGTGCCCCTATTCGGGTTTCCCTCGTGCGCACATTTTAATGTAGTTTGTATTTATCTAGAGCGTAATGTGATAAATTTCCCGGCCTCCTTGGATACAAGGGTACATGAGATGGGGCCCAAGCAGAAATACTGGCCTATTTCAACAGCGACATGACGACTAGAAACGTCAAATTTCAACATGGGCTGAAACATGACAAGAGCAGCCACAGTGTCCTACCAGCACCACAGCAACTAGTGTGACAGGGTTGTAACCCCAGACTATTGGAAACTACATGCTGCTGTGCTCTTCAAATACGCTGATCAGCAGCGAGGTAGAACTATTGTGTATTTCCTCTGGTCTTTCAGTTCTGAATAGATGCAGTA
>JAVALU010002173.1:0-29460 GCA_030770095.1 Gila robusta | reverse complement strand
GTGTTGCTTCTATCCAGTTCTGAGGAGCTGGATGTTGCTTTTTAGTATATATAGGGAGATGTGGAGGTATTGCCCCTTTACACTCCCGGAAAAGCGATGAGTTAGTGGAGTATTAACATGAGCTGTAGAAAATAAACTCTGCATTGTATGGCCAGTGACTAGGACAGGGAGTCTGTTTCTAAATTAAAAATTAGATGAAGAGATTTCCCCGTCACGAGTGCAACCTCCACGCCGGTGCGTGCTGTCTTTTTTTTCCCCGATCTCCACACTGAGGTGTCGAAATCGTGGGAAAAACCCAGGTGGTTCATATAGAGAAAAATGTTTAGTACCCAGTCTTCAACATTATTTAAATATGGGGGCGCGGGGGCGGGGGGGGGGGGGGGTGGGGGGGGGGGGGGGGGCGGGGGGGGCGGGGGGGGGGGGGGGGCGGGGGGGGGGGGGGGGGGGGGGGGGGCGGGGGGCGGGGGCGGGGGGGGGGGGCGGGGGGCGGGTTAGGGGGGGGGGGGGGGGCTGGGGGATTAAAATCATCTTGGTTGTTCGACGATGCTCGCGTGGTAGAGACGATTGCGAGTTTTCTCTCCCTCGAGGCTGCGTTTCATCTGTTAAGGCTTCGGCAGTTCCCACCAA
The DNA here is from genome assembly GCA_030770095.1 of Gila robusta. Classification (NCBI taxonomy): domain Eukaryota; kingdom Metazoa; phylum Chordata; class Actinopteri; order Cypriniformes; family Leuciscidae; genus Gila; species Gila robusta. The sequence continues at coordinate 28,833 of JAVALU010002173.1, read as the reverse complement.
GCCTCTTATGAATATTTCATTTTTTGTGGGTAAAGCGTATTCGGCAGCAGTCATGTACTGCATAACTAGGTATATTAATGGAAAAAATACGGGCTTACCCAGGCTGACCTGCTGAGGGACGTGAGGGAGGAAGTGAGGTGGTCAGTGCTGACGTTGGTTCACGAGAACTGCGTCAGGCGGCTGATTTTTCCCTGCGTGGCCGTAGAAAGACATCTGTGGTTGGAATTCAGACAAATATAGAATGGGGAAAAGGAAAAGCTTTCCCCTGTGTTAGACACTCCGCTCTCGCCCCCTGGGGTCTATTTGGCTGGTGCTGGTAAATTCTGTCAATCACAGTAAATTCTCAGGAGATAGGAAAATAGCAAAACAAACAGCTTTTAAAGGAATTTTCGACCCTTTTAAAAATTCATGGCTCCCTGGGGTCTGCTGGGCGGGAGCACTGACCAGCGGAAGTCACGTTGCCGAGACTCATCACGTAGTGGGCGCTGATGCAGAGTGTCGCGGTCGACGTGCCTCCCCCTTGCTGGACAGTGGGCACAAGCCGCGGCCACTCTCAGCCGCAATTCTCCCAGTTATAGAAAAAACTGATCTGAGCGGACAGTTATTATTAGCTAAGAAGGCTTCGGCTGATGAAAGGAAAGTCTGCGGCGCCACGGCCGCGCAGGGACAACTGAGGGTGGTTCCCACCGAGGGCGGAAAAGGTGTTCACCTCTTTCTACGGTGGGCCACATTCGTCCTCGGTGCCCTCAGGGGCCCGTTCTGGCAACCCCGCCTTTTTCATTTGCCGGGGCGCAGGCTCCCGGTCCCAGCGAGCGATTTACCCGAGGGCACGCTCGTCTCCCTTCTGAGGGAGGGTTTCAGACGCGGTTAAACCAGTTGTTCCCTGCGGTGTGCCGTTACAGGGCGCTGGTTTGTCGGCTCAAGTTACACCAGAGGCAGTTCGAGAGACTGGTTACCCCTTAGGAGATTTATGGCAGAGTGGGAAAAGCTTCCAAAAATATTATTGGGTCCTGCAGGACAAGAGAAAAGGAATTATGCTATCAATTCTGGTGTCGTCCACCAAGATTCGTGGGGTTCTGCCTACAGTGGTGGGCCCGAGGCAGGCTTGGTTATGGAAAAAAGGTGGAAAGCATTACTCTTCAAAGGAGGCTATAGAACGGGTTCTCCTCCCAGTGTGGAGTCAGGCTATTAGGCCGATATTTATCGTTCCAAGTAGGATGGGGGGTTGCGTCCATATTTTAGACCTGCGCCTATTGAATCGCTCGGTAGGGAAGCCAAAATTCAGGTTGCTTCTATTCAAGCAGATCGTGTACAGATCAGATCCGGAGGAAGGGGTCTGTTCACTGATGAGAGCTAAGGGGACGAGTGTACTTACCCATTTCCAGTCCACTTCCACAACCACAGGGCTAAGTGCCTGACGGTTCGCCAAACCCCCCCCCCCCCCCCCCCCCCCCCCCCCCCCCCCCCCCCCCCCCCCCCCCCCCCCCCCCCCCCCCCCCCCCCCCCCCCCCCAAACAACCCCCCCCCCCCCCCCCCCCCCCCCCCCCCCCCCCCCCCCCCCCCCCCCCCCCCCCCCCCCCCCCCCCCCCCCCCCCCCCCCCCCCCCCCCCCCCCCGGGGGCGAGGGTGTACCAAGCACAGGGTTCGTCCCGTTGGGCACTAGCGTTGTTTCTCCCCGCACTTTCCACGATATGCTTGGACGCTAGCTATTAGGCCCTATGATGCTTCATGGGTGGGCGTTTCATCTCCTGTTCATCAACGTTGGGGTGTTTTTAGTTCAGGACTGTGCTGATGGCGGATGCGGCATGCGACCCGATGGTCGGTATCTCGTTCATATCAGGTAGTTGGGGTTGAGGCTGCGATACGCAAATAGGAACAAGCTGTATGATCTCCCTTCGCAGAAGACCACTTCTTCTGCGGTGTCGTTTGGGTTTCGGTTTCGATTGCAGGCGCGACTCGCTCCGGAACCGCATCGGCTTCGATTCTCTCAGCTGTGGAACACAGTAAAGCTAGGCCCAGCTACTATGACTGTAAATCCAGTTTTAGAGCTACTTGTAGGGTCTTGATGGACAGCCAGCGTCCTAAAGTTCATATCCTTGCGGACGGCCTGCTGTACATGATGGACCGCTGCAGTTGGTGGCCTGCAGGGACCAATGGGATTTCCTCTCCCGAGGGGGAAATCCGACTCCGCACGGGCAAAAAGTCACGCGGCGCTGCCTTCGTGCCTCTGGTCATGTGGACAAGTAACTTGGTTTCCTATTCATAAGGGTCCTGTGCTGGGTCGCGTGGCGCTAATGGGCGGATGCGTCACTCCACAGGGTGGGGGGCCCGCCGGTACGACGCCCACGTGGTCGTTCCAGCCACAAGGTCGTTGTCGCAGGACCCATCAGCTATCATGGGCTTAGGTAAATTTTGTCTAGAGATGGGGGCGGTTGTTCCATGGCTGCTGAAACACTTCCTAAGCAGACCTGAGTAGGGCATCATGTGGTAGTTCAGTCAGACAACACGGCGGCGGGTCTCTTATATAAATCTTATGAGGGAGCCGGCGGTTTCGCCGGCTTAGGAAAGGTGGCCCGTCAGATCCTCCTGTTGGTCCCAAGGGAGGTTACTATTCTCTGAGGAGCAATGTAGCTTCCATGGGTATTGGAATAGTCTGGGTAGCACGACTGCCCTGACGAGGCAGGGGGCCGGAGGGGCCTGGGGGGTTGGAGGACTCCCACCCCGAGGGGGTGGAGCTCCGTAGGGTGCGACGTTTCGGTCGCGCCGAGGTGGGACCTTATTCACTTCCACAGGATGACACGCACGTGTCATCTGTGGTTTTCCATTTCAGCATCCACGCCACCTCCTGGGGTTGGACGCTATGGTAGTGCAGCCGGGGGCCGAGGTCACGTTCTGTACGCCTTTTTTTCCCCGTAGTTGCTCCGCTTACCTGGAGTTCTGGGAGAGGGTTAGCCAGGGCCCGGGGTCAGGCCTAATACTAGTAGCCCGATCTGGCCGGCACGAGTACGGTTTGCCGGTACCGGATTGCACCTCATATACTGGACACGATTGCTCCCCTGTGGAGCCACGTGGTCTAGGTGGGGATCTAACTCTCTCAGGAGGGCTTCAGCAATGACAAACTTTCACCCCGCCCTGCCAATATGTCGGGCTTGGCACTCTGTGGGGGCCTCAACTGCACATCGCAACTTTACACGGCCCCACCTCTCGTGGTGGTTTGAGCCCATTACCAATACCAGACGCTCCCTATCACGCACTTCTTCCTCCCCCCCCCCCCCCCTTTCCCCTTTGCCCAGTCCCCCAGGGCGCTTTATTGGCCTTGCAAGTGGATAATCCTTTAATCACGTCTTCGGTGGGGTGGAGGATCACCTGCATGGAACCCGGTTAACGGCCCAGTGGGTGCAGCTGTGCTGGTACTTCCTGCAGCGAGGGCTTCGCCACAGGGGCTCTATCACCCCTCCACACTAAAGGTGTAGTGTGGCGGCATCGGGCTGCTCTTACCATCGTCCCGTTCAGTGGGGAGTGGCTCTCTCGGGAGGACATCCCCGCGTGATAATCTCGTTGCCTTCGTGGCACATGGAGGGCTGAGGGCCCAGCATGTTCAGTAACCGAGGGTGCCGGCCTGGGATCGTGGCCATCGTAGTATGAAGGGCTTACCCGTAGCCGCCTCTTGAACACGATCGAAGATGGGCCGGAGATTGGGGGGCGATAGCGGGCTGAAATGCGGGGAGGATTTCGGCTTGCTATCACTCACTCTCTTAAGAGAATACGGGTGATTTGCCAGGCATCCTGGCGGTTTCACCCTTGTCGTGCCCCTGGAATTTTCGCATCGCATCGGCTTAAGGTTTGCAGCTTCCTTAGACCAGGTTACCGTTCCCTCGGTCCCTACTAATGTTGTTGGACCTACAGGTCTATGCAGGCCTTTTTCTGTCCATCCTCCATTTTCTGTACGTTCTGACCAGGAGAAACTTAAATTTACTCTGCCCCTGTGCCTAGGGGCGTTAGACGCCTATCGCGGCACAGAATTGCCCTGTGGAGGGAAGTCAGAAACATACTAATTGTGCGGTTTTTGGGCCTCCCAAGAAAAGGGGTGCCCCGCCGTTCTAAACAGAGAATGAGACACAGTGGGGTGGGTCGAGGCGATCTCCACTTGCTCTATGAGTCGCGCTGGGTCAGCCTGTACACCGTGGGCAATGGTACGTAGCCACATCTCGTAACTGGAGTTTGGCGGCTTGCTAAAGCCTTATTGTCAGGAGTTCCCTCAGTGGACGTTTGTGTTGCGGCATGGAAGGTCTTCACCGCATTACTTCGCATTATGATTATCACCTAGACTTATTTCCTTCCCCCTGGGGCACAGGTGCTCTCGCCCTCTGTGCGCTAGTTCTCACATGGCGGTCACTTGTCCTATTGGCGACGTGGGTTATTAGCGGTTCCACAGCTTGGACGCAGACTCGAGATTCCCTTGAAAGGGACGTTCTGTGTTACGTATGTAATACCTTAGTTCCCCCCTGATAGGGGAATCGAGACGCTGCGTCTTTCTACACATATATCCAGGCATTCACCGCTAGCGGCTTCCTTCAGGCCTTTCAGAAGCTTATTGCGCTTGTGTTTATGGGGGTGCTCTTATAGTTTCCTGTCGATCAGCTATGTGTAAATGTGCTATATAAATAAAATGTACTTACTTACTTACTTACTTACTTACTATGGAGGCTTTCCATTGCCCAAAAGGTTCTTTATAGAGGGTTTTCACTACATGTCATCAATTCGGAAGTCGGCCATTTTGGAGGCACTGAACGTAAACAATGCCACTGAACTGAACGGACTTGCATATTTGGCTGATTATTGCTGCTGAAAAATGGTCGTGTTTTGGTCTGTACAAATCGGTCGCACCGGGAAAAAACATTTCGAGTTCTATAGACTGCCAAAAGTTAAAGAGAAGAGTGCAAAAAATGAATGAAAGAAGGTGTTTGTGGTTGAGAGAGGCACATCATTAGCCACATGTGTAAATGAAGCGTTGACTATGGCTAAAATGTTGACGTAAAGTAGTTAACTATGGCTACATTCACACTGTCAGTCCAAATCCGATTATCTTTGTATCCGATTGGAATCTGATCTAAAATGATGTCCACACTGTGTATAGCAACTATTCAGATCCGATTTGTGTGTTCATGCAGCTCTTTGGCAATATGGCAATGACGTTGCGTTGATGGAGGGGTTTGTATTTGCAATAGAGATGTTGTCTTATTTAAATTGTACAACATGGAAATGTGTAGCCGCCGCGCTGGACTACTGCGTCTTGAGCTGCAGAACTGTAGGAGGCTGGTATGCACAGCTTTTTTTCCACGCTCTTATCTGCGCCGGTTTCAAAAATAATAATTTTCTGCTTGTCCGGGACTTTGCAACAACACAGCCTTGTTTCTGCAGCGACTTTCAGCGTGTTCTACATTTTACGTGGCGTGAGAAAGTCACATACCACGCGAAATCCGATCAGAGTGTTCAGACTGAAGCGGATTTCCTGATATGTGATTTGAATAGGATTTCAAACCACATATGGATGTAGCTTGAAACAGATTTCATGTGCTTTTTTTGGACTGACAATCTGAACGTAGCCGATGTTGGGATAATAAATAGAAGGAAGAATAGCGATAAGGGCAAGAGAGGCTAGCTCGTTCGGTTCTTTACCACATATTAACTTTAGTTCGTCAAAATTCTGCGCTCTTTCCTGCTTACTATAATAATAATAATAATAAGTTTAATTTGTATAGCGCCTTTCCCAAGCTCAAGGACGCTTCACAGTAACAGAAAAGAACAAGCAACAGTTTACACGTAAATGGACAATAGACATTTGCCCAGTCCATAAAGCAAGATGAGCGATTGCAGTTGCATATCGCATTACATTTGGAATACAAATACACAGAAACAAAAAAACACTTTACAGACAGCATGGAAGGTGAACAATTGAAGTAAAGATGCAAAAGAAACGTGTCATGACTGATAATACTGTCTAAACAAATGGGATTTGAGTTTTGACTTAAATGCATGCAGCGAGGTTGTTGTCCTAAGAGCCAGGGGAAGAGAGTTCCATAGTTTAGGGGCTAAAACGGAAAAAGACCTGCCACCCATAAATGATAAACGAAATCTCTGCTCACAGAGGAGTTCACAACCAGAGGATCTGAGAGTTCGAGGGGGGATATAAGGAGAAATTAAGTCAGAAATATAGGAAGGAGCAAGACCATTTAGTGACTTAAAGGGAAGCAGAAGAATTTTGTAAGTAATGCGGGATAACACAGGTAGCCAGTGGAGTTTGAACAGAATTGGAGTGATATGAGCAGATTGTTTAGTAGAAGTTAGTAATCTTGCGGCAGAGTTTTGAATATATTGCAAACGCGAGATAGAGTGTGCTGGTAGTCCAGAAAAAAGAATATTACAGTAGTCGAGGCGAGATGTGATGAACGCATGTACCAGCAATTCAGCGTCTTTTGGGCTTACATAGGGCCGGAGTTTGGCAATATGGCGGAGTTGCAAAAATGAAGCTTTACAGAGTTGACTAATATAAGCGTCGAAGGTCAGTGAAGGGTCGAGAGTGATACCCAAGTTTTTGACAGTGGCAGATGGAATAATTGATGTAGCTTCAAGGTCAAGTCTGGGAGTATTAGTTATATTTTTTGTTAGAGATGGTGGACCAGTAATTAAAATTTCTGTTTTAGTCAGATTCAAACTGAGAAAATTGCAATTGAGCAAGGTCTTTAATTCATTAGCCTAATACATGATGATAGTGATGTAGTATGGTGAATAGAGTCTGGGCAGCAAGCAGTATATATCTGGATATCGCCGGCATAACAGTGGTATTGAAAACCATAGCGGCGGATAATTTGTCCGAGAGGCAAGATGTAGATAATAAATAATAATGGGCCGAGAACTGATCCCTGGGGAACACCTTGTTTGAGAGATACAGTGGGAGATTTATAATTGTGCATGGTGATATAGTATTTTCTGTCTGTCAGATAGGAGGAAAACCAGGATAATACAGCTCCTGAGATACCAATCTCTGAGAGGTGCATGAGTAGGACTTTATGGCATACAGTATCAAAAGCTAAGTCCTTCTCTATATGATTTCGCAGCTTCCATGTGTTTTTTTTCCGTAGTTTAGACATCATAAATTAGTGTAACAATGTGTTCAGTAGTACATAAACAGTGCAATCCATGCTGTTGTTTACATAGTATCTCCAATATGGCCGTGCATCCGGGTAACTGACCAAATCGTGGTGTAGGTGCAAACCCTCTATCCACCTCCTGACGAGCTTTCGACTGTGTTTCGAATTATGGGTGGTACTTCCGGTTTGGGGAACTTCCGTTCAAAAAGACTGAAACGATTCATTTTAAATCATAAGGTTGCCCTACAAATAAAGCTGATCCGTCAGTTTGACTCAATGAGATATCAGTTTTCTTTCATGTTTTATTTAAGAATAACATGAGAATAACGTAACACTTGGAATTTTAATGTGACATGTTATAACAAGAATATCTAAGGCAAGAGCTCTTTTCAGTCGCTGCTTTTCCTCATGATTATTTTCTTTTTTCCGTTTGCATTCGGCTGTAATAGTATGAAAAAGGTCAACATATACTGTACATTTGTGGTCTGTTGTCAACGATTTAATTTACGATATATGCCATTAATAATTCATTTATTATCTGTCATATATCTGTATATTATTAAGGCAACGTCTGTTACATAATACAGATTACCACAGTGATATTTAATCGTCATTTGCTGTGGAAAGATTCGCACTTTTGGGGTTATTCATGGCCTGTTGAAAGTACCTTGTTGATGCTTTTACACTTTTAAATGTACTTTTAATGTTCAATGTTTGAAGGGTGAGTAGAATAATGTAATGTCATTGTACACAGTTTAAAAAATATATATTATTGCGTCCATAGAGGTAGTCTTTCACTGATTGTTTACAGCATAATGGAAGTTATACCCATAATTTGCGCAAAGCGTCATGGGGCGCAGGAATAATGTGGATAGTTGAAAATGTTTTTTTGTAATGGCATTGCTGTGAAAACACCCTTTTTGAACCCATATTTTCTGCTTCAGATTAAAGTACAGAAGGGTGGGCACCAGACCTCACCAAGTGAGGAGGCACGAGTAAAATCAGTCCAATGGTGTGACGAGACGTCAGAGGCGGGTGATGTCACCAACCAGGAAACTATAAAGCCTGCCCAAACAGTGTAACGCTAGCTTCTGTGTCTTCAGCAAGCGCTCTATGTGAATGGTGTGTCTTATTAGGTGTTGTCTGTCTTTCATATATATATATATATATATATATATATATATATGAAATGTATAATGTATACATATATATAACATATATATATATATAATGTGTATTGTAGCAAGGTTCCGATGTTATGGGAAGAAGGAGGCAGGAACCGGTGAACATGTAACATTTTTAATCAAATAAAAATACAAAAACAAAAGTATAAGCCAACAGCCCCTCACGGACGACTGCTGGCCACACAAAACAGAAACAAAACACAACATAAAACCAGGCCTGTTCCTCTCTCGATCTCCTCTGTCATCGCTCCACCTTTTATGCTTTTGCTCCTCCGTGAGAGATACGAGACCAGTGTGTCGCGCAGGTGGCGCTCTGCCGCGCTCATCAGTAATCACACCACCGGCCATTCTCCCACGGCCCTCGGCCTCGTCCTGCTCGCCACATATATTATGGCGAGCAAACAGCATTTTAAATTGTGTGTGCGGGTGCTGGCTGTGCAGACTGTGATCCACTTCCTTTAAGGATGCTCCGCTCTCGCCTGGCTGTCTTCGAGGAGACTGCTGCAGGCTCGCATTCCTCACGGTTCGGGGACCTCTGTTGCCAAGGCACAGCGGCGATCTAGATCGCGGGGATCGCAAATGCGTCTATCAAAGCAGAGGGGTTTGAGACGGGCCCAGCCTTATCTCAACTCTCACCTGATAGATCTAGTGCCTTTTTCCGGTGTCAGGAAGCATGCATTGTGGTTCCTTCAGCACCAGGTGAGGCACCGGTGCTTCATATGTCCAGCTCTGAGGAGATTGATGTAGAAAGCATCGAAGCAGGGTGATGACGCTCGCCAGCTATCGCTTCCCTCAGTCTGCATCGTCCCTAAAGGCCCTGATTCTGGAATGGAATAATATGCTGTTGTTGCAACCAGACTGCTGACAATATGTTAAAATATAGAATACAATTATATTTAAAATTAAAATTTGGTGCTTTACTTTATTGTGGTAATCAAAATCAATTCAAAATAATTGTTATCCGCCATCATCATCCTCATCCTCATTTCATTTTAAATATTTAAAGCAAATAAAATACAAACAAATAACTATTACTGTCAGGGTTTATCTGTGTTTGTTTTGGTTTTCAGATTTTGCACGTTTTAGTTTAGTTTTCTTTGGGTTTTCATCTGTTTCTATGGTTTTGGAACACCTGGTATTCATTACATTGATTGGTTTGGTCTGTATTTAAGTTATGCGTTTTCCTCAGTTCATTGTCTGTCTCTATTTTATATATGGTTGGGCTGTTCTTTTTGTGTTTTGCCATTTAGTATCTTGTATATCTTGAGTATCTTGTTATTTTTAGTTTTTGTTTTATTAAAGAACTGCTGCACCTCCAGACATTTCTCATCATTACCTGCAATCGGCCCTGGGCCCCTGACACTAACAACTCTAAAACTCTTTGTGAAATCTTTGTGGCTCATTGAAGTGAAAGTGTTACAACCCAAAATGTTGACACCACTCATATATTGATCCTCATTCTGAACCTCTTTGTACCTTTTACTCAGACAACCTCCTCCTTTATATATATATATATATATATATATATATATATATATATATATATATATATAAATAATTATTACCACCACAAGAGCACTAAAAGCTATCAAACAAAGGCCTACATCAGCCTTTTACAATAGCATAAAGAAAGCCCTACATTGTAGCTACTAGACTTGTTGTGTTTTTTAATTTGTGATTCTTGTAAATTGAAACATAATTGCAAGTAACCTAATGTGATAAGGTAGCGTAATTAAAAGCACAATAAATTAAAAAACGCATTTTCAGTATATTTGTATGCTGTAATAATAATAATAATACCAGAATGGTTAAAGCAACAGGTTGGCCAAATAAACCAACAAATTAGTTATTTTCCAATTTATTGGGAAACAATAGGTTGGTGCTATATCAACCCATCATTGGGTTATCTGATGGGTCATTTTAAAACCAACTTTTTAAGTGAGTATAAGACAAAAATATCTACCTAATTTTTTAGACAAGGCGTCATACCATTAGACTAGACTAAAATTAGTATTTTGAAAGGAAAGCCATGCGATTGTCATTGGGTTTTATATAAATACTTTGAACAAGCTTCCAAAAAGGAATCCTATTGTTTTTCAGATGTTTTGTGAAGGTGTGGAACAGCCCTTGTAGTACAGTTCAAATTGTGTCTCCGAATAAAAGAATACACATAACACATGACAGCACACATAATGACTGTCTGGTGTCTGGGCCAACACCTTGGAAAGCTATTTCCTTAGTCACACATCGATGAACCGATAAAAGTTTTTGTTTTGTTTTTCACTGTTAACGTATGAGATGATTAAGAGTGCAAATATACATTAAGATTTAAAAAAAAACATATACCTTTATCATGAATCTTTATCTATAAAACCACAAGAAACATTAGTTTATAATCTTTGCCATACAGTGAATACTAATAATGATTCTTGCTGCATGATATTCTGAAAAAGAAAGATATGAAAGAAAGAAAGAAAGAAAGAAAGAAAGAAAGAATACATCTGGACAATTTTGGAATATGTAGTTATGTAGTTAATGTAGTATTATGTAGTATGTAGTTAAGTCAGTTACATTAGTACAGTAGTTAGGCTAATAGTCTACACAACCTAATTAAAACATTTGGTTTTTGTGATGTACAATATAAAACAAAGATAAATAATCCGAACCTTTGCACTTTAATGTAAAATTTACAATTGCGAGGGGATCTCCTGTGCGGTTACCTAACAGATTTATTTGGATTCAGGTTTGGGCTCTGGTTGAGTGAGCCATTCAAAAAAAAAAAAATTTCCAAGAAGAAGCAATTCTTTTATTGATTTAGATGTGTGTTTGGGATCATTGAGTTGAAAGGTGAAAGTCCTCTTCATTTTCAGATTTCTACACCAGAAGGTTCAGTGCCAAAATTGACCGGTACTTGAAGCTATTCGTGATTTCCTCAAACTTGCAAGAAAAGCTTCCCAGACCAGTTTTCTCTTTGTCTTCTCAGAAATTTTGGAGGGATGCCCAGTTCTTTGTAATGACACTATATATAGACAGAGGGTATGATCGTGACATCACTGTCAGCTGGGCGATACCACTTATTTTGTTTTCGATACGATACCGATACTCTTAAGACCAGTATCGTCGATACCGATACCAATACGATACCTCTAAACTGAACTTTTAAATTTTAAAATTTCTTAAATTATTGAATTACTAAGATTAAAATGGGTAATGATACCCACTAAACATTATATTTGAAAGGCATTTTAACATTCAATATGCCTTAATTGGAATTTATTAGATTATATATTTTTATTTACACATGGTTAAAATGTTTACTTGTAGTGTCTACAAAATATTATAGGCCTATTGAACTATGGTCACTGTAATGTTCATTTTCATAAGGGACTGCCAGTGACAGGCTGTTGCACCAATAAATGTAACCTTTTTATTCTGACAGTGTATGATTTATATTAAAATTAGTTACAGAATAGAACATCAGTATGAACTTTTAACATTCAATTTAAAACAATTTAATAGCACAAATTTGCACAATGCTACAATTTGTTTATTGTGAAATAGCTCAAACATATATTTTTCTGTCTTCTGTTAAGCATTGTTTGAATCACTGATCTATCTAATGACAATATATAGATTAGTGGTTTAAATGCATTGTTGGCAGCATAGACATAATAAATACATAGACGCCCTATTTATGGAATGCCAAAGCTGACTTAATTAAAAATAAATAAATACATAAATAAATATACGAAGAAATGTAAAAAAGCAAAAATACATAAATAAATACATAAATAAATATACAAAGAAATGTAAAAAAGTACAAATAAATGAGTATTTATACTTTTATTTCCTTATTTATGTATAATTGTATTTTTTCACACATTTATTTATTATTTTATTTATACATTTATTCATTTATTTATTTCCACTTTTATTTATTTCCACATTCATTTATGTATATATGTTTTTATGTCTACATTTATTTATTTTCACATTTATTTATTTCTACATTTATTTATTTCCACATTTATTTATTTCTACATTTATTTATTTCTACATTTCTTTGTCCGTATGCTAATGAGGGGGGCGTGTTTTACCTCAGACATCAGCAATCGATCTCCGAGTGGCAGTGCTGAACCTTTGAGGCCACAGTGACACCTTGTGGTGTGTGACCAAACGAAACGCAAGAGGTGTGCGGACAATATCACATTTTAAGTCATGTATATCACCCTAACTGTATGTAGGGTAGGCTATATAGGGTTAACACACATAGCACACATGAACAGAAACTGCACTTCAACGGGTCCGATAGCAGACACTTGGACATGGAAGCGCATGAAAGTATCCACTATTAATAACAATGTAAACGCGGTGGATAGGGCTGATAAGAGCTTGCGTTTATTGCGTTTATAACCCATTGGTAAGAAATACGAGGGGCTTCCGACAGGCCTGTAGTCATCTGCATTTGACCCCCCCCCCCCCCCCCCCCTCCATCATTTCATATTTCTATATTCATTTATTTTTAACATTAATCTCATAACGACTTTTATGCAATTGTAATTGCAGTGTAAAAGCATTCTCCTCTGTATTAAGATTTTGACTTTTAATGACTTAATGACTTTTGTTAATTTTATTTTACTGATAACAGCCATAGTGCCTTATTATACTTATAACTGAGTAGTTTATCGATTAATATTAAGAACTTGACATATATGATGATGTATCAACCTATTTAATAAGGTTTGGGTAGATATAAAATCAATTTATAGGGGTAAATATCACCACGACCATGGGCACGACAGGTGCTGTTTGAATGGGCATGATGATGCTTCTGTCCTCCACTGCATGGGGTGAGATGCGTGGCTCACTAGCCGCGTTTACATGAGCCCCTTTTGTTTGATTTAAGAATAATTCCAAATTGATGACTTGTGATTAATCAGTATCTAAGAGCAGCATCTATGAAATATGGGTTGTGTTTTAAGCATTTGAATTGTCACCTGTTATGCATACGAAATTATGAAACGCGAATGTAAACCGTGTATTGAATCGCGTTTCAAACTCATTGATCAATATGCTTGCGTAGGAGTCAGTGAAATGTGCGCTGGTTTCTCTCCGCGTTCTGCGCCGGTGTGCGAGTCTCATCGACAATAAACGCAAGCTCTTATCAGCCCTATCCACCGCGTTTACATTGTTATTAGTGGATACTTTCATGCGCTTCCATGTCCAAGTGTCTGCTATCAGACCCGTTGAAGTGCAGTTTCTGTTCATGTGTGCTATGTGTGTTAACCCTATATAGCCTACCCTACATACAGTTAGGGTGATATACATGACTTAAAATGTGATATTGTCCGCACACCTCTTGCGTTTCGTTTGGTCACACACCACAAGGTGTCACTGTGGCCTCAAAGCTTCAGCACTGCCACTCTGAGCTCGATTGCTGATGTCTGAGGTAAAACACGCCCCCCTCATTAGCATACGGACAAAGAAATGTAGAAATAAATAAATGTAGAAATAAATAAATGTGGAAATAAATAAAAGTAGAAATAAATAAATGTGAAAATAAATAAATGTAGACATAAAAACATTTATACATAAATGAATGTGGAAATAAATCAAAGTGGAAATAAATTAATGAATAAATGTATAAATAAAAAAATAAATAAATGTGTGAAAAAATACAATTATACATAAATAAGGAAATAAAAGTATAAATACTCATTTATTTGTACTTTTTTACATTTCTTTGTATATTTATTTATGTATTTATTTATGTATTTTTGCTTTTTTTACATTTCTTCGTATATTTATTTATGTATTTATTTATTTTTAATTAAGTCAGCTTTGGCATTCCATACTATTGGCCGCTGAAGCGTACGTCAACGGCGCCGCCATATTGCGGAGGGCAACTTTCCCATTTTCGTGTGCTGCTTGGGGCTATACAAATCGCCAAAAAACTGAAAACAGGTCTCGAGGAATTACCTTTCACAAGCAAGACTGAACATTTGTTTCTGGTTGTATTTGGTCATGATATAATTAGTAATAGTAACGTTCAGAGGAGAAAGGCCGCGAAATTTAAAAATACTACTGTTATTGTGTCACGAAATGTGGTCTTAATAGTTTTTCAGTCGACAATGTAGTTTTTTAAAGCTCAAATCTGTGGTTTATTTATAAAGATAGCGCCTATTTAAAAATTTGATCTGGCGTTTTCGGAGTTGTGAGATAGGCTACAGGCGATCACCGGGCGCTCAGCGCTCATGTACCCAACCTGGAACAGCCTTACCTCGGCTAGTGCTTCTGACGTTTGCCGCTGGCTCTGATGTCTCTGGTTAAACATGAGATGTAATTCGTCTTGTGTATATCTAACGGGCGATCTTTGGTCTCATTAATCTATAATTTGTTCCCTGGCAAATCGTTTTGGCTGAGGGCAAAGTGAAGTTTCATAACTTTATATTTAGGCTATTTAACGTTGTATCCTGCTGTATGTTTGACTGAATCGTTTACTTTATTTCTTGTCTTGTATAGCTTTTTATACTTTTTAGGCTACTTATACTGTTATAATGGCTATTACTGATCAATAAAACTGAAATTTAACAAAAAAAGAGACAGGGTTGTGTCATTTTACTTTATATAGCCTATGTAGGAATATTTTAAAATATATAAATTATGTTTGCATATTTATACATTATCTTCACTGTATGTAGGCCTACATAAAATAAAATGACACAAATCTCTTTTTGTTAAATGTCAGTTTAATGATCAATATTATAATGTTTCATATTTTTTTCATATTTTCTATATTATTCTGCAATTGATATTACATTGTATTTGCTGTTCTTCTTATTATTGTTATTATATTATACCACTTCCGATTATCAATCTATTATAGTTATGCTATCATAGTCACTATTTAACTTGTTTTTTATTGTCTATATTCTGTAATTGATATTTCTTATTATATTGCTATTATTATAGTATTATACATAAACTATATGCTATATTATCAATATTTTTATGATTGTATTATTGTACTTATGATATTATATAATTATACTATTCATTACTATTTTATTTGCTGTATACTGTTTGTTTATTTTATTGACTAAACTATTTACTATTACTTCTCACTTTATCTTATATTTCCTATTTGCATTGCACTGTTGTACCATATCATATGCATTACCATAAAGGATCCATCAGTTATCTTTGTTATTGCTAAAATCGGGTCAATCACAGAAAATGCTTTTTCCACAATAAGAAGACTTTATTTAATTTAATGTGAACATTAAATAAAATCTCAGTATGTGGGTCTTCACAATTCTTATCCAAGAATAAAAAGCCAGATAGCCTACATGACAAGCCTGAGCTTTGACAATTCCTAATTATTTTATATATATATATATATATATATATATATAACTATCGAGATTTTAAATAACTAGAGATGAAACTTTTTGTACACCACATACAAACCACTTAAATCGGTTGATAAATGTAAAAACATTTTTTTGTTTTTATCCAGAAAAACCGCAGCTCACCCGTTTGCTTGCATTTGTTTACAGCGCAGTCTTGCCCTCAGCAAAATGGCGGACGCGTTGACGTATCGCAGCAACGTTCCAAAGCGGCCAATAGGGCGTCTATGTATTTATTATGTCTATGGTTGGCAGTGTGTGAACGTTCTCTGTGATTGATTGGTTCTGACTTGCAGCATTTGCGTGTTCAGTTCAGATAAGCAGGGAAGTGGTTCTACTACACAATTATTCACTAACATAGGTTATTCATCCAATTCAATGCATATTGTACACATTAGATTTCTTGTCAAATAAACAAAATCACTGGTAAAAAAAAAAACATGCGCTTCATGAGGCACACACGCACATTTGCACACACACACAAGGTCTCTCGCTCTCTCCCTCTCTGCCGAGCGCACGCTACACGGTTTGGAGCTCGCGAGCTCTAGATTCCGAGAGATTTGAACTAATTTGCGGGCATCAGGGACCCGCTATATGCGGGAGACTCCCGGAACTTCCGGGAGACTTGGGATGTCTGCACTTCTACTTCTGCTGCACGAGATGAGAGCACATTTTTTTTAATAATGCTGGCTCCCTCTGTCTGGATGCTAAGGATGCGTTCCTGTCACATTTCACACATGCGCACTTGAGAAAGCCGACAGAAAGCAGGTTAATACGTTTACCGAGCGAAATCGGAGTAAGAGGCAAAAAAACTATCTGTGACGACCGGTTTATGCTTGAGCTGTTTATGACCTTACTCCTAAGAAAACGGGTTTCCGCGTTTACATGACCACATGCGTTGTCGGCTTGTTAAACATAGTATCGGATGTTTTTTAAATAAACACTGACAAAAAACTATACAAGTTTTAGGGCTGGACGATATTGTAATGTCAGTATAAATGGAAGACACTAGTTAGTGTTCTGTTGTTCGACAGTGTTAATCGAATCATAAGTGGTTCTATCTGTTAGTCCCTAGTTCTTTAAGGGTCGGGGTTTTAGCGGGGTCAAGGGATTAGAGGGAGGAAGAGCTGGAAGCGGGAAGACAGAGTGAGTTTAACAGCAGAGACAGCACTTTATATCTCTTCCTTTATGTTGTACGGCGTGGGTTACGGCCATAACAGTAACCCTGCAGTTCTTGAATAAAGCCTTAAAAGGAGGAAGAATCCGTCTATTTACTTTTAGTAGCGAAACGCTACATTTGGTGCCAGAAGTGACGGACTTAAACGCACGAGCTGAACATTCACCGCCGAGATGGACTACGGAGCGCGGCCGAAAGTGAAGCAAGAGATGCAGGAGACAGTAAGGGGGAAAAGCGAGTGCTTGTGGACACACGGGCCGGCGGCAGATCCGCGCTGGGTTTCGAGCGAGGCGGCTAGGATGAAAGAGGCTATCATGTTACAAGCTGCTGAAGCTGGCTTCGCGCCTCCCTTTACCCCACACAGTGAGTTTGCACATCAGCAGAATGGCGCTGACGTGACAGCGCATGTGCGGCGCAGCAAGACATCTCGCGAAGACGTGAAGACGCGGGATGTAAACAAACATGGCGGCGCCCAGGCCTGCAGCGAATACATCAGAGACTCAACCACGCTCACTATTAAAACACCGCGGTTTTCTGGTAAGATGGATTGGGATGCATTCAAAGCCCAGTTTGAACTGTTAGCTGATGCTACAGGCTGGCCTGAAAATCATAAAGCCTTGCAGTTAGCGCTGTGCCTGACTGATGATGCAGCTGCCTGTCTGTTGTTGTTGAGTCCTGCAGAAAGAAATTATTATAATGCATTGGTTGGGACTCTTCATAGGCGGTTTGGACATTGTAGCCAGCCTGTCCTTTTAAGGACAGAATTTCATAACAGGCGTAGAAGACAAGGTGAACCCCTCCGTATTTTGGCCAATGACATTGAATGCTTATGTAAACGCGCCTATGCTGAAATGCCACCGTCAGTCCAGAATGAGCTCACTAGAGACAGATTTATCCAGGCACTCAGCCCAAGAGAGCTCCGTGTACAAACGCAGCTAGCTCACCCGACCACACTGAGTGAAGCGCTGGAACTGGCTATTGAAAGGGAGATACTGGGGACTGAAATGGATGCAGTTGAAGTTACTTCAATAGTGAGGGCCGCAGAAATGACTGAATTGTGTCCCAGGACACCCACGTGGGTGGATAATTATGCAAATGCTGCGACGATGCGCCCGGGCCGCTCCGCCTCAGAGCCCAGTTCACGCCGCCGACCTTCAGTTTGCTGGGGCTGTGGCAAGCCAGGTCATTTGATCAGACATTGCCCTAGGATCGGTCAAATGCAGGGAAACGCCCAGGGGCCCGTGTAGACAGGGGGACACGGGCCCGTGATAATATTTCCCATACCTCACCCCAAGCTGAGGATGAGGAGCAGCGGGTGGAGAAAGGGGTTAAACTGCAACCTGCAGAGACTGTTATGGTAGTGGGCTGGTCTTATGTTGGAAATTTTTGCCACATACCCATTGTAGTGGCAGGAGTCGCTTGCACAGCCCTTGTTGACACTGGATCGAATGCAACCCTTGTTCGTCCTGATCTGGTCCCAGTGGGGACAACTTTGGAATCGACGTCTGCTCGTCTGAAAACTGTGACTGGTGATTTTGCGCCAATAAAAGGGAAAGGTCTCTTCCTGTTTGACATAGGGGGTCTGTCTGTGTCGTTCCACGTGTGGGTGGCTAAAGTGCAAGACCCATGCATCCTGGGACTGGATTTCTTAAGGGCCGTTGGCTGTGTGCTGGACCTATGTAGAGACTCACTTACCCTCCCTGATGGACGTTCGGTGCGACTGACCCATCCTACTCCAAACTTGACCCAGGTTTTCCCATCTGTGTATTCAGCAAACGCATCCAGACATACCCTTGGCGCAGAATACCCAGCCCTTGGGGCACCACCTCACTCAGTGAAATCGCCTGCCATTAGTTCAAATTGTCACACACACTACGGCCCCGATGGTGACGCCACATCCCCTTCCCCCATTTTTCCGTCAGCAAAGAATAGCTGTTGTGTGAACAATGGGCTGTGCGATGACGAGAGAGACTCGGATATCGGCTGTGAGAGACATTTGGTCCAAAAACTGGGAGCGCTTAAATGAGCAACAAAAAGAGTGCTTGTGGGAAGTCATGGAGGACTTCATCGACATTTTTGCTCTCAATGAGAAGGAAGTGGGCCTTACCCACTTAATGCACCATGTTATTGACACTGCAGATGCCCGCCCGATAACAGTAAGGCCACGTCGTCTCCCCCTGGCCCGACAGGAAGCGGCGGATAAGGAGTTGGAAGAAATGCTGCAGGCAGGTATAGTTGAGCCCTCGGAGAGCCCATGGGCTTCAGCAGTCGTCATGGTACCACGGAAAAACAGTTCCAGATGGCGGTTCTGCATGGACTATAGGCAGCTCAACAAAGTCACGAAAAAGGATTCATACCCCCTGCCTAGAGTGGACGAGTCACTTGACTTGGTAGCTGGTTCATCATGGTTCTCCACCCTTGACTTGAGGAGCGGCTATTGGCAAGTGCCATTATCCCCTGAATCTGCTCCCAAAACCGCGTTCCGCTCAAATGGAGGCCTCTGGCAGTTCAGGGTCCTTCCGTTCGGACTCTGCAACGTTCCTGCCACGTTCGAACGGCTCATGGACAAAGTGTTGGCAGGAGTGCCTCGCCATGAATGTCTTGTATACCTGGATGATCTCTTAGTCCATGGTGATTGGTTTGAGGTAGCACTCGATTCCCTCCGACGGGTGCTGGGAAAAGTGGCCGCAGCAGGCCTGAAATTACATCCAGATAAATGCCACTTTATGAGCCGGGAGGTTGAGTTCCTTGGGCACAAGTTGGGGAGGGAGGGCATAGGCACCCTGAAGGAAAAAATACACACCATAAGAGACTGGCCAATCCCCACAGACCTGAGACAACTGAAGAGTCTCCTGGGGCTCGCCTCTTACTATAGGATTCTCTTACGATAGATTTTCATGCATAGGGGCGCCGCTATTCCGCCTACAGCAGAAAGACCATGTTTTCGTCTGGACTGACGAGTGCCACAAGGCATTCGATACCCTACGGCAAGCATTGATTGAAGCTCCAGTCCTTGTTCCACCTGACACCTCACTGCCTTTTGTTTTAGACACGGACGCAAGCAACGTCGGCATGGGGGCAGTGTTATCACAGAACAGACCAGATGGGGAGAAGGTGGTGGCATACTTTAGCAGGGTCTTTAACAAGTGTGAGAAACGCTATTGTGTAACCAGACGTGAACTCCTTGCAGTGGTAATGGCAGTGAGACACTTCAAATACTACCTTTGTGGCACACCATTCACGATAAGGACAGACCATGCTGCTCTTCAATGGTTGATGTCCTTCAAAGAGCCTGAAGGTCAAGTGGCCCAATGGCTGGAAGAACTCCAGTCATACGACTTCTTAGTAGTTCATAGACCCGGGTCTAACCACGCCAACGCCGATGCTTTGTCTCGTCGCCCCTGTGCCACCAAGGGCTGCCGCCACTGTGAGAAGAGAGAGACGCAGGAGAGGGAACTGTGTCTGGGGAACGAGCCAGCACAGCCTGCATGTGGAGCATTGAGGGTGTTTGATACACCAGAGTGGAAGTTGGAGCAGGAGCAAGATGAGGATCTGAGGCCTGTTCTACGTTGGCTGGAGGCACAGCAGAGACCCGATTGGGGGGATATTACGGGCTGCTCGTTGGGCACAAAAGGACTATGGTCCAAATTTAACACACTGAGGCTGAGTGAGGGAGTGCTCCAGCGAGCATGGAAGGAGCCTGCCACTGGGTAGGACAGATGGCAAGTAATAGTGCCCAAAGCACTGAGGGAAGCAGTGTTAACCGCTTGTCATGGGAGTACGGGGTCCGGCCATTTCGGGGTGTCCAAAACGCTCCGTCGCCTTCGCCAGGGGTTCTACTGGGGCCAGCATAGAAGGGACGTGGAGGATTTCTGCCTCAGATGTGATGCCTGTGCAGCCTATAAGGGCCATCTCGATCAATCTCATGCCAAACTTCAACAGCAGGCTGTAGGAGCACCAATGGAAAGAGTAGCTGTGGACATCATGGGCCCCTTCTCTGTAAGTGTAAGAGGTAACCGGTTCGTCCTCACTGCTATGGACTACTTCACAAAGTGGCCTGAGGCCTATGCAATACCGAACCAGGAAGCAGAGACGGTGTCTGATGCACTGGTGGAGGGGATGTTCAGCAGGTTCGGGGTGGCAGAGGTCATTCATAGTGATCAGGGGAGAAATTTTGAATCCAAGCTGTTTGCAGCCCTGTGTGAACGGCTTGGCATGGAAAAAACTTGCACAACGCCCCTGCACCCGCAAAGCGATGGCCTGGTTGAAAGATTTAATAGGACCTTGGGTCAACAGCTAGCTATCCTTACAGCTGACCATCAGCGGGATTGGGACACTCACCTCCCTTTCATTCTCATGGCCTACAGAACTGTGGTACAGGACTCCACACTGTGTACCCCTGCTTTGCTTATGCTGGGGCGTGAGCTTCGGACCCCCCCAGAGTTGTTGTTCGGGAAGCCCCCGGACATGCCGGCTATACCTGCCGGACCAGAGTATGCAAGGAGGTTGCAGGATCGAATGGAGACAGCCCATGTGTTTGCCAGGGATCAATTGGAAAAGGCTGGCATGAGGCAGAAAAGGAACTATGATGTTAGGAGCAAGGGAAGAGACTTCCAGGCTGGCGAGTCAGTTTGGGTGTACAGCCCGAGGAAGAAAAGAGGATGCTCCCTGAAGCTTGACTGCCACTGGGTGAGCCCCTGCTTGGTTCTAGAGAAGGTGGGAGAGGTAGTGTATAGGGTGCAGATGCCGGCTAGAGGTAGGAAAGTAGCCTTGCATAGAGACAGGCTGGCCCCGTACAGAGGTAACTTGGCCGTCTCTTTTGAAAAGAGAAAGACCACCCCCCCGCCTCACAAAACAACATTGACCACAGGCCCGTGCCCCTCACCCCAGTGGCTCCTGAATCCCCCGCCCTAAACACTCCACATGCAGCCACTTTCCATGGACTTTCCACTGATCCCCATGCCCCAACCCCTCATCCCCTTGCAAACTCGGACATTCAACCTGATATGCGGCCAAGGAGGCAGAGACGTCGGCCTGGGCACCTTTAAGACTTTGTTTGCCCCCTCGTGGACGAGGGTTCTTCTTATTAAAGGGGGGGCAGTGTAATGTCAGTATAAATGGAAGACACTAGTTAGTGTTCTGTTGTTCGACAGTGTTAATCGAATCATAAGTGGTTCTATCTGTTAGTCCCTAGTTCTTTAAGGGTCGGGGTTTTAGCGGGGTCAAGGGACTAGAGGGAGGGAGAGCTGGAAGCGGGAAGACAGAGTGAGTTTAACAGCAGAGACAGCACTTTATATCTCTTCCTTTATGTTGTACGGCGTGGGTTACGGCCATAACAGTAACCCTGCAGTTCTTGAATAAAGCCTTAAAAGGAGGAAGAATCCGTCTATTTACTTTTAGTAGCGAAACGCTACAATATGATGAGATAGCCTATACATAACATTGATGAGTAGCTAGGCTACATCAACCAGATTTAGAGCGTTCACATTCAAATTTGCTTTAGGCTATTTCCCTCTGCATCGAAATCAGGCACAAAATGTCAGGATTAGAAACACGATTCCTGGCTGCATTTCAATATCCATGGATCACTGAATCTTTGGTAAGTTGTAAGGAACACTATCTAGTCCAACCTATAGTTTAAACTGATAATCATTTGTTTTACTCGCGTTTTTGCAGTTTCCCATTTTAAATCCAGTCACGCAGCAGGCTCTTTTTTTGCCACTAGGTACGGCTGAGGGGGGGCAATGCATGCATTTACTCTATAGTGCCATTCTTTCGCCACTTCCTGATGGTACTGTAAATCTAATTACTTGGAAGTTTTTTGTAACCCTCACCTGAGCGATACCTTTCAACAATGAGATCCCATTGATAAGCTCTTGCGGCCAATGGCTCTTGTAGCTCTTGTAGTCTTTGAATTGTGTCAGGTTTTCTGTGGCATTTCACAGGTTGTAATATTTACATTTAATGAGTAAAATAGGGCTGTCACGATATCAGATTTTTCACACCACGGTTATAATGGCCAAAAAAAAAATAACGGTAACAATATATCACAACTATAGAAACCTTGGGGGGAAAACTGTATCAGTCAAATTCGTCTTTACTTTGTTTATTTTGTGTTTTGCTATTTTTTTTGTTGAATGAATCACACCATTTTATAGCAATTACACCAATTGAGACCAATCCGAAAACCAGTCAGTATCTGACATATTTGCCTCACACAGTGCAACACATCTCCTTCGCATAGAGTTGATCAGGTTGTTCGATTGTGGCCTGTGGAATGTTGGTCCACTCCTTTTCAATGGCTGTGCAAAGTTGCTGGATATTGGCAGGACCTGGAACACACTGTCGTATACGCCGATCCAGAGCATCCCAAACATGCTCAATGGGTGACATGTCCAGTGAGTATGCTGGCCATGCAAGAACTGAGATGTTTTCAGCTTCCAGGAATTGTGTACATGCCTTTGCAACATGGGGCCGTGCATTATCATGCTGCAACATGAGGTGATGGTCGTGGATGAATGGCACAACAATGGGCCTCAGTATCTCGTCACGGTATCTCTGTGCATTCAAAATGCCATTAATAAAAGGCACCTGTGCTCGTTGTCCATAACATATGCCTGCCCATACCATAACCCCACCGCCACCATGGGCCACTCAATCCACAACGTTGACATCAGCAAATTGCTCACCCACACGACGCCATACACGCTGTCTGCTATCTGCCCTGTACAGTGAAAACCGGGATTCATCCGTGAAAAGAACACCTCTCCAAAGTGCCAGACGCCATCGAATGTGAGCATTTGCCCACTCAAGTCGGTTACAACGACAAACTGCAGTCAGGTCGAGACCCCGATGAGGATGACTAGTATGCAGATGAGCTTCCCTGAGACGGTTTCTGACATTTTGTGCTGAAATTCTTTGGTTATGCAAACCGATTGTTGCAGCAGCTGTCCGGGTGACTGGTCTCAGACAATCTTGGAGGTAATGATGTTGGATGTGGAGGTGGGCTGGTGTGGTTACACGTGGTCTGCGGTTGTGAGGCCGGTTGGATGTACTGCCAAATTCTCTGAAACGCCTTTGGAGATGGCTTATGGTAGAGAAATGAACATTCAATTCAAGGGTAACAGCTCTAGTGGACATTCCTGCAGTCAGCATGCCAATTGCACGCTCCCTCAAAACTTGTGACATCTGTGGCAAATAAATAGCATCACAGTCCAGCTTAAGTAAATACAGTGATGTTTAATTTTTGTTGTAAAAAAGTTATTAATTTAGTTAATTTATATATAGATAGGAGAAAACTCTGGAGAAAACCGTGATGTCATCGTCCAGCTCAGTTCAGTTCTCATAATTATAATGGTCTTAATGCAGGCAGATCAATATTATTGTTGAATATTAAATTAAATGTTAAATTTAATGTCCCCATGCAACTAAGCAAGCCAAAAGCCAATGGCATCAAATGGTTAAAAAGGGTGAAAAAGCCAACAGTGGTAAGGAACCAAAACTACATTAGGTGTCCATCATGGGGAAAAAAACCTTGGGAGAAACCAGGCTCAGTCAGGGGGCCAGTTCTCCTCTGGCCAACAAACGAACAGTGTATGATTGATTTGTGTGTTGTTTGTATACCTGGGTGATATTAAACCCTTCAACATCTATTTTAAGTTTTCAGTTGAAGTTCTGTCATTTTGTGTATTGTTTGCTTACCTGTTAATAATTCTATTAATGTAGAACCTAACGTCTTTTATTTTGGGACACCTTTCTGGGGAATATTGTGTGGTCTCTACGTTGTAATTAGGCTTGCTTTTGGAAAATGCAGCCCTGGTCAGAAAAAACAACAACACAAGAGAGAGAACACTATTTTCCATTTGCATTTATGCATTTGACACTGATCTTTTAAAATACAACTTTCAGTGCATACATGTTATATCCTAAGTCTAAGACACTGTGGGAAATAAACCAATGACCTTGGAGGGGTAAACACACCTCAGAATTTCATGTCTTATTTATTGTAAAGTCATTGTGTACGGTCTTTATTGAACCAATAGGCAGTCATGTTTAATTGAATGATCTGTTATAGAAAATGAAAAGACCTCATATTTCACTTTGTGTTAAATTACAACAAACACGCATAGGAATCAGACCACCGAAAGCAAAACTATTTTCTGTCTTCTGAGTTGCATTAACAAATCTTCTAAAAGTCTTAGAAAAAAGAAACATCAAAATGTGTCATTACATTTGAACACTATAAATGTTGGAAATATATTACAAAAATAATAATGAAAATGTGATTATTTTTTATTTGTCCTTAATTTTTCTATACACGTGATCTGTGTATAACGTCTCATCTTGAACTAAAAATGAATATGCTGAAATATTCTTTATAATTATAGTTTGTTTTATACAAATAAAAGATCTTATGTTTTTGGTGAATATCTGCTACACCTGGGTCCGGTCAGGTGAGCATCACAAGAAGCGTTGTAGGTGAAATAAAGGATGCCACGCTTTAATTTACAGCTGTGTGAGTGAGTTCCACGTTCAGGTCTGACCACACATCTCCCCGCCATGTCATTATAAAAGACATCACTGTCCCACACCTCAAATATGAGTTCATGACCAAACTCAATTGATCCAAAATCATAGCTGATGTTCCATTCAGGATCATTGTTGTCCATAACCACCTCAGTCTCCTCATACATATGGTTGTACCAAACTTTCACGTAACCGTCAGTGCGTGTGAAGAGATCTGCTTTCAGGCCTGCGGCTCTCTGCACCAACACTGCCAACCTGCCACGGCTGGCTCGCATAGGGCAGCAGTTGTTGTCCAGATTTGGTGTCTGAGAACATCCTTGATTCTCCTTGTGATCTACAGAAAGCATGTTCTCTTCAATATACTCTGTTACTGCACTTTTCAGATTGGCACTAACCTCAGGATCAGCCACCAGATGATGGAGAGGGAAAATTGCATATGATATAATTTCAGGGTTGTCATGCAAGCTCTTCATCCAGTTTAAGTACGCTTCAGTTGGGCTTTGGTTTAAATCAAGGTCTGGAAAGTATTTCTCACCTCCCAGCACCTCTATCTTGTGTGTCATGAAGCCCTGGTAGAATCCCATGCTCATGTTATCTTTAAGGATTTGAGAGCATTTGTTGGAGAGAGAGGCATTAGCTGGCAGGAACCCCAAATTCATCTTTAACTCAATATTCAGACAGTTCTTGATATCCGTCTCAGAGAAGCCCTTCAGGGTTGCAAGACAAGTTCGAAAAGCCGTGACCCGTCTCACTCGGCCTCCCAGATGGACTTGACGTATGTAGTGAGTGCCGTACGTATCTATAGTCCTTCGGTACAGTGGTTTTGTTTTGTCATCATACTCTGCTGGAAGTCGCTGGAGATGATTTGCAAATTCGGTGCTGATTTCTGGGTGATCTGTAACTCTGTAACTGTAAATGAACAACAAAATAAGTCAGCAGATTCTGAGTGTGCTTTCTAAATAAAACTGTAATTTGCCTGATGTGTTTTTCAGTTGTTGTTTTTTTAGTTATTTGGTCAAGGGACATGATAAGAAAGTACTTAGCAAAGCATGTTTAGGGTTTGTTTTATTTTGGAAAAAACTGTGATTTGGCTGACTTCTTGGTTTTGAAGTGTTTTATGACTAAATTGTTTGGTCAGATGAGGATTGCATGCAAATCTTAACATGTTTGAGATAATGCTTCTTCTTCCTCATCATACGTAATCCTAAATTTCCCAAGGAAAAGAAAACTGACATTTAAATAATTTACTTGCACTGCAGCTTGCTTTTAAAGGTTGTTCTTACGAGCTTTGAAATATGTCTCTGAACAGCCAACAAGAATAAAACTTAAAATACAATATATATATATATATATATATATATATATATATATATATAGCCTATATAAAAATTTAACCTAATAGTGTCAAATTATTTTGATATTATTAGGTATTCTCAAATCACCTTATCATGAACTATGATCAAATTAAGGTAAACTGCAATTGAACATCTGTTTAGTAGCTGGCTTTGGATTGCACATGTATGAATGTAGTTGAGACCTGCTCTGATAATTTGTTATCATTCAATCAATATTCAGATATTTTAAAGTGTAAATTGCACTGAGTGTATGAGAGTGTAGTTCCTAGCCATATCAGCCTAGAAAATCGCAACTTTACATTTTCCGTCTTAAGGCCTCATTATGCTTCTGCGTCAACTCCACGGCGTAGCTACGCTGTCACTCCTACGGCGTCGTGGCCGTTTTATGGTTCTGCGTCAGGTTGAGTTGCATCGCGGTGCATCTGACCAATCACAGCCTTTGTGGTCTGTGTCACCTCGACGCGTAGTTACAATTTTTTGGAGGTGCACGTCGAGCTACGGCGGAGGGGTTCGCGGCGACGCAGAGGGGTCTGCGGGGGTACGCCGTCGATTCGACGCAGAAGCATAAAACAGGCTTTAGTGCACGATGTAACTACAGAAGAGTCGAGTTTTAAATAGGAAAAATATCAAAACTCTTTGGTCATTTTTTTTGTGAGAAATGCTAATGGTCTTGTCCACTTCAATGATGTATGCTAAGCTATGCTAAAAGTGGTACCGCCAGAACCGGAGGTCGGCTGAATGGATTCAAACACGGTAAAACTCAACAGTTTAACTCTGGGGGAGTTGTAAAATGAGCCTATTTCCACAAAAAGCAAATATAGGTCTCTGCAGGACAGTATTAGGAGTTACCGAATCAGTGGGCGACAGAGGGGCGTTTTCAACCGCGTTACCTGATTTGCCCATGTCACAGTGAGGGTAGGTTTAGGGGCGGGGTCAGGTGAAAGGCATAATTTTCATTGCATGATTTATAAACACCCACCAGTTTGAAAACTCCCACAACTTTAGAAACACCCACTTTTGTTCCACTTTTGTTCTGCAGAGACCCCATACTCAAAAAAAGTGGAGTATCCCTTTAAAGCTGCACTAATTGCCCTCTTGCGGTTAAAAAGAAAACTGCATGTGTTTTGCGGAGGAACAGTATTTTGGTTGTGCTCCGGGTCTACTCCTCTGTGCGGATGAATGTGGTTAGAGGCGCCGGTGTACAGTTCTACACGTGGATACAGGACTTCTTATCAGATGTTTTTACAACCGGTGATTCACCAGAGGCTTGCCGTTTTGAATGATCCGTGGTCACTTTTTCTCCTTCTTCGTGACAAACAAACCTTCGTCTCCACACTACCCACAGCTGGAGCAAATTTTCTGTGCATGAATATGGCATGCCGCGTGACACACACGCACAACCACGGGCGAATGACGTAGGTATGTATGCTATTTCAATCAAAGTGTATTTGGGTAAAGTAATTGTTCGTAAGATAGATTTTATTTGCACTCTCTTATTAATGACACTGTTATTTTTGTCACAACATTATTATTTTTTTTACATAGTTTAGCTTTAAGTCTTCAAATAATTTTGGGGCCAATGTAGGCTACCTCATGCAACACTGGCTAAAGATTTCCCAAGTATAGTTGCAAAAAAAGCATAATTTTATTTTATATATCATTTGAAATTAGTCATTTTGATATCTTAAATTTTAAATAAAGGTATTAGGAGACTGATTAGCCATGTTCTCACTTTTGGGCAAAAATCAAACGAGCTAGTGTGTGCCAGGGCTAGTCGTTCTCTTACGAGAGTATCTCTCGTACTGCGTAATATCTTACGCTATGGGGAAAACCTCTTTTCCACGAGATATTGAAGGCAAAAATTATCCTTAATTTTGAATTAATGTAAAACGCTGTGCGGCAGCATGCAGACATAGGCAAGACAGCTTGCGTGCCTATTGGCTGACCTGCGGCAACAGCAGCAGCCTATCGAGAGTGGCCCTGCGTGATGCCATATCCAATGGGAGCGATTCGCGCCCATTTCGTCACGTCC
>JAVALU010002172.1:0-112266 GCA_030770095.1 Gila robusta | reverse complement strand
TGTGTGTGATTCTGATTCTGATTCTGAAAGTATATTTCTTTCTTCCTATACATTCAAGTTATAAAAGAAATGTAAACAGAAGCACAAAATGTGCATACTCATAAAAAAAAAATGCGCTTCGTGAGGCACACGCGCACACATTTGCGCACACACACGCAAGGACTCTCGCTCTCTTCCTCTCTGTCGTGCGCGCGCTACGCGGTTTGGAGCTCGCGAGCTCTAGATTTCGGGAGATTTGAACTAATTTGCGGACATCAGGGAGCCGCTATCAATATGCGGGAGTAGTCTGGGTTTCCCCATGCTGCCTTCCCGCAGCGCGATTTTATTCACGCTGAAAGGCAGTATGGATACCATGGTCCAGATTTTCGCCTCATCTAGGGAACCAATCACAGAACCGGGAGGGAGCATCAAGACAATGACGACACACCGAAGCAGTTTGTTTATTTCTATGGATTCAACATGGCAGCAGACGCGAAGCTACCTTTTGATGCAGCCTTAGATATTGTTCTAAGTAGTTTAGAACGCAAGTTTATTTTATCTTATCCATCGTCTTCTTCCTTGTCTAATTTCTGTCGCTCTACATACGTCATCTGGTATAATTTAAACGATTGGCTATGAGCTACGTACAGGCGCATTTGATAGACATTCTTAGCACCCAATAAACGGCCCCGGGCATTCGTAAACCACGCCTCAAATACGAGAAAATGTACATGTGGTTCCCAGACCCAAGTCTCAACGAGAATTGGGTCTGGCGTCAGCCAGGCTAATGCGGGAGACTCCCGGAGACTTATTGTTGTTCTTATTATCATTTTTGGGGCTTAGGAACATTTTGGGGTAGCTTCAGCCCCCTAAAATAGGCCTAACGACGTCCCTGGTTGGTGGTGCAGGCTTGAACGGAGTGCAGCTGCTGTCCGTCATCTTGCTGTTTTGGTAAAGCGCGTCTTGTACAACGCTGAACGCTCTCACTAGAGTGTTGCCCACAGCGCCACCACTGGCCGGTGGGCTGAATTGATTCATAGAATTTGATGAATCGATATTGAATTGAGAAACAAATAATTGCAATGCATTGATGAATCGATATTTTTACCCAGCCCTAGTTTTTAAGCTCCGTCGCTTACCGCATCTCTAGGTTTCCTCCGGAGGACTTTTGCCACTTCGCACAACCAAATAACTACAGCCTCTCACAAGTTAGAAAGAAAACACAAAGCCAATCAGTTTAGTGATGTGTGTTCAAGGAGGCGGGACTCAGATCTTTTAACCGTGTGTGTGTTATTGGTCATTTTTTTTAAACGATGACAAAGCCGGAATGACAACAAGACGAAAGGAAATTGTAGTAACGAGGCAATTTGTAAAATATAAGGAGTAGAAAGTACAGATAATTGCCTGAAAATGTAAGGAGTAGAAGTAAAATGTCGGCTGAAAAAGAATTACTCCAGGATACCCAAAATTTCTACTTAAAGGGTAACTACACACTAAAACAACTTTTTTTAGTTAATGATCTGTAAGAATGGAGCTTCATAAATGCTGTTAATTGATTCCAGCAAATTTTTTGACATTTGGGTTTAAAGGTGCATTGCGCAACAGTTCATGTTAAAAATACCCATTTTTCTAACCCATACATGCATAAACAATTGCCTGATGGGCTGAATGAGCCCTTCTCTGATCACTGTGATTGCCTCTATAATCCTGTACAGTAAAATAAATAAGAGGGATTCGGGTCGGAATTTGAGACTGGGCGTGACGTCATGCGCGTTCACACTCACCTGGCTATGTCTGGCAGGTTTGTGTATTCGCCACAATTCTCCGTATCAGCGAAGACAACTCGCGCGACAAAAGTAGAAGATGGATTCAAAGAGACCGGCTTGTAGTCCATTCAAAACCCCAACGCAAACTCCACTTAAGACAAAGAAAACACACTCTGGTTGCAGTTTCGCTTGTTGCCAGAGGGGGGCATAGTTCTGCAAAAACTCAGACACTTGCGCTATGAACCTTTAAAGTGTTTTAATTCTACAATATATGGTTTAAAAACGTCTGAGTGCTGCCCTCTTCAGGTTGAACGGTGGCTACTGCAGTTGAATTTTCCTATTGGATGTTTGGGGTGGTTCATGACGTAGCGGTTGTTGGTGACGTAGGCAGGTTCCATACAGAGAGATGCGTCTCAGGTGCACGCCCCCCTCCGCTGGGCTCTGCCCACTTTTCCAGCATTTTTAAAATATTGCCAGTGGGTGGAGTCAGGCTCTGACCAGGGGTTTAGTTACCCTTTAAGTAAGGTAAAGAAGTATTTGTACTTCGTTACTTGACACCTCTGGTTTTGAGTGATGGTGCAAAAGAATCATTGAATCAGAGCTTTCTTTGTCTCAAGGCACACTATACATACTAAAACATATACATAAACATAAAGGCTATTCATACATTTACTATAAACAGTTTTAACAGTGTGTGTGTGTGATAATTCAAAATGATGAATCATTCACAATTCATATTTGCGAATAGACTGAATCAAAACAAGTTCTGCTAGTTAAAGGGTTAGTTCACCCAAAAATATTTTTTTCTTGCACTTTTATGATGGAGAGATGCACTTTTATGATGGAGAGATGATGGAGAGATGCACTTTTATGATGGAGAGATGCACTTTTATGATGGAGAGATGATGGAGAGATACACTTTTATGATGGAGAGATGCACTTTTATGATGGAGAGATGCACTTTTATGATGGAGAGATGATGGAGAGATGCACTTTTATGATGGAGAGATGCACTTTTATGATGGAGAGATGATGGAAAGATGCACTTTTATGATGGAGAGATGATAGAGAGATGCACTTTTATGATGGAGAGATGATGGAGAGATGCACTTTTATGATGGAGAGATGCACTTTTATGATGGAGAGATGCACTTTTATGATGGGAGAGATGATGGAGAGATGCACTTTTATGATGGAGAGATGCACTTTTATGATGGAGAGATGATGGAAAGATGCACTTTTATGATGGAGAGATGATAGAGAGATGCACTTTTATGATGGAGAGATGATGGAGAGATGCACTTCTATGATGGAGAGATGATGGAGAGATGCATTTTTATGATGGAAAGATGAACTTCTATGATGGAGAGATGCACTTTTATGATGGAGAGATGCACTTTTATGATGGATAGATGCACTTTATGGACTTCAAAACAGAAACAACCATTCACTGCTATTATAAAGCTTGGAAGAGCCAGACCATGTTTTAATATAACTCTGATTGTCTTCGTCTGACAGAAGAATGTCATCTACACTAGGATGACTTGAGGGAGTAAATCATGGAGATGGGTTTGTCTGCGACTGCAAGAAAGGGGTGTAACAGGAAGTTGTCCAAATCACACAGAACCACACGATAAGTCAAACTCAAAGCGAGATGTTGTCGGTAAGATGGCAGCTCGTATAGAGACAACGGTAAGAATATTTTCCAGAGAGAACCGCTTAAATAAGTCATATTGCCGCTTTTTGCATTACAGCAAGAGCAGAGCAAAGCGTTTGAGCTCGACAATCCACAGATGCCAGCAACACAACACAGTAGTAGATCGCCCTGGAGTGATCACTTGTCATTATTAAAATGTCAATGCATGGGTAAGATGTCACCAAATGAATGTAAATGCATAGATGTTGCCTAATTTATCGTTTTCTATACCAGTTTACGACTGTTTTCTCATTGATTTTTGTGCAGCTGTGGTGCTACATTAATACATTTGTTACTGTATTTGTTAATCTTAGCTAATAATAATACACATGTTAATTATTTGTTCATATTATGTCACAGTCAGTGCATTAATGTTAATAAATACAACTTTTGATTTTAATAATGTTTTAATAAATGCTGAAATTAACATGAATTAAGATTAATAAATGCTGTAGAAGTGCAGTTCATTATTTGTTCATGTTAACAAATTTAATAATGTAACTGATTTCACATCTCCTCCTGATGTGGTTTAAACGATCGGATTCAAATCCGTTTGGAAGAGCATTTACACCTGGTCTAGCTATCCGATCACAGAAAACACATGAATAACTAATACGGAATTAGTGAATAACTAATAGGTATTTCTTTATTAACACTTAAGTCATTACTGTTAACTACTAAGGGAGATGTGTTAACTAATCAGTATACAGTATGATCAGTATCAGTATATGATTGTGTTAAGTATCAGTTAGTTAATCAACAACTAATGAATTTTGTCATACTTCCTGAAGAACTACTACCCTCTTTCAGAAACGGGCTTGACTTACTCTGCTTTCTCGGGTTTGACATGCCTCCCATTCTGAAACGGAAAACCCAGAGTTTGCCTCATTTCAGGGTTAACATACTCAGTTTTCACTTAACCTTCTTTCTGAAACAGGCCCCAGGTCATGTGCTTGTGTTTTTGTCATGTTTGTTGTGAGCACATGGCTTGTCACGTGTCTCCTTGTGCCATGTGCTCTCCTGTCCATTGTCTAGCCCCTCCCATCTTGTTACCTGATTATTGATTCATTTGCCCAACCTGTCCTCCCTCCAGAGGCGTTGCTAGACATTAAGCTCTACTGGGGCACATGTAAGAAGGTATTTTTGGTGCAAAACTACTGAACGCCTGTGACAGTGAAATTTGTAGTTGTAGAGAATAGCCACACATGTGTATCAGTAAATTTGAAGTCACAGAGAGAAATGTTTTAAGAGTTGCAAACTTGTAAACTTTTTTTCTCTCCCACAAACACAACACAACAGTTACACCTTCTCAAATTCTTCATTGCAGGGACACAAATCCTATTCTACAAATCACAAATTAAGAAACTCGTGCATTTTTGCTACAGTTGCTGCAGTGAATATGGTGCAAACGCATTTAAACACCCGCATCAAAAAATGTGAAGTCACGGAGAAATTTTGCTCATCCGCAAATCAGTATGTGAATTCATCCAATGAGAGTTGCACACTTAGAATATTTTCTCACAAATATCTTGTATATTTTTCTAGCACAAACACAAGTACATAACTACAGCTGATTGAATCTGTTGCGATGAATCTCAAACACTGTTCCCTTTCGAACGGTCACTTCGTATTGCGTAGCTATACGCAGTGGGGAAAACTCCTTTTCCTCGATTTACTGAAGCCCAGAGCCGCCTATATTTAAAGCGCATTTGCAGCTGCACAGCTAGACATTGAGCGTCTGGCTCGCTCATACCGTACGTTCACACCGCCGCCGGCGAGAGCGGCAAAATTCGCTCTCGCCGCCCTGCCAGCGACGCCGTGGAAAGATTCGTGGACGCTCTGATGCTCTGACGTAGATCGAACGCGTGGTCTTTTTAAAACTGTATTTACAGGGGCCACAAAGCAAACAAGCATGTCGATCGTTATTTTTGCAGAAAATTGATCGATGGAAAGAACTTAACTAGTGTCATGCTTGCTAATGAAATAAACAAATTAAAAGCCATTTGTGTGGTGTGGCTTTTGTGTTCATGGTTAAGTGCTATTATAATTTGCATTTCCGCTGAAAAAGAAGTGTTCTAGCACGAAAATCTTGCCTATAAATAGTGTTGCGCGCCTTCTTATCAAATTCAAATGATCATCCTCCTCTATTTTGCTTGGGAACTAATGTGATCGGAACCAAAGTTTACAGGACTGCGTTCTCTGGACTCCTCTCAAACGGAGCACTTCTATATTCCGATTGGTTGCCGCTGGTTGCCGCCGAACCGCGTCATTGCTTATTACCATAAAGTTGACCTGACTTCAACTCTCCTCGCCGCTCTCACCGTCTGGGGGTGCTTCTCAGGGTGCTTCTCAATATCCCTCCTCGTCTCCTCGCTCCTCTGTCCTCCATCCTATGACCCGGAAACCAATCGAGCACAGCCATCTTGAAGGACATCTCAATTATCTAATTGCACCGCGAGGAGTCGAGGAGTGAGGAGGCTTTCAGAGGAGTTATGAGCGAGGATACACAGGTGTATCCTATGTGGAAGTGTTTTATTGACTAAACGTGACGCACGTATAAATTCTCCTCCCCCTTCACATTGGTCACAATAATTTGAATTTATACTTTACCCTTGCTGTTTATATAAACTACACATCTCACATATTTCAACAGGGTATCTTGCTTTATTATTATTCATTATGAATTTCTTAAATAAACAAACTTCAACAACATAAGGGCAGATCCTTTGAGCGCTGCTGATGACGCTGTGAAGTGATCAAGTATTCCAATGTATAAAAAAAAGCTTTCATTCGATTCCTCCGTCCTCACTTTCTTTCCTTGCATCCTTCCCTCACAACCTACAGGGGGTGGCAGAGATGCTCACAAGTCTCTGAGCTAGAGTCCAAGTCAAGTCTCAAGTCTCTGAGCTAGAGTCCAAGTCAAGTCTCAAGTCTCTGAGCTAGAGTCCAAGTCAAGTCTCAAGTCTCTTGTGGTTTTAATAAGTGTTGCATCACGTACAGCGACCCATCCAGGCTGCTTAGAACACTGCATAGCTATATATAAGGAATTCAAAGCATGTAATATGTTATTATGACTCCTTTATCTATTAGCATACAGTATCAGCTTTGATTTAGGTATATAATCAGTGTAAACAGGCTATTTCAACATGACAAAAACACCAAGAATGCTTTACTTTTAAGTTAATATCTGTAAAAATTGAGGTTCTGAAGAAAAAGGACTCTCATGTCTGTTGCTGAATTATAATGAAAGGCCTTGGCTCCTATTGTGCTGGCTCTGTGGAGCCATAAGACCAAATATAGAAAATGTTATAGCACACATTGATTTTCTAATTATTATTTTATTTTTACTAAGCCTATTAAAATCGTATTTGATTGCAGAGCGCCGTAGCGCATGCGCGCAGCACTACCTCTCACACGTCTCTCTCTCTCTCTCTCTCTCTCTCTCTCTCTCTCATCTCTCTCTCTCTCTCTCTCTCTCTCTCTCTCTCTCTCTCTCTCTCTCTCTTCTCTCTCTCTCTCTCTCTCTCTCTCTCTCTCTCGTTCACCCACCTCTCGCGCTCACTCTCCCTCATGGAACACCATGAGGTGCACGCGCGCAGATACCGCATATTTTGCATTGAGCGCTTCTTTTGTTTGGCCCGTCTTGTTTGAAGTTTTTAGACCCAAAGCTTACGATGAATGGCACAGCAGCGGCCGGTGCAGTCGACATGTTTGTTTGTTGTCCTCTCATGTGTGGCCGCGCGCACGTAATACGTGTTAAGTAGGCAGGTTTTAGGTAACGGGTCTGAGGGAGGGGAATAACAGCGAGCTCATCAGATGTTTCCTAAAAATAAACATTGTTCACGAGTCCCGCAGCTCGAGTCCGAGTCGAGTCTGAAGTCTTTCGAGGACGAGTCTCAAGTCGAGTCTGAAGTCACTGTGTGTGCGACTTAAGTCGCACTCGAGTCCGAGTCTCAAACTCGAGTCCCCATCTCTGGGGGGTGGAGCTGAGACGCTAGGAAAGGAAGCGAGGAAAGGAAACGAGGATGCACAAATAAGAAATGAGAAGCACCCCAGGACGCGCCGCTCTGGCCGGAGCTCGCCGACCGCTCTCTTTGAAAATGAATGACTTCCGGCCACTTTGACGCTCTCGCCGGCGGCGGTGTGAACGCACAGATAGGTTGCGCTGCGCTGTAAAAAATGATTTTATGGCAAAGTAAATAAAACAGGAAAAATGCATCTTTGCTAAGAATAATTTTGTAAAAATGAAACCTTTAGAATATTAAGTAAATCCTAATTATATACTCAAATTTTTACTTGTAAATATTATACATCCAACAGACAAGTAAATTTGACTTATGACTCTCTGGCATATTTACACGCATTAATTAAGTACTTGAAGCAAATTTGAAAAAATAAAAAAATCAAGTAAAATTTACGTCATTGAAGAAAGGAATCTGCGCATGCGCGGAAAGAAGAAAAACCGGTTATTGAGGAATTTGGATTTCCAATCTCCACTCCATCTGCTCTCAGGTAAGCAACAGTTAAAAACTGCAGTATATTACGGATTTTTAGATGTAATTTATTCAGTAAATGTAACTACGATCAACCATTGTGTTTTCATCACTTAATTCTATACATTTGAAAAGTTTAATGTTCTTAATGACAAGTTAGCTTCGTTAGCTTTCGACGCGTTAGCCATAGGCCTATTTTCCTCAGTTTTAAACTTTACGTTTTACACAAGTAAATTACGCCTAAAAACCATGAATATGTTACTTAAATCATGATCTTTTCGTTTAATATTTGTTATTTTGTGTGCAATTTTCTTTATAGATGCAAATATCGTGGCTACGAATTAACAATAGGCCTAACAGTGTGTTCACACCGAACGCGAATTTAATTATTTGCGCGATTAGATTACATACAAAGACAATGGAAAAACGCGAATAGACGTTAGAAGTTGAAAAAGTTGAACTCGAGCAAATGTTCAACCGTTTAACTAGACGGGATAGACAAGTATTTGACGCTCTAACTTATTCACGTTCGGTGTGAACACACCATAAAAGTGAGCAGGTTTTCGTTCCCTCATCGTGCACAATATAATTCATTCCCTCATTCATTTACTAAATCGTGCATACTATCTATTAAATGATCCCTGCTTTTACTAAATGGTGACCACGTTGTAAATAACAATAATTAGTTGCCTTATTTAAATCAAGATGAGTGAAAAATTAGTAACTTAGGCATAAGTTACTCTCAAATTCCTAATTCGTAGCCATGATAAATAAATTTATCTGCATGCTGTGTGCATTAACCCTTTCATGCATGAATTATGATAACCTCAGTCAGGATTTTTCTTCCTATGTGTTTTTATTGCTCTTAGGCATGAAAAACAAGAATTTACTTTCTTTTTTTTTTACACATATTTTTCAAAGAGATTTTCAAATGTCCACTTGAGTGGACAGCATGCGTTTATAGTTTAAACTGAAGAGATACTGTATTAAACATAATACAATAATAACACAGCAATATTGTGTGTATTTAACAAACCAATCAATAACATTTTATAAAATCATGTGAAAACTATAAAATATATTCCAAAAAAAGGCAATTGAACTTCATACAAGTTGAACTTCGCGTATCTTTGATATCAGAACATGAGGATGTAATTCCATCAGAAATCTCTACAGCCTGTCAAGGTACAACTGTGGAAACCACTCCGATGCTCCTCCAGTGTACCAGAGTACGTCAATTTACCCTTATTAGCTGATAATTCTGATTATGTTCAAGATGGACACATTTCTAACATAGCCCTCCTCTGAGAAAACCTAGTGATCTTTCAATCTCATCTGAAATGAGCAGTGTTGGGGGTAACGCATTAAGAGTAACATGCATAACGCAATCAGATTACTTTTTGATGCTACTAGTAAAGTAATGCGTTACAAGTAACGTGCATTATGTAATCAGATTTTTTAATGTTACAAGTAAAGTAATGTATTCCAAGTAACATGCAATATGTAATCAAATTACTTTTTGATGTTACAAGTAAAGAAACGCATTACAAGTAACATGCATTATGTAATCAAATTACTTTTTGATGTTACAAGTAAAGAAACGCATTACAAGTAACTTGCATTATGAAATCAGATTACTTTTTGATGTTACAAGTAAAGAAACGCATTACAAGTAACATGCATTATGTAATCAAATTACTTTTTGATGTTACAAGTAAAGAAACGCATTACAAGTAACTTGCATTATGAAATCGGATTACTTTTTGACCTAACAAGTAATGCATTACAACCAACATGCATTACTAAACAGATTACTTTTTGATCCAACAAGTAATGCATTTTACATTACATTTACATTACAGTTAAATTTATTTACAGTCAAAAAACAAGTTATTGCAGATAAAGTATTTTCAAAAACAACATCCACAGTATAAGTACTGTTTGAATTGTAGCTGAAATATAGCCATTGATGCATGAGGTCCACTATAGTGGACAGATGATTAATCAGAATTTTCTCCCAATCTAAAATCAAAACTTGGAAAATTTAACTGTGATATGACTCATTAGATATTGCTTGATGCTACAATATTTTTTTTACCTGCAAGAATTTCCTAGGATAGAAGGAATGGGTGGATATTCTGGAGTAACTTGGCATTTCTGACTGACCATTGGCCATCTTGGTTTGGAGGGGGAAAAAATTGACACACAACGGCTT
The DNA here is from genome assembly GCA_030770095.1 of Gila robusta. Lineage (NCBI taxonomy): Eukaryota > Metazoa > Chordata > Actinopteri > Cypriniformes > Leuciscidae > Gila > Gila robusta. The sequence goes on along the minus strand of JAVALU010002172.1, from coordinate 102,117 downwards.
GCAACCTGGTGGCAATGTATAGGATGATGCACCAGGAGCCACTGTAGAGATTGATGTGCAATTATGCCATCAAAACCCGTGCAAATTCAAGAAAATGATTTTTTAATAGCTGTCCACTGTAGTGACCTCTATGCGTGAAAGGGTTAATGTGAAGAAATGGCTAGGAGAGTATAAGGTCATGCAGGATGTTTTTAATGTTTTTGATATGATTTGGCATGAGTGAAATGAATAATGTGAATGCAAATTGATTAACTTTTAATTTAAAAGTATTTGCTGTTTACTGATTATTGTTTATTTTTTTTCTCTTTTCTTAATTTCAGGATATTTCTCAAATGCATTCAGTCCTTTGTGCCTTCCTTGCTGTAAACCGGTTGAGAGGGACAAAGAGAGAGACCGAACAAGCTGAATTGTGTGCCCAAAGCGATCTTTTCTGTAGATGCTTATTTCTTAATAAATTACTCTAAACTGCACATTGTCACTGTATTATTTTGTCACATTATAAGAGTAACATTTAATTTAAAATAATTACCAGCACTGCATAAAACAAGTAAAATGTATTTAAAATATCAAATGGTTTTACTTAATTATATTAATTACATCAGATTTGTAAGTAAAAATTACTCAATATAATTTAACAGGCCAAGTTATATGTACTTTTTCACTTTGTTAATTTTACTCGGCTTAGTTAAGTAGATTTACTTAATTTCCATAATGTGAAATTTACTTGAAAAATATCAGTGCAAAAACTTGCCTTATAAAAATTGAGTAAATTCTACTTATTGTTTTTCTCAGCAACTGCACATCCAATGGCGCGGGCGCCTCTGACGTGTGACCAATGAGACAACTCAATGTGAGCTAACACTTTTTTGTACAAATATATTCTGGTGTGATTGTTCTTAAATGGTCAGGGGATCTCTGGATAATCCGTAATTCGTTTGTAATAATAGAACGAAAATACCGTTTTTCTGTTTTTTGTTTCAAAACGAAAAACCAAATAACCGTTCTTGGTGTCAGAATCAAAAAACGAAAAACCAATTAAAACCGACCCGTTTTTGGCGATCATTTGATCGTTATTCCTTTTTGAACAAAGAATGAAGAGAGTCTTTGAACTTCAGTCAATTCGTTTTTCGTTTATAAACCAAAAACGGAAGTCACGTGAGCTCAATGTACTATCCATCCTAAATAGTATGTGACATTAGTAATTTTCAATACTATTTAGGGCATAGTATGCACATTGGGACGCAGCTGTGGTCTATTCCTTTTTTGGAAGCGAAAGTAACCGGAAACACTTTCAAAATAAAAGTAACTATAGTTAGCGAGGTGATTGTAGACTAAAACTGAACGAATAACGTTTTTTAGTACAACTATACCAAAATCTTATATCACGGTTTATGTCCTTAAATATGCCCTATGTGTATGTAGCTATATATGTTTACCATAGGTCTACTCTTTATTCCGTACATGGCCGTAAAACATCAGCAGGTCGGGATTTCTAAAATGTCTGGGCACACATGAACAGAATCCGCTGATAACAGACACTTATTTATTTAATTATTTAATTATAAATTAAACAGACACCACAGAGAAAGGACAACACCAGTAAGAGAACGGGGATGGGGGCCTGAGGAAGAGAAAAGACAAACAAACACAAAACCAAGAGACAACCAGCCAAATAACAGCAATAAACAGCTAACGTAAGAAAACAACTGAGGGAGAATCAAAAGAAGAAACAGTCAAGCAAATTAAATAAACACAGCACAGCCATGAGAACTAGAATAACAACAATACATTTAAATAAATAACTTAATGAAAAACATAAAGAATAGTTCTACCCATGACAACTAAAAAAAACTAAATTTGTTTGGGTGAATGTTCAATTTTAACCATAAACATAATAGTAGTATTGTTTGTTGGGCTGCATGGTGATAAAGGAAAATCAACCACTAATTTGTACCCTGGTCACTACTTTTAACAGATTCCATTACACTACATTTAGTGGAACTTGTGTCCCACTATTTCCAACAGAAGCATTAGTGACACTGTGCCGCACTTGTAGCACCAAAGTCACAATTAGTCTTAGTACACACTTATTTCAATATCCAATTCCACAAAAGTAGTGCCACAATTCAAAGCTGTGGCTTACCATAACCCATGATGTAAACATCTGAAAGTGACAACAAGGCCCTTTATGGTGCCGGAGGAAGGAGTGCCTTTATTTGAAGAGAGAGTGATGGTAGGTGATGGGGCCAGTCTTGCTACTATCATCAGTCCTTAAACCCTGCACACAGTGCACAGGATCACATCCTCCAGGTATTGGGGAAACTCTGGGAGGCCCTGACACGAGTACCAGGGAGAAAAACTAAATGATTTAACTGAAAAAGTGGTCGTTCCTTAACCAGTTCTTCTAGTTTTTCCAGCCTTACAGTGTAAATACAGTATGTGTTCAGCATTCCTGTTGTTGAAGAATGCAAAACTCCCCTTTCTGTCTTCACACTCTTATATCTTGCTTGATATTTCAGCTGAGCTTAACAGACAGAGTTTGCAAGTGGATGTGAGTACTGTATATCCATGTTTATTTCATCGGTCACTAAAAGTTTATATTTAATCCTAATTTTATTCATATTTATTCAATGTTGTTTTCTTTCTCACATATATGTCATTTTTATTTATATCAGTAAATAATCTACAGCCTATCAGAACAGGTAATTACAGGTTTGACTTTTTTTCTAAATGAATAGCCTCTGCCATGTTGTTCTTCTGGTTTAAAAATGGTTTAATGACAGTATTACTTTTATTACAGTGAACAGCAGTGAAGTATAATGGGAGGTATGTTAAAACATCACCTATTAAATGAGCCTATGGTCACTGAATTTTGTAAACATATGTGTAAATGAGTAATGTTGTATCTCATATCAATAAAAGCTACCAAAAAAAATGTATTTTCTATTGACAGATAGCTCAATTGCAAATGTTTGCCTCATTTTGTAATTGTTGCAATGTTTTTGCAAAAAAAAAAGGCAAACTTTTGCAATTTGCGTGATCCAGATTATTGTTAAATAATAATTTAAACAATCTTAAAAAAATGCCAATGCTGTTTTTAGAAATGAACAATAACTGACATTATACATTCTAATAATGTATTTTTCCAGGCAATATTATAGGAGCGCTGGCTGGGATGGTGACTGGTGGCTGTCTGGCCATTTTAGTACTGGTGACCTCAGTTGTGATTCTTGTACGCAAAAGCATTACCCCAGATATGCAAACATTCATAGATTTTGCACTAAGTAAAGAGATGGAGCCAGTAACAATGTCTCTGGGCGGAGGAGTTACAGGAGCAGTGACAGCAGCAGCGGCAGCTGGGAATGTGGCGGCGGGTGTCGTTCTCGGAACGTCGCTTGTAGGAGCGATTGGAGGATATTTCATTGGATGGGAAGCAGCTGAAAATGCTGATTCATTTCAGAACGCAATGACAAGTGGAATAGATAGTAACTTTGAGATGGCTAAACATGTGTTTCACCAATTAAATGTTGTTGCTTTTAAAGCTAAAAAAATTACAAATCAAAAAAGCAAGTAAAGATTTAACATTAGAATCATGAAAGTAGATCTGCACCAATAGTTGCAGAGCTGTAGTTTGTCATGGCATCGTAAAAAATCAGCATGTAATTTACAGACATTTATTACCTTTTCCTGTTTCTTTTATTATTTTATAAGGGTTTGTTTACATGACAACTATGTGTTAAAAATGGAAAAGTATTTTCATTCAGTATTTAATTTTTTGAAACCAGTTTTCAAAAGTTTGTGTTTTCAGTTCCCCAAAACACTGTTTTGTAAGTGAATGGCCAAACGCATAGAAAGTTTTCTTTTTTAGTTGAAAATAGTGTTGTGTAAATGGCCACTTTCTGGAGTGCAACATTCCTGTAGAGTTTAGCTTCAACATGAATTAAACACACCTAAACCAGCTAATCAAGTCCTTCAGGATTATTTGAAAACTAACAAAATGTGTGGTTAAGCTTGTTGGAACTAAACTTTCTAGGACACTGCATTTTTTTTTTTAATCACTTAACAATTGTATACCTTATATTCTGTCTAATAAAATTCTGAAATGTTTTATTATGTCCTAGTAGCATTTTATTTGATATGTAGTGTGGACACTCATTCATAAATAAGCTCATAACTAATCAAAAGGTGAATAAAACATAGGGTGCTATATCGACTGGACCAAATATGGAAAAAGATTTCTGAAATCTGATTAGAATTATGGAATGCCAAAGCTGACTTAATTAAAAATAAATAAATACATAAATAAATATACGAAGAAATGTAAAAAAGCAAAATACATAAATAAATATACAAAGAAATGTAAAAAAGTACAAAGAAATTAGTATTTATACTTTTATTTCCTTATTTATGTATAATTGTATTTTTTCACACATTTATTTTTTTATTTATTCATTTATTTATTTCCACTTTTATTTATTTCCACATTCATTTATGTTTTTATGTCTACATTTATTTATTTCTACATTTATTTATTTCCACATTTATTTATTTCTACATTTATTTATTTCTACATTTCTTTCTCCGTATGCTAATGAGGGGGGCGTGTTTTAAATGTAAGCAATTGAGCTCAGAGTGGCAGTGCTGAAGCTTTGAGGCCACAGTGACACCTTGTGGTGTGTGACCAAACGAAACGCAAGAAGTGTGCGGACAATAGAGGGTATGCATGTGACGTCACCGTTGGCCGGAGTGACTGCGGTTACGCCCACAAGTGGCAAAAAGACTGAGCGGCAGCATTGGTTTTCAGCGTGAATGCTGCCGAAAAACACACAAAACGCGTCTAAAACGGGAAAGAGCTTTGAGACTGACTGTACAACTAGATTTGACAAGAAATATGAGGTATATTTTTACAGACTACCTAAAGCTACAGAACAGAGAAGCAAATAGATCGCTGCAATACATAGAAACAACTGGACTCCAGGCAGCGAAAGGTGGATTTGCAGTTATCATTTTTGTGTCAATATGCTGAATTTAGTGGTAAAATCATTCTCTATATATTGTATTGTTATATATTGCAGTGACAACTCATCAATCAAATATTTACCACTGTATATTCTGTATAATTTGACATTTTTAAATAAACACTGACAAAAAACTATACAAGTTTTAAGTCTAGACGATATGATGATATATATAACATTGATATAAGTGATCACCTGGATTTAGACCTGCCTATATTGTATTTATATAAAGCGTTCACAGGCAAATTTGCTGTTTGTATTTCCCCGGTGTCAAAATCAGGCACATATAAATGTCAGGAAACACGATTCCTGGCTGCATGTCAATATCCATGGATCACTGGATCTTTAGTAAGTTGTAAGGAACACTATATTGAGTCCAATCTTTAGTTTAAACTGATAATCGTTTGTTTTACTTGCGTTTTCGCAGTTTCCCCTATTAAATCCAGTCACGCAGCTGCTCTTCTGCCACTCAGTCCGGCTGAGGGGGCGTGTTCCGGCGGGAAAGTGACGTTAATGCATTCCCTCTATATCACATTTTAAGTCATGTATATCACCCTAACTGTATGTAGGGTAGGCTATATAGGGTTAACACACATAGCACACATAGGGGGAAATATCACCACGACCATGGGCACGACCGGTGCTGTTTGAATGGGCATGATGATGCTTCTGTGCTCCAATGCATGGCGTGAGATGCGTGGCTCACTGCGTTTACATGAGGGTCAGGGGATCTCTGGATAATCCGTAATTCGTTTGTAATAATAAAACGAAAATACAGTTTTTCTGTTTTTTGTTTCAAAACGAAAAACCAAATAACCGTTTTTGGTGTCAGAATCAAAAAACGAAAAACCAATTAAAAACCGCCCGTTTTTCGTTTTTGGCGATCATTTGAGCGTTATTCCTTTTTGAACAAATAATGAAGAGAGTCTTTGAACTTAAGTTAATTCGTTTTTCGTTTATGAACCAAAAACGGAAATCACGTGGTCTATTCCTTTTTTGGAAGCGAAAGTAACCGGAAACACTTTCAAAATAAAAGTAACTATAGTTAGCGAGGTGATTGTAGACTAAAACTGAACTAATAACATTTTTTAGTACAACTACAGTAGCACTGGGTGTGAAAAAAACACTTTAGTGTGTTAATTGTGACTGAAATAAAAATTAAAACTAATAAAATAATAACTCTGGCTGTTTGGGAGAATTAAACATTTGTAAGACCATTGGTGACCTGTAACTTCAGATTAAGACAAGTGCACTCATTTTATATGTATCTTAGGATAGCAGGTAGTTTTTTTATAAGCCTATTTATTTATAAGTTTCTATTATTTAATTCACATTTTAGTTTTGTAACATATTTATAGCCCTTCTTGCTATGTGAAAGCTCAACCAGCAGAGGTAACTTCCCCCTTCTGTGCACAACAGGCAACAAGGGTTTGACCTTTTGACTTGTGTTTATATCAAAACAAAACTCTACCAGAACAAATCTATAAAGTTGTATACTTTTTATTTTCCTTCGCATTTTTCTCCAGTGTAATATACTTATTATGTTAGTTAAGATGAAATATTTTTTTATGCAGCTTGTAGTTCTCATTAGTTATGTAGACCTACTTGTGTGTGAAAACTAGCATTACTCAGTCAAAAATGATCTCTAGCTCTGGGACTTTCAGATCTTTTAGTGCTTTTTTTGGGTTTAATTCTGTTTGAACCACCACCAGGGAAAGGCAGTGCTCTGTACTCTTGGTATTGTACTTGTGTAAAGTAAAATAAAAGTGAAGTTAAATCATTTAGTTTTTCTCCCTGGTACTCATCTCAGGACCTTCCAGAGTTTCCCCAATACCTGGAGGATGTGATCCTGTGCACTGTGTGCAGGGTTTAAGGACTGATGATAGTAGCAAGACTGGCCCCATCACCTACCATCACTCTCTCTTCAAATAAAGGCACTCCTTCCTCCGGCACCATAAAGGGCCTTGTTGTCACTTTCAGATGTTTACATCATGGGTTATGGTAAGCCACAGCTTTGAATTGTGGCACTACTTTTGTGGAATTGGACATTGAAATAAGTGTGTACTAAGACTAATTGTGACTTTGGTGCTACAAGTGCGGCACAGTGTCACTAATGCTTCTGTTGGAAATAGTGGGACACAAGTTCCACTAAATGTAGTGTAATGGAATCTGTTAAAAGTAGTGACCAGGGTACAAATTAGTGGTTGATTTTCCTTTATCACCATGCAGCCCAACAAACAATACTACTATTATGTTTATGGTTAAAATTGAACATTCACCCAAACAAATTTAGTTTTTTTTAGTTGTCATGGGTAGAACTATTCTTTATGTTTTTCATTAAGTTATTTATTTAAATGTATTGTTGTTATTCTAGTTCTCATGGCTGTGCTGTGTTTATTTAATTTGCTTGACTGTTTCTTCTTTTGATTCTCCCTCAGTTGTTTTCTTACGTTAGCTGTTTATTGCTGTTATTTGGCTGGTTGTCTCTTGGTTTTGTGTTTGTTTGTCTTTTCTCTTCCTCAGGCCCCCATCCCCGTTCTCTTACTGGTGTTGTCCTTTCTCTGTGGTGTCTGTTTAATTTACAATTAAATAATTAAATAAATAAGTGTCTGTTATCAGCGGATTCTGTTCATGTGTGCCCAGACATTTTAGAAATCCCGACCTGCTGATGTTTTACGGCCATGTCCGGAATAAAGAGTAGACCTATGGTAAACCTATATAGCTACATACACATAGGGCATATTTAAGGACATAAACCGTGATATAAGATTTTGGTATAGTTGTACTAAAAAACGTTATTCGTTCAGTTTTAGTCTACAATCACCTCGCTAACTATAGTTACTTTTATTTTGAAAGTGTTTCCGGTTACTTTCGCTTCCAAAAAAGGAATAGACCACGTGACTTCCGTTTTTCTTCCGTGACTTCCCACCTTTCACCTGCTGTGCTCTACTCCATGTACACACACACGCGCAAGCACACACACATAAGCTGGTCAAACTGGGTAAACACTGAGCTATACCGTCATCTTCAATTATGATGTCTAACGTTAATAATATTTGATTCCTATTATTTCAAGGGCTTTTTTAAAAACAATATGTAATTTAATAGTGCTAAGGGTCATGCAAGCATCAACACAATATTCTGAATTGTGTATTTAAAGAGTTTCACTTAACACTGGATAAATATTTAGCCCAAAGCTCAAACCTGTGGCACCATGGAAATATGCGAGAGCTCCCAGAAATCCAATTAACATTTAGCAAACCATTACAGTAGTTGTGGCTGACAAATGTCACTATATCCAGTGTTTTGTACCTTAGTGTTGATCTTCACAGCAGCGTACCATTGAAACGTACCATTGTATTTGTTTACAAGGAATGTACACAAATACCCCACTATGTAGTAAGTCTGTACTAAGGCTTTTACACATGTTGTGGAAATAAAGTAAGCCAGGTGTCAGGTTCCCCTAGTGTCTATCGGCTTTCCTAGAAGTTCATTATTAACTGGTCTACATCTGAAATCTAATAGTATCATGTATTTAAAATATTCTAATAGTCTCATGTATTTAAAATATTCACTGTGGAGACATTAACATAAAACATTCCAAGAAAACACTGTTATCTGCTAGTCTGATGCCTGGACTATAGTGTCTCCCTGACAAGGAGTGAGATGAAAAATCAGGAAGCATTCTGTTAATGACCCCAAGCGTGACCTGTACATAAGCTGAACTTCACTTGTTACCCGAACTAGGCCTTCTGATAAAAATCAGAAACAAGGCTGTTGAGTATGGTGATGGGGGCAGAGTGGGGGGGCTCCTCCTGAAGTCCACGGTCATCGCCACAGTTTTGAGCGTGTTAAACTCCAGGTTGTCTCATCCCAAGGCGTCATATACTGACGCTTTTGCCATTTCGTCTACATCGAACGCACATGGCACCCTTTAGCGTCAGATAGATATGGGCCAGAAGCGCCCATATCTATGCACCAAATATGCGTCTCATATTGACGCTAAAGGGTGCCATGTGCGTTCGATGTAGACGAAATGGCAAAAGCGTCAATATATGACGCCTTGGGATGAGAATGCGTTGGACCGCACCAGAGAGCCAGCTGATCAACCTCCCGTCTGTAGGCCGACTCGTCACCGTCCCGGATGAGGCCGATGACCGTTGTGTCGTCAGCAAACTTCAGGAGTTTGACAGAAGGGCTATAACCACAACCTGGAGGAGGAACTAGTATAAATGTATAAAAGTTTAATATAACCTTAACATTATAACATTTACAGTAGGCTTTAGTCTTCATTCACCCACTATGCTTGTAAATCATTTAAGGGTATATACAGGTCCTTCTCAAAAAATTAGCATATGGTGATAAAGTTCATTATTTTCCATAATGTAATGATAAAAATTTAACTTTCATATATTTTAGATTCATTGCACACCAACTGAAATATTTCAGGTCTTTTATTGTTTTAATACTGATGATTTTGGCATACAAAATCTCCTGATCTCCTGTGAAAATCTAGTGCAGCGTTTTTTGCCACACTTTTTCCTTCCCACAGACTTCCCACTGAGGTGCCTTGATACAGCACTCTGTGAACAGCCTATTTGTTCAGAAATTTCTTTCTGTGTCTTACCCTCTTGCTTGAGGGTGTCAATGATGGCCTTCTGGACAGCAGTCAGGTCGGCAGTCTTACCCATGATTGCGGTTTTGAGTAATGAAACAGGCTGGGAGTTTTTAAAAGCCTCAGGAATCTTTTGCAGGTGTTTAGAGTTAATTAGTTGATTCAGATGATTAGGTTAATAGCTCGTTTAGAGAACCTTTTCATGATATGCTAATTTTTTTAGATAGGAATTTTGGGTTTTCATGAGCTGTATGCCAAAATCATCAGTATTAAAACAATAAAAGACCTGAAATATTTCAGTTGGTGTGCAATGAATCTAAAATATATGAAAGTTTAATTTTTATCATTACATTATGGAAAATAATGAACTTTATCACAATATGCTAATTTTTTGAGAAGGACCTGTATGCAAGTGAAAGAGTTGCAATGCAGAGCCCTGCTTCACTGTAGGCTACCGTTGTACATTATGATGTAAATTTGTATTTAAAGACATAAATTGACATCATCCAATTCCACAAAAGTAGTGCCACAATTCAAAGATGTGGCTTACCATAAACCATGATGTAAACATCTGAAAGTGACAACAAGGCCCTTTTCTGGTGCCGGAGGAAGGAGTGGTGTACTGCTTTGTCCTGCCAGTCCAGCATTTATTTGAAGAGAGAGTGATGGTAGGTGATGGGGCCAGTCTTGCTACTATCATCAGTCAATAAACCCTGCACACAGTGCACAGGATCACATCCTCCAGGTATTGGGGAAACTCTGGAAGGTCCTGAGATGAGTACCAGGGAGAAAAACTAAATGATTTAACTTCACTTTTATTTTACTTTACACAAGTACCCATGTACTCTTACAGAGCACTGAGTGTACTTTCCTTGGTGGTTCATCAAACAGAATTAAACCCAAAAAAGCACTAAAAGATCTGAAAGTCCATGCAAGAGATAATTTTTGACTGAGTAATGCTATAGGTTTCACACACAAGTAGGTCTACATAACTAATGAGAACTACAAGCTGCATAAAAAATATTTCATCTACTTAACTAACATAATATGTATATTACACTGGAGAAAAATGCAAAGGAAAATAAAAAGTATACAACTTTATAGATTTGTTTTGGAAGAGTTTTGTTTTGACACAGAAGGGGTAACAGTAGATGGTGGAAGCTGAGAGTGTTTAGCAGCTATAGTGCCATTGAAAGAGGAGCTGGAAGGCAGCTGAAGTTCTGCACACCCTTCAAACTCAGTGATTAGCTTCTGTTGGTAGCAGTGCTTGCCTTCTCCTTGATATAAACACAAGTCAAAAGGTCAAACCGTTGTTGCCTGTTGTCCCCATGGTTGTCCCACAGAAAGAGTTGGTGCACAGAAGGGGGGAGAGTGACCTCTGCTGGTTGAGCTTTCACATAGCAAGAAGAGCTAAATAATATGTTACAAAACTAAAATGTGAATTAAATAATATAAACTTATAAATAAATAGGCTACCTGCTATCCTAAGATACATATAAAATGAGTGCACTTGTCTTAATCTGAAGTTACAGGTCACCAATGGTCTTACAAATGTTTAATTCTCCCAAACAGAGTTATTATTTAATTAGTTTTAATTTTTATTTCAGTTAACTAAAGTGTTTGTTTTTTTTTTCACACAAAGTGCTACTTTAGTTGTACTAAAAAAACGTTATATTAGTTCAGTTTTAGTCTACAACAGGGATAGGCAACGTCGATCCTGGAGTGCCGCTGTCCTGCAGAGTTTAGCTCCAACCCTGATATAAACTCACCTGCCTTTAGCCTTAGTGATCCTGAAGACATTGATTAGCTTGTTCAGGTGTGTTTGATTAGGGTTGGAGCTAAACTCTGCAGGACAGCGGCACTCCAGGATCGACGTTGCCTATCCCTGGTCTACAATCACCTCGCTAACTATAGTTACTTTTATTTTGAAAGTGTTTCCGGTTACTTTCGCTTCCCAAAAAAGGAATAGACCACGTGACTTCCGTTTTTGGTTTATAAACGAAAAACGAATTGACTGAAGTTCAAAGACTCTCTTCATTCTTTGTTCAAAAAGGAATAACGATTAAAATGATCGCCAAAAACGAAAAACGGGCCGTTTTTAATTGGTTTTTCGTTTTTTGACTCTGATTGACTTTGTGTTTTTATTGTTATGATGTAAAGCACTTTGGAAACCCTGTGTTTATTTAATTGTGCTATATAAATAAAGAGGATTGGATTGGATTGGATACCAAAAACGGTTATTTGGTTTTTCAGAAACAAAAAACAGAAAAACGGTATTTTCGTTTTATAATTACAAACGAATTACGGATTATCCAGAGATCCCCTGACCAAAAACACTTAACATTCTTTTACGGAATATAATAAGCAACCAATTTGATGTTCTAAAAGAATTATATTTGTCATGTAAATTATATTTACAAATATACATACTGGCAAAATAATGTAACACTATTTTTTTATGTTTTGGTTGCAAGGTGTGCTTGTGCTGGCTTTGATATATTAATATATACACTACTGTTCAATAGTTTGGTATTAGTAAGGTTCTTGGTATAGGGCACCAAGACTACATTTATCTGAAAAACAGTAATATTGTGAAATATTATAAATATGTGATAGTTTTCTATTTGAATGTTTTAAAAAAATGTATTGTGATGGCAGAGCTCATTGCTCTAGATTTCAGTGTCACACGAGTCTTCAGAAATCACTCTAATACTGATTTGCTGCTCAAGAAACATTTCTGATTATGATCAGGTGTTGCTGCTTAATGAAGTGTGGACATCATTATGGAGCATATATTTCCAGGATTGTTTATGAATAGCAAGTACAAAAGAACCAAATTTATTTAAAATTATAATTTGTTTGTAACAATATACGTGTCTTTGCTGTCGTTTATGATCAAGTCAAGTCAAGTCATCCTCATTTATATAGCGCTTTTAACAATGTAGATTGTTTCAAAGCAGCTTTTTACAGAGATAAACATATAATTTAAAGTAACAGAGATTGGTTTGGTTTTATAGTGGTTCTTGAATAATGTTATTTCCAGCTAAAGTTAGTTTTGATTGATTCACTTCCGTCGAAATGGTCATTTGTTATTAAATTAGGGGCCGCTAAGACGACACCGTTCTCTCTAAACAGACTTTAAAGCAGCACTATGCAGTCTTTTTAGCTTAACTGAACAGCTTCGGAGTTATTGGAATGGTTATATGACTTTTTTCGGGTTGAATGGGGGTCGTCTCGCCCCCCCTCCGGTGCCTGTGAGTGGAAAAACCGCCGGCGGCCTCAGCGTCAGGAAGTATCGCGTGATTTCAGCTCTCGCAATGTAACATTTTTTTCTTTTTTTTTCTTTATTGCAACAAAAAATATACAAAGATTTGTACATGAATATACACTTTACAACAAGTAGGAAATAACATACATAATAGTAAACAAAAAAAAAGAAAAAAGAAAGAAAATATGTCATGCCAGGGGTAAATTTACAATAATTTAAAGTGACAAAAAGCTTCATAGGTCTTTCTTGCTTTTTTGTTCTTAATTTTATCTAATGTATTACCATATAGTTTAATCTCTTTTATAAAGTGTTCAAAGCTTGGCTTAGCTTTAGTCCATTTTTTCAAATGAATGTGATATTTTCCAAGTAAAATAAAAAGTTGTATAAGGAAGTACATCGCACTTTTGGAATCAACATTGTCCTGCACAAAAAAAAATTAAAATAAAATACTACATCGTACAGATCAATTTGTAAACATGTTTCAAATAACCTAGAAGTGAAATTTGAAACATCCAACCAAAACATTTTTGAATATATACAATAAAAAAAAAAAAAGATGAGTCACAGATTCTTTGGCATTGCCACAGAATTCACATAAGTTTTCAATATTCAAATGGAAACGTTCAAGAAGTAACTCTTTGACAGGGTAAATTCTGTGTACAATTTTATAGGATACCTCTCTAATTTTATTATTAATAAAAAACTTATTTGGTATAGACCATACTCTTTTCCAGTTAATATTTTCAAATTTAGTAGACCGAAACCCTGTTGAACAAGGCAAATAGTTTGTTTTTAAAGTATTTCTAATATATTTGTTACTGCATTTATCTATTAATATATTAATATCCCCGATAAATATTGTATCACTACAAAAACTGGTTTGACGATCAACATTTATAGGATAGAATCCAGGATTTCGTAATAGTGATACAATTCTGCCAGGGATTGCAGCAAAAATAATAGCATATTCTTTTGGCCTCACAGGAATCAAAAATGTATTGAGAAATTCAGAATATGTTAAAAGTAAACCCTGTTCATTAAGCAACTGATTAACAGTAAGATCATTGTCGTACCATGTCTTATTAAATATTGACTTTTTTTTGTACAAGATATCTTTTTTTTAGGGATTTTTTCAACTGAGAAATTACATTTCAAAAGAAAATGAATTCCACCCAAAGAGTTAAATATGTAATTCGGGAAAACATTCCATACACTATCTTTATTTTTAATAAATTTGATTATCCATTTTATCTTAAACACATTATTGAGATCTGTAAAGTTTAAAACTTCAAGGCCACCAAAGTCTCTATTGTTATTTAGAATATCTTTCCGTAAATAGAGTATTTTCTTCCTCCAAATAAACTCATAAAGAGTCTTATCTAATTCCCTGAGAACATTATTGGGAACATCTGCTGACATGGATATATAAACAGACCTTGAGATCCCTTCTGCTTTTGAAAGAATACGTCCATTTAGGGACAGATCTCTCATAAGCCACATATTGAATCTGTTTTTAATTTTCTCAACAATAGGCTCAAAATTTAACAAGCTTCTTTGATTCAAATCTTTACACACCATTATCCCAAGATATGTGGTATTATCTTTAATTGGTATCTTAGAAATTTCTTTCAACACACAAACTTTAAGCGAGAATAAAGTGGAGTTATTCTTATTCATCTTTAATCCAGAGATTCCAGAAAATGTTCCAATACATTTAACAACTTCACCCAATTCGTCACTGTTTTTGACAAAAATTGTGGTATCATCCGCTAATTGGCTAAGTTTAATCTCTTTTCCAAACACTGAAATTCCTTGAAAACTTGCTTTTTTGATATGAGCAGCCATGACCTGAGTAACCAATGTGAAGAGAAAAGGTGATATAGGACATCCTTGTCTTCTCCCACGGCCCATATCAAATCTCTGACAGGAACCGTGAGATAACTGGACTGAACTATTCCAACCATTAGAAAGCGTACAAATTGCTTTTTGGAAAAAAAAAAGACCAAAACCAAAGAAATCAATAACTTTGAACATAAATGAATGTTCAACAGTGTCAAACGCTTTATAGAAATCAATAAATAATATAAAAGAATCATCTGGGATAAGGTGTCTATAATCAATTAAATCTAAAACTAGTCTAATATTATTTCCAATGTAGCGGCCTTTCAAAAAACCTGACTGCTCTTCATCAATTATTGTATTAAGATTTTTCTTAAGTCTTTTTGCAAAAATTAAAGAAAAGATTTTAGTATCATTATTTAACAAACTAATTGGTCTCCAATTTTCTAAGAACAGTCTATCTTTGTTAGGCTTGGGTATAAGTGTAATTACCCCTTGTTTTAGTGATGCGGGCATTTCTCCCAAATCAACTGCTTCCTTAAAAACAGCAAGTAGAAACTGTGCAAGTTCATTACAAAAATATTTATAAAACTCCCCTGTCAAGCCATCAGATTTATTATCTTTAAGACTATTTATACAATTTTTAATTTCCTCAATATTTAATTCTTTATCACATGAATCTTTATAGTCTGACGTAATCTTATTAATACTAGCTGATAAATTACTAAGAAAACAATCTGCATAATTTAACTGACTACTTGAACTATACAATTTACTATAAAATTGATTAACAAAACAAGAAATATCCTTGGGATTATCATTAGTAAGCCCATTTATTATTAATTTGTTTACAGAAGTTATTTCTCTATTTCTTTTTTCTAAACCAAAAAAATATTTAGTATTTTTTTCTCCTGCTTCCATCTATTTTTGTCTAGACCTGACAAAAGCACCCTTAGCTTTCTCTTCATAAATATTATCCAGCTCATTCTGCAATGTAGCAAGCTTTAACAATCCAGTGTTTGACATATTTTTGTTATTTTTGCAAGTGAGGGATATTATTTCATTCATTATTTTGTTTTCATTTTTCTTTTTTTTTATGGATTTTCCATACGTGTCACATGTCTGTCCGTCTTGTGTTGCACATGGGTGTTTGTTATGTTGAGCCATGTGCTCTCGTCATTGTTGACCCCTCCCTCTTGTTATCTGATTATTGGTTGATTTGCTCCACCTGTCTGTCTCGTTACCCTCCTTGTTTGCCTTCCTATTTAGTCTTCCTGTGTTCGTTCGTTGTATTTGTTACGTTGTGTTTGTGCCTGCGCCTTGCCTTGCTTTGCCTTGCCTTGCCTTGCCTTGCCTTGCCTTGCCTTGCCTTGCCTTGCCTTGTCTGCCTTGTTCTATGTAGTTTGGTTTGTTTATTTTATGTTTGATCTTCATTAAACACTTCTTTCGCTCTGCACTGGAATCCACGGAATTATTCCCACACGCACCGTGACAGAACGAACGAGCCACATGTGGATTCCGCGGAGCGAACTTTGTCCGGCTGAGAGGGAGAATGGAATTTCTCTCTTTAAATATTTCTCCCTGTGTGCCCAGAGGAATGAGGAGAGGAGGGCAGCTGAGTCTTCCTCACTGGTCTCTCCTGGAATGGGATCATCGTCATCGGGTCCGTCCAGCGTTGGGAATCCGTCTATGGTTTTAACCAACTTCGAGTCTGCACAGATCCGTCAAAAGGGACGGAGAAGGAAACATAATCCGTCTGCCCAGTCAGAGACTGTTCACGTCACGTCTGCCCAGCGCGAGACTGTTCACGTCACGTCTGCCCAGCGCGAGACTGTTGACGTCACGTCTGCCCAGCGCGAGACTGTTGACGTCACGTCTGCCCAGCGAGAGACTGTTCACGTCACGTCTGCCCAGCGAGAGACTGTTCACGTCACGTCTGCCCAGCGAGAGACTGTTCACGTCACGTCTGCCCAGCGAGAGACTGTTCACGTCCCGTCTGCCCAGTCAGAGACTGTTCACGTTCCGTCTGCCTTCATGGACCTGGACTATCTGGAGCGTCTGGCTCGGATCCTGGACATGTCTGTGTCTGCTGTTCCAGAGCCGGAGCCAGTGTCTCCTGTCCCAGAGCCGGAGCCAGTGTCTGCTGTTCCAGAGCCGGAGGCAGAGCCAGTGCCGTCTGCCTTTCTGGACCTGGACTATCTGGAGCGTCTGGCTCGGATCCTGGACATACCCGTGTCTCCTGTTCCAGAGCCGGAGCCAGTGTCTGCTGTTCCAGAGCCGGAGGCAGAGCCAGTGCCTGTTCCAGAGTTGGAGCCAATGTCTGTTCCAGACCCAGTGTTTGTTTCTGTGTTTGTGTCTGTCCTTGTGACCATTTCTGTTCTAGTGACTGTTCCTGAGCCGGTGTTTGCAGTTCCTGAGCCGGTGGCTGCTGCTCCAGAGGCAGAGCCAGTGCCTGTTCCAGAGCCGGAGACAGAGCCAGTGCCTGTTCCAGAGCCGGAGGCAGAGCCAGTGCCTGTTCCAGAGCCGGAGGCAGAGCCAGTGCCTGTTCCAGAGCCGGAGGCAGAGCCAGTGCCTGTTCCAGAGCCGCCGGAGGCAGAGCCAGTGCCTGTTCCAGAGCCGGAGGCAGAGCCAGTGCCTGTTCCAGAGCCGGAGGCAGAGCCAGTGCCTGTTCCAGAGCCGCCGGAGGCAGAGCCAGTGCCTGTTCCAGAGCCGGAGGCAGAGCCAGTGCCTGTTCCAGAGCCGGAGGCAGAGCCAGTGCCTGTTCCAGAGCCGGAGGCAGAGCCAGTGCCTGTTCCAGAGCCGGAGGCAGAGCCAGTGCCTGTTCCAGAGCCGGAGGCAGAGCCAGTGCCTGTTCCAGAGCCGGAGGCAGAGCCAGTGCCTGTTCCAGAGCCGGAGGCAGAGCCAGTGCCTGTTCCAGAGCCGGAGGCAGAGCCAGTGCCTGTTCCAGAGCCGGAGGCAGAGCCAGTGCCTGTTCCAGAGCCGGAGGCAGAGCCAGTGCCTGTTCCAGAGCCGGAGGCAGAGCCAGTGCCTGTTCCAGAGCCAGTGCCTGTTCCAGAGCCAGTGCCTGTTCCAGAGCCGGAGGCAGAGCCAGTGCCTGAGCCGGTGTCTGTTCCTGAGCCGGTGTCTGTCCCTGAGCCGGTGTCTGTTCCTGAGAGGGCATCACCGCCTTGGCCGCCCGAGGGGTCCGCTCCGCCCTGGCCGCCCGAGGGGTCTTCACCGCCCTGGCCGCCCGAGGGGTCTTCACCGCCCTGGCCGCCCGAGGGGTCTTCACCGCACTGGCCGCCCGAGGGGTCTTCACCGCCCTGGCCGCCCGAGGGGTCTTCACCGCCCTGGCCCCGCCCGAGGGGTCTTCACCGCCCTGGCCGCCCGAGGAGTCTTCACCGCCCTGGCCGCCCGATGAACTCTGTTTCGCCCTGGCCGCCCGATGAACTCTGTTTCGCCCTGGCCGCCCGATGAACTCTGTTTCGCCCTGGCCGCCCGATGAACTCTGTTTTGCCCTAGTCTGTTCCTTTTTTTTTTTTTTTTTTTTTTTTTTTCCTGGTCTGTCCCTCCCGTCCCGCCCTGATGTTTCCTTCCTGTCCCGCCTTGGCCTGATGGAGCGTCTGGTAGCCGCTCCGTAGGGAGGGGGTTATGTCACATGTCTGTCCGGTCTTGTGTTGCACATGGGTGTTTGTTATGTTGAGCCATGTGCTCTCGTCATTGTTGACCCCTCCCTCGTGTTATCTGATTATTGGTTGATTTGCTCCACCTGTCTGTCTCGTTACCCTCCTTGTTTGCCTTCCTATTTAGTCTTCCTGTGTTTGCTGTCCTGTACTCGTTCGTTGTATTTGTTACGTTGTGTTTGTGCCTGCGCCTTGCCTTGCTTTGCCTTGCCTTGTCTGCCTTGTTCTATGTAGTTTGGTTTGTTTATTTTATGTTTGATCTTCATTAAACACTTCTTTCGCTCTGCACTGGAATCCACGGAATTATTCCCACACGCACCGTGACAATACGTTATTGCGAGTTTCCTTATTTCAAATTTAGTTTGTTCCCATAATTTCCCATAAGTTTGAATCAAAGAAGCTTGTTGCCAATATTTAACAATTAAATTCTTTATTTGTTCACAAAAATCATTATGTTTCAATAGACTATTATTTAACTTCCAATATCCTCGTTTAACTCTATTTGATTGACAAATTACCAAATTAATTTTAATAGATATGCCTTTGTGATCTGTTAAAACTGATGGTTCAATAGTAACAAATTCAACTCTCTCTTTTATGTTCTGAAATGAGCCAAAAATCAATACGCGATTGTTGAGATTTTTGTCCCTATTACTCCATGTATACAAAAGTGACTGTGGATTTTTATACCTCCATATGTCAATTATGTTTAGTCTTAAACAAACATTGCTTAATTCACTTGCCATATTGTCAATTTTAGGTGGCAATCGATCTTGTCTTCCATCAAACACCGTATTAAAATCACCGCCCGGCCCAAATTACTTCAGCTGAGGGGAATTTTGAATGTAAATGATTAATATGGCATTCAATATCTTGAAAGATTAATTCATTTGTTTTTTTTTATTATTGGTGGCATATATATTTATAATAATAATTTTAGCTCGGTTTATATCAATAAGTAGAGCAATCCAATGACCTTGATCATCTGTTTTATGACTTATAACCTTCCCTGAAAACCTGTCCTTTAAAATAGCGACACCTGCTGTCCTATTTGAGGCACCAAAAGAAATTTGGTAGGCATGAGTTTCTTGAATAAAACAAAAATCTGCTTCTTTACCTTTACAAAACAAAAACAGAGCTTTTCTTTTTAGCATGTCTCGTATACCCCTAACATTAACAGAAAATATTGTTATTGACATAACCTCGAACAAGGGAAAAAAACCCTAATAGAACAATTAGGTGAACAATGAGCTAATTAAGGTTGAAAGTGTTGAGAGTGTATAAAGGGTAATCTTATTTCCATCCTTTCGAGAATCAGTCACATTTCAGCAACCAGTCTTGAGATCCTGTTTGCTTCAATTTGAATAACAGATAAATAATAACAACCTCCTGTAGTTGTAATGACGAATGAATATAAACATTAATAAAAAAAAAACAATAAAAAAACCTTATATAATTCTTTCAAGTTTTTAAAAGAATAATAAGCTAAAGCAAACAGACTTTTCGTTTCACAGTAATTTAAGATTCAGAATCCGTAATAAAAGAGCAGTGGTTTACATTTTAATTTCTTTACCATCAACATTTGCCTTGATTCCCACAAAGAAGGCCCTTTTGCCCTCTTTCCGTGCTTTGTCGATCGAAGGCCAAAGGAGATTCCGCGTAGCCCTGTCTTTGATCGTGAGGTCCTCTTTGAAGTACATCTTGTTCTTCTTAAGAAATTAATTTCCCTTTGCTCCTTTCCATGTGAGGTCCCTCGCTGTTCTGGAAGTGAATCTTATTATCACCGGCCTTGGATTCTTATCCTTGCCGCTGTCTGCAATGGGTCTTCCAACTCGGTGAGCAATGTCCACATTGTTCGCAACGAAATTACGATCTTCTTCGACAACCACCGCTTTGCAGATTTCCATTACCCGAGTCTTGACATTATCCTCTGCACGTTCGGTCAGCCCCTCCAATCGAAGATTCCCTCTCCGACAATACCGATCCTGATCATTCATTCTGACCTCCATTTCAGAGATGCGCTTCAGGTTCGCCTCGTTTTTGTTTTTCAAATCTTCGTTCTCCTTCCGAATGACGAAAATTTCAGAGTGCACCACTTCTAGCACTTCTTTCAACAGATTGATGCTGTTCGAATTTTCTTTTACCATGTCTTTTATTTCCTCAGATGACTGTCTGATTATTTGAATGATGCTTTGCTGTACCTGACTTAACGTTAATTCATCCGTTGCATCACCTTTTGCATGCTTTTTCGACGGAGGTGCTTTGGATGGCGTATTTGGAGTTGATTGACATTCTCCTCCCTTTTCCTGTTGACAAATGTAGGAATGAGTTTCGCTAATAAGTCTTTTTTCGGCCGTTCTTTAGAGTTCAAAGTCCATCTCTTCAGGGGCTGACAAGTCCATGATAACGTCTAACGTTAGACTCTCTATTCGAGTAAGAAACCTTGTAAGTATTCTTAATTAACTGTCATTATTTCTAAGAATCTCAATAACACCCAACAAGTGTGACTTGTTTCTTACATCAACGTTTGTAAGATATACCCTATATTGTTGTAAGCGCTAGAACATGTGCGTCTAGTCAAGTCGCCATCTTGGCCTCCTCCCCGATGTAACGAATTGCTTTACGGCACTGCACACATTACACACATACACGCCCCCATCCAGGATACGGCGAGCTATAAGAACAACTATCGTCATGGCTAAACCGGCATATAAGAAGCAGAAAGCTAGGAAAGCATTGTCGGAGGAACAGAGAAAGAGGAAACGGCAGACTGACCGAGCGAGGAGTCAGACACGAGTAAACATCGGACCTGCGTTTTCAGAATGGCGAAAAAAACGAAGAAAGCGCTGTCGGAAGAGTCTAGAAAAAGGTAACGGGAATCTGACAGCGCGAGGAACCGGACAAGAGTCCCACTTGCTCAGGCTTTAAACTGTTAAAGTTGATTCCTGCGATTATCATGAGAACAGTTGTCAATATCTCACATAATTATCAGGACATAAATAAGCCTACACGTTGTAAATAGTGTAAATGAGCGGAATTTGGAAACTATTATAAACTATTATAATAAATTGCAATAATCATGTCTAACAACATCATAACGGACATTGTCACGAAATAATGCGACGTACATGTTGTAACTTTATTGATGTCCTCTGGCATTTAGGCTCAGGTAAGCCTAACGCGGTAGGCTACTTTATTATTATAAAGTGCAGAGGCTGTGAGTGCTGATCATAGACTGTCACGCTCTGCGTGAGTGGTATTTACGACAGTAACGTTAAATACAAGTACTCTACAGCGACTCTAGGGATCGCTGTTTGACAAAAACGGAAATCCTGCATAGTGCCGCTTTAAACGTGAACCTGTGATAGACGCTGATGGCGTTCACATGCGCATTAAGAATTGATTCTATAGTTATGTGCGTTTGAATATATGTGCGCAGGTTTGTAATTCCCTACAAACCATGCCTAAACAAACTACTTGTCTTGCCTATAAATTTTGATGCAGAATTTTATTTTATCACTTCGGGTAGGTACGCGAACCTAAAATTCCACAACGCTTTACCTGTAGAGTGGTATAGGGATCCTCCATAGGGAGAGGCTAGTTGGCACTTCAGCACTGCATTGTCATCGGGTCCAGGCGAAGGTCCTTCGTCAGATCTGGATACGGCCTGGATCCGGCAGGCTGCGGGAAAACCTCGGGATAAACAAAGACACTAAAATTAGCGTGGATGCCATTCTTCTTATGATGTAACGAGTACATCATGATTTAAGGGAAGTGACCCTTTAAGGGAAGAATAAGGCATCCTTGACCCTGCCTGCTATTAAAGTATAACTTTTTTAAATCATAGTGATTCCCAACTTTTGTCATGCAAATCTTAAGTGATGAAATGATGAGAATGTCGTGTTTTAACATCGATCCAACAAAGTTTAAAGGTTTCTTATTTCAAGAGTTCAAGTCAGAAGTGCCTCTAATTGAAGCCCAATTAAGAACATACATGTTTATATAACTTTATGACTTTTAAAACATGTTGAATGAGTATTTGTTGTGCAACAAAATAGATCATGCATTTGTATCAATGATCATCATTGTGTATCATCCAGTCACACAGTGCAACACATAAGGTCAAAGAAATAACATGACAAAGAGAAACATCAGTGTAGGGAGCAAAGTGTTTATTTGGACACTGATATGGTTGTGGAGTTATTTCCCAGAGATTATTGCCAGAGATGACACAGTTTTAAAGCTTCATTAGGTAAGGTATCAGAAGAATTTAACAATAAATAAATGAAATGGTAATGGTTAATGTATTTAGGAATATTCTATTATTATAATTATTATAATCATTCAGGTGTTCTGGAATTTTTGGTTTTACAGCAAAAGTGGAACCTGTGATATTTTTTTGTAAATTTATATTTTGTTTGTAAAAAATGTTAATATTTTTTATTGCAGTGACATTCAACAAATGACAACAAAAGACAGTTTTAAAGCATTGTAATGTACAAAGGAAAAGCACAACGAAATGAACGAGTTGAAGTTTGCTGTACTTAATATAGGCCTACACGAAGTGAAGGCCTGCAATCACTCAGTCATTAACGAATGCACAAAACGTGCAAACTAATAAAAACATGATGAACTTTATGAAATGAGGCACAATTTTATTTTAATTTCACGCTGAAACTATATTTACCTTTTTTGAAATAACCCATTAAACCTGCTGAGAAACGAGGAGTGAACCTCTGAGTGAACTAAAATGAGCAGTTCGACACGCATGCCGGGGAAACTCATGAATATTCATGTAGGCTCCGCCCACTGCCTCTACAGATGCACAAGTCAGTTTTGCTCCACATTTCACGAGATATATGGTGCAAAAGGGAGAGCGCGCGAAACTTGTCACTTGAAAGCGAAAAACAGTGTTTGAGATTCGTCGCAACAGATTCAAGCAGCTGTAGTTATGTACTTGTGTTTGTGTTAGAAAATATACAAGATATTTGTGAGAAAATATTCTACAAGTGTGCAACTCTCATTGGATGAATTCACATACTGATTTGCAGATGAGCAAAATTTCTCCGTGACTTCACATTTTTTGATGCGGGTGTTTAAATGTGTTTTGCACCATATTCACTGCAGCAACTGTAGCAAAAATGCGAGCGCATGAGTTTCTTAATTTGTGATTTGTAGAGTAGGATTTGTGTCCCTGCAATGAAGAATTTGAGAAGGTATAACTGTTGTGTTGTGTTTGTGGGAGAGAAAAAAAAGTCTACAAGTTTGCAACTCTTTAAACATTTCTCTCTGTGACTTCAAATTTACTGATACACATGTGTGGCTATTCTCTACAACTACAAATTTCACTGTCACAGGCGTTCAGTAGTTTTGCACCAAAAATACCTTCATACACAGGGCTCTCCTTACCCTCTTTTGTTTGCTTCCCTTGTGTTTTCAGTCCTGTGCTGGGAGATCTCTCTGCTGCAGGAATCTACGAAAGTCCGGCGAGGGAGGGTGTTGTTTTGGTGGGTTAGCATCAACTGTGCTGAGACTGGAGAAGATGGATGCAGGTAGTATGGATGATGAAGATGATTCTTCAGGAATTGAGGGATGGTCACAGATTACTGATGCATCAAACAAAAGGAAAAATAGAGATTCTGAGTCAGATGACAACATTACAAGAGTAGTAGGAATAAACAAAACAAGGAAAATGGAGGAAGAATACAAAGTAATAGTTGCATTTTCTGGAACAGTCGAAAACATCAATAATCCAATGAAACTTACAAAAATAATCAAAAAATCAATTGGAAATATTAAATCAGCAAGGTATCTATCAAACAACCGTGTCCTCCTTTTTGTGTTGACAAAAAGCAACAAGAGATTGCATTGATGATCAAAGAGCTCGGAGGTAAAGCAGTCGAATGTTATGTACCGGGAGAACTTGATAATCCTAAAGGAGTGATCATGGGGGTTCCTGTATCTTTATCTAATGAGGTTTTAAAGGCACAGATTACAAATGAAATGGTGACAGAAGTGAAGCGTCTGCTTTCCAGTAGAAATGGTAAAAAAGAAAACTTTCAATTGTAAAAACTTACCAGAACGTATTAAGATTGGATATATGTGCTATACGGTCCGGCCGTTTGTGAGACCAGCATTGAGATGTTTTAATTGCCAAAGATTGAGTCATGTGGCAACAGTATGTAAGGGGGAAAAAAGATGCTGCAAATGTGGCGGAGAAGATGATTATGGGCAATGTGGAGAGGGGGTTGAACCCAAATGTTGTTATTGTGGAGGACCTCACAGTGCAGCGTTTCTGGGTTGTAAAGCCCAAAAACAAGCTACGGAAGCAATGAAACTCAAAACAGTACAGAACATATCATATGCTCAAGCAGTCAAGCAAGTACAAGTGACTACTGGAAATTTGAGGGAAAATAACATAACCCAGTCTAAAGATACTTGTAGTTATAAGTTTCTTGAGGACGGAAACATGCTTGTGGTAAACAAAATTAATTTTGTAGCTTTATAGCAGAAGTCATTAATTGTTCAGCTCAAACAGACAAAAGAACAGAAAAGCTGAAAATTATTATATTTGCAGCTGCCCAACATCTGGGTATTACTGAAGGTTCAGTTGAACAGATTCAAACGATACTTGGCCAAACTGAAGGAACAGCAGGGATGGGTGATCCTTTGGGAAGTCAAAGAGGTAAAAATAAAATATGAAAATTTTACAGTGGAATGCCTGAAGTTTGATTGCGAATGGACAAGAATTTAACAGATTTGTTTATCAGCTAGCAGTTTTACAAGATATTATTTGTATTCAGGAGACTTGGCTCCTGTGGTGTTATGGATCTATGAGAGAGAACTCAAGCGCAGAATGAGTGTTAACAGATTTTATTGAAAGACAGTTGACAAGACGAGAGATGGTGGGTGAGGAGGCGATAACAGTCCAAACAGTAGGCAGGGAACAAAGCACAATGTCAGACAAGCTGAGAGGGTGGCAGTTGAGACCAGCCCAAGGTGAACACATTGGTGTTCTGAAGTAGATGTGCTGCACAATGCCAATGGAAGCAGCAGGAGCCAGACAGGATAATACTGCACATGTAGATGGACTCACAGTGCATGATCAGTCACTGCACCAGTCTTGCTGCTTGGTAGAGAGAGGAAGCAGCCAGCTTGCAGGGCTGGGACAAACAGGGAACACAACAAACACAAGACAAGATATCCAGGCACTATCCACAACTGGAACCATGAGCAACAGGTAGCACAACAAACTCAATGATAACGAACTGGCAAAACATGAGGGTAAGAGAACACGTATTTAAAGGGAGCCGAGAACAAGAGGAACAGGTGACAACACTTGGACAAGGAACAGGTGAACACACTCAGGTAAACGAGGACTCAAACAAGGGAGCAGAGAACATGAGAAACAGGTGACAACACTCGGACAAGGAACAGGTGACAACACTCAGGCAAACGAGGACTCAACTAGACAAGAGGGCGTGGTACAGGGAAACAAGGAGGCAGGAACAGAGGAGCACATGGCCAACACAAACAAAGACAGAGCCATATGTTCAAGCACAACATAGAGACATGAAACAAAGACAACACAGACAAAGCTGCCAGGGCAGAACCCTGACAGTTGGTACAAACAGTGGAGGATGTGGGACATTTGTTAAAGATGGGGTGGCTTTTAGAGAAATAATAATAGATGATCCAGGGAATGTGTTGTTGTGGAGGTGTGGACACATGGAGGAGGATTAAAGGTGGTAAACATTTATAATCCTTGCAATCAGTTAATATTAGATGAACTAAATACAATAAGAATCAAGGTTGGGGACAATTTGATATGGTGTGGGGATTTTAATGCACATAATTCACTTTGGGGAAGTTTATGCACAGATAATAATGGAAGGATAGTAGAAGATTTTATGGAGGAATATGCTTTAGTGTGTTCAGATAATGGGAATTACTCTGTTATGAGGCAGCAGACTCAAGG
The DNA here is from genome assembly GCA_030770095.1 of Gila robusta. Lineage (NCBI taxonomy): Eukaryota > Metazoa > Chordata > Actinopteri > Cypriniformes > Leuciscidae > Gila > Gila robusta. The sequence continues at coordinate 75,737 of JAVALU010002172.1, read as the reverse complement.
GAATCCAATTGCAGCTTTATTCAGAGTAGTCAAACAGGCAAGGATCAACACCTGCAAACAGGGCAATGGAGAAAAGGCAGAGACAAACCAGATAACAAGCAATGGTCAGGGCAAGCGGCGAGAAGCAAGGTCAAGTAACAATCCAAGTCGAGGTAGGCAGAGAACAATCAGAAACGGGGTACACAGTCCAAGGTCAAGGCAATAAACAATCCACAGGGAGAAACGCTCAGAATGACAGCCAGGAAAGTCAAGACTTCGCACTGGTGTGGTGCGTGGAAGTGGTTTATATGTGTGTGTGTAAATGAGATGCAGGTGTGTAATCAGCGCAGTGCAGGTGTTTGGTGTAATCAGTCCAGGGAGGTGATGGGAAATGTAGTCCGTGATAACCCAGGGAGTGCGTGCCTAATCGTGACAGAAGCATCCAGCAGCATTTTCAGAACGATTATTGGAGATGTTTAAAACTTTCAGTGGCAATCCTGATATTACTGTGGCAGAATGGGCTATTGCCCCTCCCATTTTCGTAATTTAAGGTTTGGCCAATGGACTGTGACCATGGGTGTATAAGAGCACGGGGTGCCAGTTGTAGGTGTGTGTCACTTTCGGGGCCCGTGACGTCATTGATGCGCCGCTGCTGCTTGTATTGGAGTGGAGTGTTGACATGCAGTGTCAGTCATAAAGACCGCTGAAGCTTCTGAGCCACTGACTCGTGTTGTTTACTGGTGTGTTGCCGGTTGGGGAATCGAAAGTGGACATTTGAGACGTTTAAAGTCTATCCGCATTCTCCGCCGACGTGTTTATCGGGGATATCTGGCTCCATGCGTTGCTAGAATTCGGGATATTAACCCTGGTGCAGCATGTTCGCGCGTGATGAGGGCAATGGCTGCGTTCTGATCAAGTATGCTCCGATGCTCTGTACGGAATTGTTCCGTGTCTAGCATGGGATTGATGTTGGTTCCATTACTCCCCCCTCCTGCCATCCTACCTGAGCTTAAGGTCTGTGTGGAGGACGTGAGAAGAGTCTTCAAAAAACAGAAGACTAGGAAAGCCTCAGGCCCAGACGGCATCTCATCTGCTTGTTTAAAAGCCTGCGCTGACCAACTGGCCCCGGTCTTCACGCAGATCTTCAATAGATCATTGGAGCAGTGTGAAGTTCCCTGCTGCTTCAAACGCTCCACTATCATTCCTGTCCCCAAAAAACCCAAAATCACTGGACTTAATGACTACAGACCTGTCGCTCTCACGTCTGTGGTCATGAAGTCGTTTGAAAGACTGGTGTTGGCCCACCTGAAGGACATCACTGGACCCCTGCTGGATCCCTTTCAGTTTGCTTACAGAGCAAACAGGTCTGTGGATGATGCAGTCAACATGGGACTGCATTATATCCTGCAACATCTCGACAGACCTGGGACTTATGCAAGGATCCTCTTTGTGGACTTCAGTTCGGCCTTCAATACCATCATGCCTGACCTTCTCACAGCCAAACTGACCCAGCTCTCCATACCATCCTCGATCTGTCAGTGGATCTCCAGCTTCCTGACGGACCGGCAGCAGCGAGTGAGACTGGGGAAACACACATCCAGGACTCTCACCACCAGCACTGGCGCCCCTCAAGGGTGCGTTCTCTCCCCACTGCTCTTCTCCCTGTACACTAATGACTGCATTTCTAAAGACCCCTCTGTCAAGCTCCTGAAATTTGCAGATGACACCACTGTCATCGGTCTCATCCGGAACGGTGACGAGTCTGCTTACAGACTGGAGGTTGAACAGCTGACTGTCTGGTGCAGTTACAACAACCTTGAGCTGAACACGCTCAAAACAGTGGAGATGATCGTGGACTTCAGGAGGAACAGCCCAGCACTCCCCCCACTCACCATCATGAACAGCACTGTGGAAGCAGTGGAGTCATTCAGGTTCCTGGGCACTTCCATCTCTCAGGACCTGAAGTGGGACAATCACATTGACTCCACTGTGAAAAAGGCCCAGCAGAGACTGTACTTCCTTCGCCAGCTGAGGAAGTTCAACTTGCCACAGGAGCTGCTGATTCAGTTCTACTCAGCCGTCATTGAGTCTGTCTTATGCACATCCATCACTGTCTGGTTTGGTTCAGCTACCAAATCAGACATCAGGAGACTACAACGGACAGTCCGGACTGCGGAGAGGATCATTGGTGCCCCCCTGCCATCCCTCCAGGACCTGTACTCTTCCAGAGTGAGGAAGAGAGCTAGTAAAATCATCACAGACTCCACTCACCCTGGACACCACCTGTTTGAACTGTTACCATCAAGACGGCGACTCAGTTCACTGGCCACAAGAACATCTCGGCACAGGAACAGTTTCTTCCCACAGGCCATTTCCCTTCTGAACAGTTAACATATCTCCCAAGGCATATGCCTTAAGTGCAATACTCCCACTGTTTAGTGCAATATCCAACAACTCAGGTGATACTTATATGTAGATTTATTTATTTATAATATTCAAAATACTGTAAATATGTTCATAATCTGTAAATCTGGAAATGTCTATTCTGACTAAACCCAACTGTGATACTTTTATTCCCATATATTTATATTTTTATATTTTTATTCTTTATTCTTATAATTTGTAGTATTATGTTTCTTGTTGTATTTGTATTTGTATATGTCCACTGGAAGCCTCAGCACCAAAACAAATTCCTTGTGTGTGCAAGCACACTTGACAATAAAGCTCTTTCTGATTCTGATTCTGATTCTGATGTGCTTCCAATGAGCTTTCCATGTTGCTTTTAATTTGGATTTTCTGTGCTTTCTGAGCTCTGGTTGCAGAAGTGTTTCTTAGTGCTATGCTTTAAGTTTTCTTTGTTTTCGTTTTTTTTTTTTTTTTTTTTAATTTGTATTTTGGTTTCAGTTCATTTACTGTGATTATTGAATATACATTTGTTTCATTAAACTATTACTACGGTTGAGCTCTACAGCCGAATTTATTTGGTTATTTGTTTATAGTGTATATATTTACACTATACTTTAATTTGAGTTTGTTTATGCTTTGTTTTTGTTTTTTTGTTATTTGTGATCTTGATTTGTGCAGACCCGGGTGGGACCGAGTAGTTGGTTCCTTCCTGGACCTGCATTTAAGTTATGCTTTGTATTGTCAAATTATTGTTTTGCTCACACATATCTCTGCCCCATTTTAACGTCTCTCTCTCTTGTTGTCGGCAGGGTCTGGGCACCGGGGGCAGACGAGTGATCTTTATTGGGTGGTGGCATCCTTCACTGTGTGTTGTGCTCTACACTGGCATTAGTCGGTGTGTGTGCTAGTGTGTGTGCACTGTGATTTGAGTGATTTTCATTATTTAAGGGGGACTATTCTATCTGAGACTGCCCCTGTTGGTAAGCCCCGGGTCCTTTGCCAGTGATAATTGAACCTGCTAATGAGATGAGTGTGGCTGCCTGTTAATGCTTTTTTATAACTGTCAATAAAATATTTTTGTACGATTACCTATGTCTCTGGCTCAAATGGTGATTTGAACCTGTGCGTGCCTTTAGAGGCCACGTTTAATTCCATGGATGAAATTCCCAAGTGGCGTAGTCGGAAAGTAATATCAACTTGAGTTTGCTGAGCATGTGTATAATTAGTGCTCCGTCCAACCCTATAATTCTCGCTTTGCCACAATACTAAGAATGATGTCAGTTTCAAGTCTGCCTTGATTAACAAATGTGACCCACTCACCCGGTCTGCTGTGACAATGCTTGTGACACCACTCTCTGAATATAATGACATTATTGGTAAAATGACACAGTTTTACAACAATAATGCTAATGCAAGTAGTCAAATGAAAACTGCCAAATCTAGACATCCAGTTGCTGCCTTTGGCGGGAGAGAATGTTCTACTACATTGTCTAATGGTTTCCGTCATAGACCAAGGAGATTTGCAAGAATAAATTCAGAAGGTGTTATTCTTTGCAATGCATGTGGAAAAGCTGGTCACATTGCTAAACATTGACAAGACAATGAGAGACCTCTTCAAAGCTTTGTCTGTCATGCATGTGGAAAGGATGGTCACATTGCAAGGCACTGTTTGGAGAAGAGAAAGGAAGATCAGAAAGTTGTTTGTTTTGCTTGTGGAATGATGGGGCACAAGGCAAGACAGTGTCATTTTTTCACACAAAAGAAAGATGGGCTATCGTGGTTTGCTTAAGAAAATAGGCAATTTAGAAACCCAGTTGGTACTGTTGAAAGGAAATAAAGAAGTGATTCACACCTTGTCAAACATATCAATGCAAGAGCAACATCACTGTAGATGCTGATGCAAATTAGAATTAGTTTTATGATTAGGGCTGGGCGGTATGACGGTATATATCGTTACCGCGGTAGAAAATGTCAACCTTAACAGATTTTTTTATTCCGTGTATACCGCGACATGTAAGTGGGCGTGGTTAACTTTGTCAAAGAAACATGGAGAAAGCAGATCAAGAGGATCCACAAAGAATTACGTTTTCTAAAGGGTTGTTGTTAATGTGATATTTTCGGGGAAAAATGAGCAGCAGTCACTAGCAGTGCAGCACCCGTAGGCTACAGTTAGAGGAGTGCACGTTCGCAACAGGGAAAGCATGACGCTTACTTGACAACATCAGTTCATATATCAATATCATATAACAAATAGAAATAACCTTAAATAATGTATAGTTATATGCATCTTTTCGTCTCTTATGTATAGTTACTTTTTAAACACGAAAATCGCATTCAGCGTGGTAACACTTCTGAACTTCTCTTGATTAAAGCTCCAGGTGACGGGTTGCCAGATATCACAAAAAGAGCAAAACAAGCCCCTTAAAAACACAGTATAATAAGCAGACATGGCAAAAATGTACCGGGGAACACATGTAAACATAACTAGTATTACTAATATCCTACAAAATTAAAAGGAAGTAACTAATTTATTATGAACATAGAATAGTTCAATATATAAACTAATTGATGAAGTAAAGCAATAACATGATATTGAAAAATTATACAGCAACACTTTATTTAATGTTGAATTGCACCTATGAGTTGTATTTAATATCCATCAGTTGAAGGTAGTTCATCTAAAAGTTGATGAGTGTGTTTTGCTTTACTATATTTAGCTATCAATATCAATTTAGCTATCAATAGTTTGCCAAATAAATCAAAATCAAACAAGGTGAAATACTTTTCATTTCTAAAGTATTTGGGTTTATTTATTATACAAAGCCCTTTTTGTCGATTTTTCGTATATAAATAACTATATTGTGAAATGTATCGTTACCGTGAAATAAAATTAGTCATACTGTGAAACAGAAATTTGGTCATACCGCCCACCCACACATTTTAGAAAAAGGTTTACTATCAAAAGGAGGGTGATTTATATGATTTATGGAACATGTTTTATTAGCATTGCTATGTAGTTGTAATTTATAATAAATGTTTTAATGGCATTATGTTTGGACATAATTTTAAAAAACATTACCGATGTTTGATGTTTTGAGATGAAACTTCTGTGACTTTGATGTTTGAATGTGAAAAGATGATTGTGGGGGAAAGGGGGGCAACCTCTTCTTTTGATCATTGTTTCAGATATAAGCATCGAGACAGTTTGTCTGAAACGTGTAACCTCCTGGAGAAAGATGATTTGGGGGTTTGAATGACGAGATGGCCAGTAGAACCAATGGAGCCAGTGGATTTTCTCAAGAAAAAGAACAGAATACAGAGATTTCCAGAACTGCAAGATCCAGAACTACAGGCCTAAATTATCTTAAAACCCTGAGACCCACCATGGGATGGATGGAACTGATGGAGAGGCACAGACTCGAACAACACCAGTGACTGCTTCTTCTAGAAGGAATTATGGTCCATGTGGAAAAGAATGGACAATGAGAAGAGAAACAAGAAGAGATCAAACCATTTCAGAGACTACGGACAGCAGTCTTTGCACATAGATGGAAAACAAGTGGGCAGAGGACATACCCACACTAAGAAATGCACAAAGACACAAACTTACTGCACTTGAAGAGACAGATATATGCATACTCATTTGCATTTGCATTAAATATATTATTGTCTATTGGATGCACACATGTGGATAAAGAATGTCCACACTGAGAAAATGGACACAATACACATGACAAAATGAAAAAGCACGTACACACACACACATTATATTGTCTATTGATTGTTGATTTTTTTTTTTTTTGAGTTATCAAAACCAAACAATATGCTAACATCACTGATACACATTGTGAGAGCTCAATAAGGCCTTGAAGAAAAAGACAAAATTTTGGCAAAACAAATGCATGATGGAGACTGAGATATTGCCTTTTCTGGTTTAATTTGGAATGTAACCTTTAAAACGGTTGTATGTGTATGTATCTTATTATTTGCCAATGCATTATGTTATGTGTTCTATGTTTAAAGGGGTCATATAATGCCATTTTTGTACAAGTTAAAATGAATCTTTAGGGTCTAAATGAAAACTTTGTAATATACTTTTATTAAAAATTCTCATTAGTATTATAAGAAAACACTAATTTTACCTGGTCAAAAACAGCTCTGTTTTCAGCACGTGCATATGCCTTTAAATGATAATGAGCTTTGCTCACTCCGCCCCTCTGTTCTGTGGGGCGTTTTGACACAACGCACGTGGAGTGTTGCCTTGACAACAGTTGAGGGTATATTTTGGAGAAAGAATGGCAGCGGGAGTCTCTGAGGACACATCTGTGCAACCGTATCAATTTGAACCGGAGTCGGACCCGGAACAAGATGACGGCCCGAAAAAGTTTGACAATTAAGGCTCGAACAGGACATTTCTGAATGGTTGGTTAACGTAATGTCACGTAATGTACACCTGCGTACACAGATTTTAATAACACATTAACCATAACGCGTTGTTCATTATAAACGGGATTATGAATTATATTGAGAACGTCGTAACGTTACATAGAAAACATGCCGTAATATACCCTGAGTGTAAGCATTAGCCGCATTCATCGTGAAGCGTGCAAGCGATTTGCAAAGATTAATATTTAAAGGTTAATAAAACGTTACACTCACTTCTTCTGGAGGTGCAGCAGGAACACAAATAGTTGGTACCGATTGTGTTTTCAGGACCAGCTTCTTAGCAAAACCAGACGCTCGTTTATAAAGCAGTCTGGTAAGAAATGATTAGCGCAAACATAAAAGCATTTACGTTGATCGTTGGGAATATTCTCTTGAAAATAAAACTCTGCCACTGTGTCTTCAGCGGTTCGAGTTTAGGAACATTAAAATGACTGCTGTGTTTATTATTACAGCCAAGAACAGAACACCACAATCGCTTAGACGCCATTCTGCTCCAGTGTATCAACAATGGTGGACTACGATGACAGCTCGCTCAGGGCGGGTCTGTGTTGAAACGCTGCTGTCAATTATCAATCGTGGGAGGGGCGTCCGATTTAGTGACGTCACAAGATCGAACGGCTCAATTTGAGGCGGGGGAAAACATATCAGGAGATTAAAACAAAAACACTGGATGGATTTTTATCATTATATGATTGTTGTGTACAGGCACTGCCAACACACATTTCAGTACAATCAACTTGTAAAAGTGCATGTACCATTATATGACCCCTTTAAACGTCGAATTGCAGATAACTTAATGATCGCTTTAGGACACTCCTACTGGCTGTGCTGGTTCTTAAATGTCTTATCACCCACATCCAAGAAAATGTTTTTATATCATATTGTCAAATTTTAGAAGAGTCTCTTTGATAATTCTGCCCAATTGGATGGAGCTGTAACCAGTGTGCATGAGGTGTCGACCCAAAGACGGGTAAGATTCTCCGGTGGCCAGAGGGGGACAACCTAAGCCAGGGCTTCACCGCCACTGGGCACCTGCCCGATAGAGAAGAGAGGTGTAATCTGTGAGAAGGGAGTGGATGTGATGCTTCTTTTGGGGCAAGAGCATCAGAGAGGGGACTGTAAGAAATTGTAGTCTGCCTCGACCCAGATTCCACTCCAAAAAATATTTTAGAATGAGCTCATCCCCAAAATGGCTTAATTATTATAGAGATGAAGGTGTGAAGATGAAGATGTGGTTGATCACATCCTGAGCAAATGGTAGTCAATTGTTGAGTGGGAATGGGTGTGGGACACCGAGAACCTTCTAGCAACCTAGAGCACCTTCATTTATATTAAGAGTGGTAAACTGTAACAGGATAAAAGGTTTAAGATTTGGATGTTCTGGGTTCATTCTGACGCCGATGAACCCAAGGTGCTTCGTGTGCCTTGCCACTGCTATGCTGTAATAAACTTCATTTTTGAGATCTTCTACGTCCACAGCATTTTTTCTTACACTACTGATAATTTTTTTACACAAATTCTATCGTAATTTCTTTCCTCAAAAAGACTTAAATTACTCTGTTGTACAGGTTTGTGATGAGGGGGGCGTGGTTTTGCGGAGTTTGCAGCGGGAGAGTGAGGGAGGAGCTGAGCGGTAAGTAAGTAGGTCAAGTGCAAAATGACGAACACCTGTGTCTGATTGCAGTAATTGGCGTGGGGAGAACGCATATAAACTGGCTGGTGCAAGAGAGCGGGAGAGAGAGGGACTGGGGACTCGTACCAAACACTCACGACCTGCTGGCTGACAAATGGACTGAGGATACACATCGGAAAGAGTTTTATGAATGGACTGAGTTTACACAACGAGAAGAGTTTGATAAAAGTGAACGGAGAGCTGTGTCAGCAGGCAAGAGTATTTATGAACTGTGCTGTAGACGTGTCTACGGTGAAGGCGCATGTGGCGCACCTTTTATTTATTTTTGTGTTTGTTTAATAAAGTGTACGAGTCCCCGTTACGCCGACCCTTGTCTTCTTTCATCCCTCATATTGAACCATCGTTATAAGGTAATCTGTGCGTTTCAGTCCCAACAACCTTTTCTATCGCCATTGAGGCTAATGCTGAAAGTCGAGTCTGTCCCGTCACATTTCTGGCATAAGTTTTAATCAGCTTTAGTGCCGAGAGTGTCCGCTCGACAGAAGCAGTGGACACAGGGACAGTCACCGCAACACATGACGATGTGTACAGCTGACCCATGCTCTCACACAGAGTTTTGAACGAAATCAATGAGATCAGCTGGACTTTTGCCTTCAAAATCAGACCTGGCATACATTACAGTCAGTCAGTTTTGTTATTACCCGGACAGATCGAACAGTGTGCCGTGACTCTGCGTTAAGCTGGATAAGGCTGGATAAGGCTGAATAAGGGATTTTTTCCAGTATGTTTGAACCTGCTGGGGTCGAGGAGGGGAAAAAACATTCATTTGTGGGTTGAAAAACTATTAAATCTACAGGAATATATTTTAGTTTATGCAGTTCGCTACAGATGCGGTTTGCTAGCTTTGAATACAGTAATACGCATACTGCGCTCTGAACATCCAATCAAAGCATGAGAAAATGCTGACGTTATTGTACGCCTGCTAGATGGCCCCAGTGCAGTCAAAGCGAAATCTGATTGGCTGATTAAATCTGACTGATTATCTGATTGGTTAAAGCAACAGTTTCATTGCCATTAATTTTAAGCTACAGGCGCCCGCACTATTGATTCTTAAGGCCTCAAGGCAGATTTATTTTACCCTGGCAACACATGATGGCAGAAATATAATTGGATAAAAGCTCTATCATGAACATACAATACTGGAAGCAGCGCAACCAAGAGAAAAGCTATGAAATTAAGAGAATGGACTATTGAGAATAATTTAATACTCATTCATGGAAAAAAATATATTAAAGTGCAAGTCAGTGATTCTGATAGTGTTTAGGCAGAGAAGGCCTTGCTGGCCCTGACGGCCCACCACTGGTGTGACGTATAACAACAGAAGATTACGCTGTTACACTACCCGAACATTGATTGTCAGGTGTGGGGGGGGGAAAGGATCAAGGACTCAGGTGCAGAGTTGATGGACTTTTTAATAATAAAAATAAAACAAAACACAAACAAAAACTACCCTGAGGGGGAAAACAAGACAGCATAGAATGACTAGACTTGACTTGATTTGACTAGACTTGTGCACACAGCAGGGAAAATACACAGTGTACATACGACGAACCAGCACAGGACTGAAAACACAAGGATAATAGATAGGGAAGCAAACAAAAGAGGGTAATGAGGGAGGAAAGGTTGGGCAAATGAATCAATAATCAGGTAACAAGATGAGCGGGGCTAGACAATCGACAGGAGACACATGGCACAAGGAGACACATGAGCTCACACCAAATGGCATGAGCCATGTGCTCACACCAAACATGACAAAACACAAGCACATGACCAGTAAAATAAATCACCAGCCATGTGCTCACACCAAACGAGACATGAACACGCAGCCAATGAAAACTCATACGCCACGTGTTCACACAAAACATGACATGAAAGCACGTGAAATAGGCCTAATTATAATTTTACTGTAGTAATATTTTATTGGGGTATCTGTACTTTTACTCAAGTACTTGATTTGTGTACTTCATCCACCACTCCACTGCTAAAAAAACCCCGGATTATTGTAGTGACTGTATGTAGTGACTGTATGTGTATGACTGTTCATTAGTAGTAACTTCATAGTTATTTTTCTTGAACCTTAATTAGTAGATAATTAATAGTAGTTCTTCAGGAGGTATGACAAAATTCATTAGTTGTTGATTAACTAACTGATACTTAACACAATCATATACTGATTAATTAACACATCTCCCTAAGTAGGTAACAAGTGTAAATAAAGAAATACCTATTAGTTCTTCACTAATTCCTTATTAGTTATGCAGTGAGTAAGAAACAGTATTCTAAAGTGTTACCAAAAATATTAGAGGATGTTGCGCAGAAAGATCATTACTGTAAACGACCCTGAGTGAGTGCTTGTAATGTTACCGCTCCGTTGTTTTCATGTGTTTCCTGTGATCGGATAGCTAGACCAGGTGTAAATGCTCTTCGAGACGGATTTGAATCCGATCGTTCAAACCACATCAGGAGGAGATGTGAAATCAGTACCACCTTACAATAAGGTTTCATTAGTTAAATTTGTTAACATGAACTATAATGAACTGCACTTCTACAGCATTTATTAATATTAGTTAATATTAATTTCAGCATTTACTAAAACATTATTAAAATCAAAAGTTGTATTTGTTAACATTAGTTAATGCACTGACTGTGACATAACATGAACAAACAATTAACATGTGTATTATTATTAGCTAAGATTAACAAATAGCCTACAGTAACAAATGTAGGCTATTGCTCATAGTTCATGTTAGGTACTACATGAATAATAAACAAATGAACCTTATTGTAAAGTGTTAGGCTACTATGAAATCAAAGATAGATATAAATTCCTTACAATTTAGAGTTGGACATGGACTTAAGATTTCATTTAACTAGATATATTTCCCCAGGACCGGCTCTAGCCCTTTGGTTGCCCTAGGCGAGATTGATTTTTGCGCCCATAAAGGAAACTTTCATAAGTTTTCATAAGTTTTGTACTAATTTCTATACTAATAGAAAGAGTATTTTTCTATACTTCACATTAAAGATGTGATTGGGCCAGCACAGTGTCAATCAAGAAAACAACCAATGGGCCGCTGATCTACGCGTTTCATGCGGTGTCAGAAAAAAAGCTAACGCTAACTTTTTTTTGACCAATGCATTACACCAGCACCAACCCAGCGCCGCCGATTAAGCAAAACAAAACAAAACAAAACGAATGGGCTATTTCTATTTTAGCCCCCGGCCGCTTTTTTGCTTTATCCATCTTTTTGAGGGCGCCTACTCCTCATAAATCTTATGAGGGCGCCTACTCCGCTACACATACAGGTATACCCACTTCCCCAAGCTAATAACACTTGCCTTTGATAAAAACGAATGACATTGTCAGACTCAGAATGCGGCTGAAATTTATGGTAACGCTTTAGATTACAGCCCGGAAAGTACTGCGTAATTAAAGCGATTTTGCAGTGTAACTTTCTGTAATTAAAGTGTACCTATAAAGTACTTACGTGTAAGTATAAGGGAACAATATGTAAAGTTTGGGGAATAAAGGGGTAACAGCCAGGAGAATAAAACAAAATATTTATATTGTAAGTATTATAGAACTAAGGGGTACTTATTCTACTATTATGATACAAAAATCTAACATTTGGGAGCAATTTAGCAAGAACATACACTGCGTACCTTTTTGTAATAATGGTGTACCAATACATACTGTATAGGCTTTTTAAAGATGACAGGGTTTATACAGTAATCTTTTTAACAAAAGTGCACTGAAAACTAAAACAATTGCAACTTTTGCTTCAATATTTGGGAAAGATATTCTTGTTTCATGTAGTGGTGCTTGTTACCCTCTTGTTCCATGTAGTTACAGGGTAAGTGCAATACAAATACATACACAAAATCTTATATCACTGACTCGGAAACCTTTATTTGAAAAACAACTTAATTCAAAACAAATTTCTAACACTTATTTTTCATTTAAAACTGCTTTTTTAAACTAACAATTCATTTTAAATGCTTAAGTCTTGACAGAAAGTAGCAAGTTTTGTCCCCTCTTTTTTATCTTGCTTGGCTTCTTCCTTTTGTTCCACTTCTTTTTCTTTCTGTCCACTGATGAATCTGAAGAAGAAATCATGTCTCTTGCTACTCTGTATTATGTATTAATAGAAAATGCAGTACACCCAGCAATACGTCCTCACCATTTACTCATCTTTTACCCTCATGCCATCCAAGATGTATACGACTTTCCTTCTTCAGATTAACACAAATTAAGGTTTTAAAAATACAAAAAAATAAAATAAATAAATAAAAAATAAAATGGGAATACATATAATGCAAACTCATCTGTTCCTAAATGTTGGAGCATCAATCAGCACATACTGCAATAACTAATCCATACGACACCAATGGATGGATCAGTATCTTCTGAAGTGAAACGATAGGTGTTTGAAAGAAAAATTACAATATTTTAATTATCGCTTCAGACCAACTGTAATAAGTTGTTTTTCAATTAAAGGTTTCCGAGTCAGTGATATTAGATTGTGCATATGTATTTTTATTGTACTTACCCTGTAACTACATGGAACAAGAGGGTAACAAGCACCACTTTAATTTACGGCCCACAATGTCACACTTACCATGTAACTACATGGAACAGGAGTATATTTCCCAGTATTTAAAAAAATTGCAATAGTTTTAGCTTTACTTGCCATGAAACATGTAAGCCCAAACTTAAACATCTGCAATTTTGCTATATAAAAAAAAAAAAAACCTGTATAAATGCATAGATATTTACCCTGTAATTTTTAAAAACCCTATACAGTATGTATTGGTACACAATTATTACAAAAAGGTATGCAGTGTATGTTCTCGCTAAATTGCTCCCAAATGTAAGATTTCTGTATCATAATAGTAGAATAAGTACCCCTTATTTCTATAATACTTACAGTATAAATATATTTTTTAATTCTCCTGGCTGTTACCCCTTTATTCCCCAAACTTTACATATTGTTCCCTTATACTTACGTGCCAGTACTTTATAGGTACACTATAATTACCGAAAGTTACGCTGTAAATTTGTCTTAATTACGCAGTACTTTCCGGGCTGTAATCTAAAGCGTTACCAAATTTATTTTAGTTAAGCATAACTCGCATGCTGCCGAAACTTTTACAATAGCATGATAGGATAAATATAACTTTTCCATATTAGCTTAATGTTCCCGCTGCTCCTGTAGTTTGAAGACTCGCGGTGAACTGCTGCAATAGCGCTGCACAGGAAACTCCCCCGAACACTTCATCTCCGCCCAAAAAATAAATATAGGCCTATATATATATATATTATTATTATTATTATTGTAAGTGGCAAAAGTGTATAAGTGTATTTTTTATCTATTATACTATTTATAATAATAATAATAATAATTGTTATTATTTACAATTATCAGAGAGGAGCACAATACATTTTGAGACAAAAGAGGCAGGGGCATCAAGCCAACGCGCAAACTATCGCAAAAAAAACTGAAAGTAAAGCCAAACATGGACGGAATTGAGTCATAAAAACTGAATTTTCTGTATAACGCGGAATTTAACGGATTGAATGGTTCATGTGTTCGGAACTCGTAATTACGATGTTTTTGACTCCACTAGGACACATAAACACAGCAGGAAAGTGACTCTCCTTCACCAGGAATGAGGAAGCTGCTTTACAGACACTCCTGTTTTACACACGTCACTCAAACACACAAGCAGGAAACCATTTCAACTCAGTTCAGGGAAACAAAAACTGAAGTAGCCTTGTTGATCTGTTGTGTGTTTGTGTCTCTGTATTCATGCGGTAAAATGGCAGAAGCCAGAATTTCAGTGGATCTGAATGAGTTCATGTGTCCAGTGTGTCTGGATCTCCTGAAGGATCCAGTGACTATCCACTGTGGACACAGTTACTGTAAGATCTGTATTACAGACTGCTGGGATCAGGAGGATGAGAAGAGAGTCTACAGCTGCCCTCAGTGCAGACAGACCTTCAGTCCAAGACCTGCTTTAGCTAAAAACACCATTCTGGCTGAACTGGTGGAGAAACTGAAGAAGACTAAACTTCCTGCTGACTGTTACGCTGGATCTGGAGACGTGGAGTGTGACGTCTGTACTGGAAGAAAATACAAAGCCGTCAAGTCCTGTCTGGTGTGTCAGGAATCTTACTGTCAAACTCATTTTGACCGTCATGAGGAATTTCCCTCTCGTAAACCACACAAAGTGATTGATGCCACTGGACGACTGCAGGACATGATCTGCCGTAAACATGATAAAGAGCTAGAAATGTTCTGTATTACTGATCAACAGTGCATTTGTGTGTGGTGTAAGGAGAGTGAACATAAAAACCACAACACTGTATCAACTGCAGCACAGAGGACAGAGAAACAGGTATGAACTGAGAGGGATTGATCACGCAGAAATGAAAGTGTCTTCATTTACTCACTCGTTTACTCATGTTGTTCCAAACCGGTTTGACTGAGTTTCTTATGTGAAATATAAAAGATGATATTTTGAAAAATGTCTCATATTTTAGTCTATACATTGAAAGTCAATGGAATAAAAAAGTTTCAAGCTCCAAAAAAGAGAAAAAGCATGAAAGTAATCTAAACAACTAGTGGTTAAAGAAAGAAGTACGCTTAAGTGTATTGACATGCACTTGTAGTGTACTTCAAATTAAAAGTATGTTTAAAAAAAGTGTACTTGCAGATAATATAATATTAATGAAATGAAAGGCCACTTAAGTGCACTTAAAGAGAGTAAACTTTCATGACTGTTTCATAAGTACACTTTATAATGTAAACTTTTTATAATGTAAAATTAAAAGTTTCACTTCAAAGTATATTTTAATCATATTTAAAATTTCTATTTAACTCAATAGAATTATAAAATTACATTATATACTTAAATTCTACTTAAGTGGGTCAAAAAGTCACTCTTAAGTTCAGCTAATTGCTTCATATTTACATTTAAACTATAATACATTTTAATTTAATAGCAATTAACATGCAATTACGTGTCTGAAAACATTACATTCACTTATTTCACAATTATATTCTTATAAAGTATTTAATATTTCCAAAATAAATACACTTTTTAAAAGTATGCTACTTTTAAAAGAGCCAAATTGTGATTTCCCCAATCAAATCAAATCATTGATAAACTCATGTATGTGGAGCCCAAATCAAATATGATGACATCAGAAACATCAAACTTCACTGGTGTTTGTGTCATGACATCATGATGTTTAGTCATGTGACTGTGACGCGTAAGAACCAATGAGGTTTGATGTTATTGGCGTGTCACCATATTTTATTTAGCGTACTCCTTTCTTTAACCACTAGTTGTTTAGATTACTTTTATGCTTTTTCTCCTTTTTGGAGCTTGAAACTTTTTTGTTCCATTGACTTTCAATGTATAAACTAAAATATATGAGACATTCTTCAAAATACCTTCTGTTGTGTCTCACAATAGAGAGAAAGTCATACAGGTTTGGAGCGACTTGATGAAGAGTAAATTATGATACTAATGATATAAAACTAGGCACTGATGAAATACTGATGACATTCATTTCAGGAAACCATGAATCTGTGATTTGAACCAGACAGTAAAAACTTACCATGCAAGATCTTTAACCTCCACCAATTCTGGATTCATGTAACTTTAATGTTTGTATGACAGTAGTTTTATGTGTCATTTGCTGTCATTGGTTTGTCCTCCAGAAACAGCTGAAGGAGACACAGATGAAGATCCGTCAGAGAATCCAGCAGAGACAGAAAGATCTTCAGCATCTGAGAGAGGCTGTGAAGTCTCATAAGGTGAGTCTGGAGAAGAAGAGAAGTTTGAGACGTCTCAGTTTGGACTCTGTCAGTCCTGCTAAAGCAAATGTGTGATTGTGATGTGTGTGTAACAGCGCTCTGCACAGACAGCAGTGGAGGACAGTGAGAAGATCTTCACTGAGATCATCCGCTCCATTGAGAGAAGCCGCTCTGAGGTCACACAGCGGATCAGAGATCAGGAAAAGACTGCAGTGAGTCGAGCTGAAGGACGACTGGAGCGACTGGAGCAGGAGATCAATGATCTGAGGAGGAGAGACGCTGAGCTGGAGCAGCTTTCACACACACAAGATCACATCCAGTTCCTGCAGGTAACAGAGATCTAGGAGAACAGGATCATAGTGGACTTGAGCAAGATCCAGCTATGACAGAGAAACATTTCATGAGAGCAGAATGAGCCGTTGACTGAGATGTTGTCAGGAATTCAGTCAGATTCAGTCGAGTGTTGTGTTATCATATAATCATCAGTCAGACGCTCATCTGATCATCTTCTGTTTAAAGAGATGCACTTGCAAAGCCCTGGGAAATTTACCATTAAATATTAACTAATTTTTCCTTCTGGTTTCTTCTGTCTTGATGAAATCAGTGAACTTGATGATATCAATATCCAGACAACTAGATTTTTCATCCTCTTTTTAACTAAATCTTTTATTTCTACTAAAATATTTTTAGTGATTGTTACCACATTTGGGTCAGGTGATCTTTAAAGCTGATAAGATTTTTTATCAGCTTATTTTTATTTTATCATTTTTATTTCCAACACTGTTTACCTGTAACATATTGATGAATTTGTTCACAAAGACTCCAGACAGGAAGTGAGGCTGTATATTAGCAATGCTTATAAAAGCCAAACAAAACCTGACCTTGAGATCCTTAAGAGTCCTTGTGAAGTTTCAGTGTCACTAACAGCCAAAACTTACATATGATATTCAATCTACTCGTAGCCTTTGAGCTGCTTTTCCTCAAATCTTCTCAACATGCAGATGTTTTATCATCCAAACACCTGGAAAGTTCACACATAGCCCCTCGTGAAAAACAAGTGTGCTTAATTGATTGTGCACTTGTAATTAAATACTTCAAATCTTACAGATATATATATTTTTTTTTTTTAAAAACCCGACTTGCAGATAATATAATATTATTGAAATAAAAGTCCACTTAAAAAGAGACACTTTCATTATTATTGTCACAGTTTTAGCAGCGGTAGACGGAAAGACGAAGAAGATAAATGCAAAAGACTTTAAAAAAGGATTAACGATAACCAACCACAAAACGTTAATGAGAACCGACTAATGAGAACTGAAACACAGGTTTATAAATACTAGGAGCAAACTAAGATAATTGGATAAACACAGGTGAAGCAAAGAGGGAACTAATGAGTAACTATAGTAACAAACAAGAGGATAATGAGTAACTATAATAACAAACAAGAGGATAATGAGTAACTATAGTAACAAACTGTCATGAAGGTAAGAGGACCAGACAGCAGATGTGGAGAAATAAAGTCACTTTAATAGATGGCTTGCCAGAGAGTTCAATAACCAACAGAAAAGGTTTCACACAGGGAAACTTGGCGCTATTAATAGCAGAATAATGTTCAAACAAAGTCTCGGCTTGTAGATAACAAAAACAGCAGTCAGCCCAGAAGAAACAATATACTCAGGTGAAAGCTCCGTATGACAGGGAAGTGGAGCGGGCTGGCGTTTCCCGAAGGAGAGTAGAGGCAAGCAGCGATTCTCCGGCACAGTTGTGATCTCTTTATATAAGTCAGCTCCCAACACGACAAAACTAAGACACGACAGGAGACACAAGGGTTAGCTGGTTTTTAATACAAATTAGAGAATATAATACTCAGGCAAAGACAGGTGGAGAGAGAGGAGAAGAAATAGGAACGCTAATCAGAAGAAAAGGGTTCAGGTGAAGATGGGGAGAGAGCTCTGACGAGTAAACGAGAGACAGCTGAGGGGGAAACAAGGATAACGAGGAGGTGTGTGCGAAAATGGGAAAATAGCGTAATGTGTGAGAGTGAGAAAGAAACAGGATCATGACACAAACAAGAGGATTATAGTAACAAACAAGAGGATAATGAGTAACTATAGTAACAAACAAGAGGATAATGAGTAACTATAGTAACAAACAAGAGGATTATAGTAACAAACAAGAGGATAATGAGTAACTATAGTAACAAACAAGAGGATAATGAGTAACCTAGAACAGTGGTTCCCAACCTTTTTCCTTGGGGGGCCCCCCCCTATGTACATATTTAACAATCCGTGACCCCTCCCCCCATATATATATATATATATATATATATACTGTATTAATGCTATGTACATAAACACACACACACACACACACTGTATACTAAATTTAGTTTTAAGTTTTTTAATGACATTTTATTACATGAATACACAGGAAATGTTCCTTTCAACTTCAAATGTTTCCTTTTAGCCTAATATTTTCATTTTTACACAACTAGTAAAACGCAGTTGTTTCTCTTTTTTCAGGATTTTGTGTATAAACATAGAATACTGAATGTTATGACGTAATGTTGAATATGCACGGTAGAATGCTGTATGTACTGTAGCCTACTTACATGCATGCATGCACAGATCCTTATTTTTTACAAGGCTTATCATAACGTCAGCGTAAACACATAACGCTTATGTCCACCTTGGGCTTGCATGCCTTTGACTAGTGATGGAATGTCAGGTGTAATGCCAGTGACAGCCAGTCTAAAATCGCTGTGAACTTCCAGTCTGTTGCGTAACTTTGTTTTTATAGCCACAAGGGCACTGAAGGCTGTCTCAGAGAGGTAGGTGGTACTGAAAGGAAGAATGATCTTTGTAATGGCATAGTTTGCGAGTTTAGGTGCGAAAACAGGTCCCCTGGCTATCCAAAGCCTTTTGAATCCATTCTCCTGGAAGTACTTTTTTGACAGTGAATCAGTTTGTAGTTCAGCGAGCTCATCTTCACAGCCAAGATATTCCACATCTTCAAGCCTGGATGTGAATGGATCCATAACCCACGACTCCTTGGATAATGTGTCAACATCCGCAAAGCGGGACTTTAATTCCTCCTGTAGCGAAGTCATGTGACGGCAAAACTCGGCGCGCAAAGATGCACTCACGGTACCCCCAGAATGTTGAATCAGCAGTGGAAAGTGTTGTAAATGCCCCTGTGACATTTTTCCAGCCCTGTACTCCAGCTTGCGCATAAAAGCATAGATTGCTTCTTTGCACTCCAAGATGTTTGACTCAGAGCCCTGCAGTCTCTTGTTGGTCTCATTATAAAGAGTGAATATGTTAGCAAGGTATGTGGTTTTGATCCAGAACACATCAGTCAACTGCTCCAACAGTGTTTTGATTTTGCAGAAATTCCAGGATTTTATCCTGCAGTTCTAGAAAGCGCACAAGCACTTTGCCACGCGAAAGCCAGCGCACCTCCGTGTGTAGCAGTAGAGTTTGGTGCGCTTCATCCTCACACAGTTTTGCAAATAATCTCTGGTTGGTAGGGCGAGCTTTAATGAAGTTTACGACTTTTACAACTGTTGCCAGTGTGTCACCAAGGTCTCTGGACAGTTTTTTACTGGCGAGTGCCTGGCGATGTATCATACAGTGGAAAATTACACAGTCTGGAGCCTTTTCCATCAAACGGCTGTTAAATCCCTTATTTCAACCCATCATCGCGGCAGCTCCATCTGTGCAGATATTTGTGTATAGGGCAGATTGTACGATGTGAGGTATGAATCAACAGTCGTAAAAATATCCTGACCTGTAGTTGTTGTGGGTAAATTGGTAGACATAAGTATGTCCCGTTTCAACTCATCTCCGTCCACATACTGTACATATACGATAAGCACAGACTCTCCCGCTACTGTGGTCGTTTCATCCAGCTGTATAGCAAATTGGACTTCTCTAAGCTTTTTGTGCAACTGTTTTTTGCAGTTTTCTGCCATTTTATCAATTCTGTCTTTAACAGTGTTGTTAGAAAGTGGGACAGATTTAACCTTTTCAGCTGCTTGCGGGCCACATAGTCCCTCCACTATTTTAATGCAGGCGGGTTTGATTAACTCCTCTTCAATATTATGCGGCTTTTTTGCCTTGGCAATCAACAGCGAACACTCAAAGGAAACTTTAGTGGCCTTCTGTAAATCACTACCTGCTCTTTCGAATACTTTTCTGATGTCTGTCGATCTTTTTGACAGAGCCATCTCTTTTTTACTCTAAGAATTCCTTATCTTTGCCGATTGTCTCTGGGTGCTTCGTTTCCTGGTGTCTTTTCATCTTGCTTGGTTTCATGCTGTCGTTTGCCAGTTTTTCACCACAAAAGACACATTCTGGCCGAGACTTGTCTTGGCCTTCAATAAAACCAAAATTTATGTAGGTTTTGTCATAGTGTCTTAACTTTTTCTTCGCCTCTGATGAAGAATCACCGCATTTACGTTTCTCTTCCATTTTCCTTTTGATTTTGCCGTTACTATGACAACAAGCACATTGGGCAAGTGACGGTGCGCGCAAAATTGAAATAATTATTTTATATAAGAGATAATTTTGACTGCCTTATCTTGGTATTGTAAGCATATGATTTTTTTAAAACTTTGAAAAAATATTTTTATATAAAATTATTAGTGGAACATTTTATGCATCTTTATTCACCTCAGAGCATATCCGCTCCCGCGCCCCCCCTGTGAACTCTGGCGCCCCCTGAGGTGGGCGCGGACCCAGGTTGGGAACCAATGACCTAGAACAGTGGTTCTCAACTCCAGTCCTCGGGACCCGCTGCTCTGCACATTTTGTATGTCTCTCTTATCTGACACACTCAGTTCAGTTCAAGGAGTCTCTCCTAACGAGCTGATGATCTGAATCAGGTGTGTTAAATAAGGAGACATAAAAAATGTGCAGAGCAGCGGGTCCCGAGGACTGGAGTGGAAGACAAATGAGAACAAAACTAGTGAAAACTAAACAAAAGTTAACTAAACAGTGTTCATGTGACAACTATTTCTTAATACACTTTAAGTAGACTTTAAAAAGTGCACTTTGTAACAATGTCAAATTAAAAGTTTTAATTTGTAAATTTAAACATCGTTTTAATAATGTATTTTTTCATGCTTTAAAGAAGTGCACTTATTTTGATGTGTTAACTAACATACTAAAGCACATGTAAAGTACTTGATTATAATTTTAAATGTAGTGTGTTATTCAATATTATATTTAAAATTAAACAAGCAAGTTTCAATAGAAATTACATTGAGTATATTTTAGTTTAGCATTAATGATTGTCAGTTCATTCAGCAGTGACTTTAACCATATTTCAAAGACCATAAAAGTAATTATGAAATTACATTTAAAGATACTTAAATACTACTTAAGTGAGTCAAAAAGCTCTCTAAATATTAGCTAATCGCATTTAATATAAATTTAGACTATAAGACATTAATTTAATTAAAATAATTGTTTTAATTATAATTTTTTAAATAATTAAGTGTCTGAAAGCATTACTTTCAATCTGCTCTATATATATATATATATATATATATATTTAATGATATTGTATTAAGTGTGAAACACTAGAGTTTGTAGCATTAAATGCTGAATATGAGAAGAATGTGTCTGATTGTGTGAAAGTGCTGGATTGAAGCGAGTCACTGAAGAGAAGTCAAGTCTACAAGAGCCGCACAGATCTGATATAGTGCAGGTTATTGGCTGAAGTGTGGAGATGATGAGTTTTGATTTCTGTTTTCTGTAGAGTTTCCAGTCTCTCTCAGCACCTCCTGAATCTACAGACGAACCCGGCGTTCCCTTCGGTTCTCTCTCCTCTTTTGATGGCATGAGAGAATCTGTCCGTCAGCTGAGAGACAAACTGGAGGATTTCTGCAAAGAGGAGATCAAGAAGATCTCAGACGGAGGTAAAGTCCTGCGCCTCGTTTATACAGACGTGTGGAGAAAGATCCTAAATCTGAACGTACAACCGTTTCTGAAATATTACTATGATTTATAAAACGTCCATTTGCAGAAAAAATTCTTAAATGCATCACAGTTTATAAATCACAGTTCATCTTAAATTCAAATGCAATGTGAACAAGTGCATCAAATCCACAGAACGGCCACAAATATCCCTTGTGTATTCATGACGTAGGATGATATTCATGGAGTTTAGGATCAATCCGATGTGTGTGTTTTATAAATGAAGCCCCTGGAGATTATTCATCTCTCTCAGAAATCAGTCCATCATCTAATATCATACAGCATTATATTAGAAATGTCTCAGAAATGAATGTATTTTATCTTGTCATTTCTCTTCACACTGTTCATGTCTGTTTATTTCCACAGTCACATTCACCAACATGAATCCCAAGACCAGGAACGACTTCCTACAATGTGAGTCACTAGAAAACAAGCAGAAAAACTCACTGAATGTGTTCATGTTCTTCCTGTAGAAGGAGAAATAAATCATGATAGAAGAGTTTTATAATTGATCATGTAAATGAGGATTTGCTCAGGATATTTGGTCATCTGTACTGAGACACTGATGATACATTGAACATTGATTCATGAAGAGATCAGATACATTAAAAGATCAGACAGATTCATAATTCCTGTTTCTGATGTGTTTTCTCTCCATCAGATTCCCATCAGCTGACTCTGGATCTGAACACAGTGAATAAACTGTCAGTCTCTCTGAGAGGAACAGAGTGATTACTTACACTGACACAGAGCAGCCGTATCCTGATCATCCAGACAGATTTGATTATTATCATCAGGTGTTGTGTAGAGAGAGTGTGTGTGGACGCTGTTACTGGGAGATTGAGTGGACTGGAGATGATGGTGTGATATATCAGTGTCATATAAGAGCATCAGCAGGAAGGGAGTGGTGATGAGTGTGGGTTTGGATATAATGATCAGTCCTGGAGTTTGATCTGCTCTTCCTCCAGTTACACATTCATACACAATAACACTAGACACTTCTCTCCCTGTAAAGTCCATCAGCAGAAGAATAGGAGTGTGTGTGGATCACAGTGCAGGAACTCTGTCCTTCTACAGCGTCTCTGACACAATGAGCCTCATCCACACAGTCCAGACCACATTCACTCAGCCGCTCTATCCTGGGTTTGATGTTTATTCTGGATCATCAGTGAAACTGTGTTGATGTTTCAGAACAGATATAGAGAGATTTTACCCATAATACTTTGAGCTGCACAATAAATCAGTAACAGTGAGATGTTATAGAGACTCTTATTTCCTCTTCATTACATTAATACTGATGAACTTCTCTGAAATAAACAGAATAAATGTGTGTATCAAATCCTCATAGAGACAGTAAGAACAGTGTGTGTGCTTTTCTCAAACTCTGTTTTGACGAAAATCTCATTAATTTTTTTTTTGTAGTGACACATAATAAATTATTACTATCAAAAAGTATCTTTCAGTTGAAATAATAAAACAGAAGGTTCATTACAAAATGAACAGATTGAGGATAGTGTGGTTTTGAAAAATGAAATAACAGAAATGATTGTGAACAATGTAAGGAGTGAAGATGTGGAAAATGACATAGTAGTGGAGAAAATAATGTTGGAAAACAATCACAGTTCAAAATGTGAGGAAAATTGTGATGTAGAAGATGAGGGATAAAGAAGCACTTTCTGAGATTTCAGATATTGGGTCACAAGAGATTGAAATCATGAACTCTAGAAGAAATAAATGACTTTCACAACGTTTGATAAAGTTGTCAGTTTTGAGTGATTGTGCAAAAGAATCATTGAATCAGAGCTTTCATTGTCTCAAGGCACACTATACATACTAAACATATACATACACATATATGCTATTCATACATTTACTATAAACAGTTTTAACAGTGTGTGTGTGATAATTCAAAAATGATGAATCATTAACAATTCATATTTGCGAATACTGAATCAAAACAAGTTCTGCTAGTTAAAGGGTTAGTTTGTAACAGTTCTAGTAAACTGTTACCTGTCTGTCTCCTATGTTAAATGCAAGTTGCAATTTCACTCCCGGCCAGTAGAGGGCCCTAGGGAGCCATTATCCGGGAGATCTCTTCAGGCCAGAGAGTAAAAGGAAGAGGGATATGGAAGCTTATGTGTAGCAATATTCAATTTGAAATGTAATATGCAAAATGATAATGCAATACGTAATGTACCAAATTGACTGAAGGATTGCCGTAAAGCAGTATCTCTGGTGGAACGATATGTATGACGTCATTGACATTTTAAAAGACTTTTTAAAGCAAATGAGTGACTCTAAAAAATCTAACACCCAGTAATCTGTAATTTCTTTGCATCTCCTTTCGAAAACAACATTCAAATTACTAGACAAAAAAATATATCCTGATAAAAGTGGATTTTGAGGGGTATAGCTCCATAGACCTCCATTCATTCTGCACTCATCCTGTAAGCGCCCTCATATGGAGCCAGAGTGGAACTGCAACCAGTTCAGAAGCCGGAAGTTTACTGAGTGAACGTTCTCCCCATATTAGACATTCTCTGATATACAGTATTTAGGAAAACAATTAAGACACAAAAGTGCAACTTTTGGAGGAAATTTTGTAATAGTATAGGAAGGGATCTGAAGTTATCTTAAATTTTTTTAATAAAATGTGGGAAATTGGTCAGCTTCCATCAGTGTGGAAACATGCAATTATAGTGGCTATTTTAAAGCCAGGGAAAAACCCATCTGACCCGTCTAGTTATAGACCAATTGCTTTAACATCGCAGTTGTGTAAAATAATGGAACGAATAATTACAGATAGAATGACTCATTATTTAGAAAGCAATGACCTTTTTTCCCCATATCAGAGTGGGTTTCGTAAGGGCCGATGTACAATGGATTCATTAATATGTTTAGAATCAGATATTAGGAAAGCACAGACTAATAGGGAGGTGGTAATAGCAGTATTTTTTGATGTTGAGAAAGCATATGATATGATTTGGAAAGAAGGGTTATTAATTAAATTACAACGATTAGGAATTGGTGGTAAAGTATACAGTTGGTGATTTTGGATTTTTTGTTTAATAGGAATATACAGGTATGAGTAGGTGCATAATTCTCTGAGGTATATACAGTTGAGAATGGATCTCCACAAGGTAGTGTATGTAGCCCATTATTATTCAATATTATGATTAATGATATATTCTCAAATATTGACCAGAAAATTGGGAAATCCTTGTATGCTGATGATGGAGCATTATGGTTTAGAGGCCGTAATGAATCTTATGTTAAATCAAAAATCCAAGATGCAATTAATGAAGTGGAAAAATGGACAAATAAATGGGGATTTAGATTATCAGTGTCTAAAACACAAGTCATATGTTTTTCAAAAAGCATAAGATCACACCTGTATCCTTAAAATTGTACAGTCAGCCTCTTGAGCAAATGAAGATTATTAGGTTTCTTGGGATGTGGTTTGATGAAAAATTGACATGGAAGATTCATTTGGAAAAAATGGTTAATGTAAAAAGATGGTTAATATCCTACGTTGTCTATCAGGACAAGCATGGGGAGCAAGCAGGGCATCTTTACAAAATATTGGGCACTAATGAGGTCTGTCTTTGATTATGGGTGTAGAGTGTCTGGACAGTCTCATATGACTGAACCATTCTGAGTCTCAGAAAAGCTTGTCAAATTGTTGCTTCGTGTGATAACCGACCAGCTTAAGCGCCAGAAAGTCTGGGGAAGATGGCCTTTTCGACACTTTTTATGGGCCATCAGAGCAATACCAGAACAGTCCACACATTCCCCCAACCCTAGGTCCGAGCTTCAAAGAGATCTTAATCGGCTCTCCGAAGAGAGTGAGGGATCTCTTCGCACAAACACACACACACACACACACACACACACACACACACACACACAGACAGGACCTTTTTATTTAACTTCCTCATATAAGACATTACCAAGATATATTCGATATGTTTTTATGCTTGCCTTTTTCCCACGTCATATTGGGATGACTATGATGTTATCATAGTATTAAATGAACTATAAGTGCTTGTAATTGTGCATTTAGATATATTTATGTATTCCATCATGTGTGTATGCCTTTCGTGGTATCAGTGTAATCCTCTCGGTCTCGCTGAGTTGGTCATGTACAGGAGATTACAGTAAAATGTATGATTCTCCGTGCACGGCTTTCTGTAGCAGAAATGACGAATTTTAACACTGTCATAAACCATGCAAATGAGCGTCCTGACAGGACAAATGAACTTTCCCGCTCAAGGTTTGCTGAATGATTATTGGCCAGCTCACTCCCAGAGAGGTGTGGACTGAGTTTCCTTAAGAGAACAGAACCTCAGTTTATGCGTGCTTAGCTTAGTTTTCCTTCTCTTCAACCTCTTCACTTCGTCTTCGTTTTCTTTTGTTTGTTTGTTTCTTTAAGTTTTATTTTCCATTTTCGAATTATCCTTCGTTCATTTCCACCGACGAGTGAGATGAACTTAGCCTGAATTATCTGGCAAACTTACCTGCAACGGACTACCTTTCACGTGAACGCGCGCAGCTCCAAATGACAGAGACTCCAAGAGAACGCGCACAGCTCACAAGGACATACACACATGCACGCTTCTCGACAACACAAGAGAGCCATATTTGCAAGTATTCGTTTATTGAGTTTCAAAGCATTAAGATTTGTTTAACCCCATGTTTATAGGGAGATTGTGATTCCTTGGTGGTTCTCTCAAAGGTTTTGTCTAGGTAATTTGCTATTCTGTGATCCTTCGTGATCTGACCTGTTTCTCCCTCTCTCTATCACTCTTCTCTCTCTGATTCTCATACTCTTTCATTGTTGTTGTTGTAATTTGTGTATATACATTTTATTCCATGTAACCTTAGTCACCAATATACGTAGTGTTTACTTTATTAAATCCATATATACTCATTCATTGACTCTGTGTGTGCTCATAATATATAAAGTCCCTTTAATGTCCGATCAAAGCTACAAGCTTTACAAATTGCTGATACTTTAGATAGTATTTGCTTGTAGAGAAAGCTGTTTTTCATGGCCAGGAGAAGTCTATAAATCGGATAACTCCTTTTGAGATTTGATAAACCATCGTCCTGTCTGTTTGCTGGACAAACTGATAGTCGATAACAAATTAATTCCATTAAGAGTTCTCCTGATAATCGATCTATTTTAGACAATTGAAATATTAATATTTAATCATAACACGTTGTGATTGAGAATTGATATAAAAATTGATCTAATTTGCCTCCCTGTATGGGTAATTGATTATAATTTGTTGTATTGAATTGCCCATACAGATACGTTGGCGAAATATTCCCGTTAGGGATAATTTTATAAACTGTAGTAGATTCACGGATCATATCCATGATCTTATATTCCCTTATGTGAGCTAAGAATCGCTACATGGGTGTATAGCATATATGTCATCAGCAGAGTCTAATGTCAAAGCATTGGATGTCATGCAAGCTCAGGCTCTAAGGATATGTAGTGGATCCTTTAAAACATCCCAGTGTCTTTATGCAAGTGGAAATGGGTGAGATGCCTTTGACGATCAGAAGGGTACAACTGATGATAGCATACTGGATTAATGTGAAGGGACAAGTTGATAGCCACCCAGCTAAAGCTATCTTAAACAGACTGCTGGGAACATAGTAAGTGCAATTACAGACGTTTTGGGTGGATTGGCGATGTGAAAGCTGAGAATATAGGGTTACATAAGTTACAGTACTGTTCAACGGTTTCAGTCCCTCCTATTCCTCCATGGTTTTTCCCTATACCAGATGTAGATTTAGGCAGTCATTAGGAAATCAAAAATAAATCAAAGGAAGTAGCAGTGAAGGATATTGTTAAATATTATCTGGATATGCATTTTTCTGACCATACATTCATATTTACAGATGGTTCCAAGGATCCAAAGACAGGACATGCCGGGTCAGCAGTACAACGTATATATTCCAGAGAATGGGGTAATATGTCAGGAAAGAATA
The DNA here is from genome assembly GCA_030770095.1 of Gila robusta. NCBI lineage: Eukaryota > Metazoa > Chordata > Actinopteri > Cypriniformes > Leuciscidae > Gila > Gila robusta. Next base: position 47,400 of record JAVALU010002172.1, on the reverse strand, counting down.
ACAGATAATTTATCAGTATACACAACAGAGCTGGATGCAATTTTGTTGGCCTTGGAATGGGTAGAGGGAAATGATTTAAATAACTCAGTGATTATATCTGATAGTTACTCAGCTTTAGAAAGCATGAAATCTGGGAAATCTATAAGAAATTATATAATTCATAACATTTGTATGCTTTTGCATCAGTTAAATGCAAAGGATTTAAAAATCAGGTTTCTTTGGGTACCTGCACATGTTGGAGTGAAAGGGAATGAGGAGGTTGATAAACTTGCAAAACAAACACTGAAACATAATAGAATATTACAAGTTCCATATAGCAAAACTGAAGCTAAAATATCAATTAAAACATATGCAAGATCAAAATGGCAGGAGTATTGGGTGGATCATGATAAAGGGAGACATTTATATAATATACAACCAGAAGTGGATATAGGAAGGATAGAGTGTAGGAGTAGAAGAGAGGAAAGTATAATCACACGGTTAAGAATAGGACACACAGGGCTCAATTCTTCATTGAAGGTAATAGGGAAACATCCAACAGGGAAATGCCAACATTGTAGTCATTTAGAAACTGTAGAGCATATTTTATTTCAGTGCACAAAGTACTGCCAAGAAAGAAACCAGCTTTTTCAGTCTCTCAGAATGGTCAATCAGAATAATTTTACAATTCAAGGTTTATAGGGAAAACATCCAGTAACATTTATCACTTTGTTGTTAAGTTTCTGAGAGACACAGACTTAGTCAAAAGGATTTAATTTTTTTATTCATTTTTTTAGTTAAGTTCCAATATCTCCTGATTCACACTCCAGCTCAGTCGGTGGCGGTATTGCACCGTTAAGTTGGTTTGCCAACCGCCATAAAAACAGAAGAAGAAGAAGAAGAAGAAGAAGAAGAAGAAGAAGAAGAAGAAGAAGAAGAAGAAGAAGAAGAAGAAGAAGAAGAAGAAGAAGAAGAGTTAGATATACATGTTAGCTGAGAGCACATGCTCTGTCCATGCTTTCATTTGGAAAACCCTGTTGAGGAACATTTGTGTTCAACATCTCAATGTGAGTCGATTTATTTTTGTTTCTTTATTATTAACAAAGGTTTATAGTGTGAAAGTATTTTGCTTGCTGAACCTCATGTTGTATTGTTTGTTTTATTTTAACCAGAGGGTTTTTGGATCTGCTTGATTTTGAGGGCTTCTCAACTGATTCAAGTTCTCTTGTTATTGTCTTCAACGTGGAAGTATATCTGAACTCCTGAACGAAAAGACACTTTTTTCCTTGGATTAACCCTTGTTGAACAAACATGGATGATGTTCTTCTAACATCTTAAACATCTACAATGGTGTGATGGACCAAGGACAATTGTGGTAACTCTGGACTTTGATATTGGATGCACATTTATAAGGCTTTGCTTCCATGCTCTGCCTCATGTAATTTTGTCAAGACATGTTAAATGGTGAAAAAATGTATACTTTATGTAGCCGCAATCAGATGGCCAGTTCTGCCATTTCTATTAAATTACTGGTTTCTAATCTACAAACATAGCTGCACTGTTCTCTGATCGGGACACCAGCAAATGGGTGGCTGCCATTTGATTAAATTACTAGTGAATACACAAAGCAGTGTCCGGTTCTACCACATGTGACCAAAAGGCATATGACCAAAAGGCCGCTTTGGCTCAAGATCACGCGGAGAACTCCCCAGGGTTTCCCTTCGATAACAAGACGAACATTGTCACTTCCACATTGTCCATTCAAATACGCACATACATATAGAACAGCAGGGGATGAGCAAAAGTTCAACACCCAACCACGGGATGAACTTATATACACACACGCACACACATATATACACACACGCACACACATACATCCACAAACACACACTCATTTTGACCACGTGTGAGACAAAATACCTTGTAAATGTTTCGATATTTGTATAAAATGTTTCTTGTTGTGTTGCACTATTCCCATGTGATTTTCATTGCTACAACCATCAGCTTTAAGGCCTGTTCACACCGGGACGAATTTCGCGCGCGATATTCGCCGACGTTTAACGCCTCGTGATTAAACAAAGGGCGCCAATGTGAGTGTGCACACCGACGCGAAAAACGCCACGCGTAAAAGCGTCATTTTTTAAAAAACGCCTCGGGTTCGTTTTTTTGGTTTGACGCGCCGCGTCAAAAACTATCCGACCAATGAGATTGGCGCTTTTGCTCACGTGTCTGGAGCTTCTGAAGTTACAGTAAAACGCAACTTGGGGGCGCTCAAACACAAAACGGCCTTGCCGAGCACACATACATAACGGCGAAGAAGATATACGCCAAGTAGCGTCTACACACTGCCGGGAAAAAGACGAGGAAGATGCAAGCCAAGATAAATGTAGAGCTGCTGGTCTAGTTGGTGTCGGAACATAAGGGACTGTATGACAAACGCGACAGTGACTACAAAAATATTGATAAAAGAGAACTGTTATGGAGTGGTATTGCAGAGCAAATGGGGCTTGATGGTGAGTTTCATTTCACTTAATTATCTTTCATGTACATAGGCTTTCATGTCTTTCATGTACATAAGCGCCATCTAATGTCAGGGAATGAATTTGCGTGTCCACTCGGCTTATCGTCAGCGAAAATCGCTTGGGCGTGAACACAAAAAACGCGTTGAAAAACGCTGACGAATAACGCGCGCTGATATTCGTCCCGGTGTGAACAGGCCTTTAGGATATGTGATATGCGTTTAATCACGAATAATCATGTATCTTTATCTTACTAGCACACAGAAGTACCGTGTGTGGTATTGTTAGGATCCAAGAAGTTCAATGGTATCGAATACTTAATCCAAAGTGCAACATGATGCATTATTTCATTAATACTAGACTAGAAATGTTTTATGATTCAGTTCGGTCTCCTCTGTACATCGACCGGAACGAAGTGTGCCGCCACGCCTCCTCCGACACGATTGGATCGGGCACATGAGAAAGGCGTGCCACTGCTCCCTTTAAACATGAAGCGCCACTTCTGTTCTGCGCAGTCCTACGCCAGAGAGAGGTTCACTTCTTCAACAAGAACTCCAACCGGAGCTCTTCGTTTGCTTTCTAAATTTCGTTTTAATCTAAGTTTTTCTTTCCGTTTATCTACCTCAGTTGATAGTTTTCCTTCGTTCAGTGCACTCACGAACGAAACGAATTTAAGATTAAGCATCTGTCGTACGAGCTGAAGAGATCGCAACATCTACCTCCGTCCGAACGAAACTCCGGACATCAGCCTACGTTTCTTTTCAAACCAGCTGCACAAAAGGGGCCATATCAATGCAAGTATAATCTAAAATAGAATGCTGTTTTTAAGGTTGTCTAGAACTTCCTAAAAAGCCTTTGGGTCTCATTTTGAAGTAACTGTTTGAACTGTTCTGTCCTGAGAAGATTTCTCTCTCTCTCTCTCTCTCCTCTCTCTCTCTCTCTCTCTCTCTCTCTCTCTCTTCTCTCTCTCTCTCTCTCTCTCACCCTCTAACTTTCTCTCTCCAATACTTCGTATTGCAATCGTTCTTTTGTCGTTGTAATTGTTTGTTTTGTTATGCATATTTACTCCTGCGTGATTTAAGTAGTTTATGTAATCTTTAGTTGGTTTTATTAAACTCTATAATCTTTTGAATTGAATCTGTCTCATTGTTCTATAAACTTGAAGTCCCTGAAAATGCCGATCTTATGTTACAAAGCTCTACTTGATTTATATTAAAATATCTAAAGTGCCTTACACGAAAATATCATTTCTGGTGGCCACAGGAAGGGTATTTTTGATGTTTACAGGCTGGTAAACGAACGAGTGCATGATAAACTAAATTTGAATCACATGAAAATTTACCCTGATAATTGATCTGATTTTACCGACCTATATTAATAATTAATACGAGCAATCGTGTTAATGATTCATATACGGTGAGGTTTAACCTATTCCCTATTTGGGATAATCTAATTTGTGTATACGATAATGCATATTCATCATCTCATGAATATTATTCCCCCTTTGAGTTAATAATTTCCCTACAAAAGTCATTGTCGCTACATTTATATGGTGGAGAATGCGGGCATTTTCAAACTTCATTTTGAGACCAATATTCAGATTCATATTCATGTGTGTTTTTGAGAGTTTAATATTGCGTACGTGCGTCTGCATTGTATAACGTTATAGTCGACTCAAAAACTGAGCAAGGCAAAAAGCCATGCCACACCAACAGTGCTGAAAAGAGGTCTAAAGCATTTCTTTTTAACACTACTGGATGTGATGAAAACTGCAGTCACAATATTTTAAAAGGCCCAGGTTAAGGAAAAGAAAAACATTTCTTTTGTTTGGCTGTGGTACATGTTAATATTGTTCGAAGTCCTGTTTGAACGAAGAAATCTTCACTCAGGCGTATTACCGGTATATTTTGTGTAGTACTGCGGGGGCGAGAATCCTCCCGTCAGTAAAAGATCTTTATTTTATGTCGTTAGCAACGATAATTTCGGGTTTCAAAACTGGCTTAGCTACCCGGTGAAAATCCCGTTTCATTTTCTGTGCAGACCGAGCACAAAGAGATCCGCCGTGATCTTCGTAAAGTATACTTGTGAAATGTGTGTATACTTGTGTCGTGTAGAAATCTGTGCGTGAGGAAACTTTGGATTTCCTTAACAGGCGCGCGTCAGTTTCAAATTACTACGCTCGTGAGTTTGGCTCGCGTGAGCGCGACACCGCCACCGCGTGGGCAATAGCAGGTAGGACCTGCTACCCATTGCTTCCCTTCCGGTTGTGCTTTCCTCCAAATTTACTGCGATGATTGTTGAATAAGCTGCCTAAATACATACGTGCATTTACAGCTTGCTAGTTCGTTAAAACAATCCTCCTTTTGGGCTGAGACATTTTATTTTAAGTACAATTCACGGAAGTGAATTAGGGGCTTGAGTCATAGAATTCCTCAGTCCAAATCACTGATAGCTCACGTGGAGAGAGACAGACGCCCCCTCGCGGCGGCACCCCTCCAGGTCAGCTATCACTCTTCTGCTCAAACTCACTCTGTCTACCCTTCACTATTTCTATCTGTCTCGATGACTCTGTTCTGTTTTATTATTTTATTTTTATAATCGTACTAATAACTTCAGTAGTATGGTGATTTATTATCAGAAATCATTCTGATTCCTCTGCAAAACAAAAACTTTGTTTCTCCTTCCCCAGCGTATCTAGAGCTGATTTGAAACAATTATTATTTATTTTATTATTATTTATTTTTTTCCTCCACTATAAATTTCTCACATTTCAGTCATTGATAGCCCCCCTGAAAAGAAAGACGCCACCTAGTGGCAGACACCCTTCTCAAGCCAGCTATCAGCCTTCTACTGAACTTAAACTGTATGAAATCATTTTCATTTATGCTTTTCCCGAGGATTATTTTATAATCATTACGAACGACTTCAGTGTTGTTACGATTATTATAAGAAATCAGTCTAATCCTCTTTCAATTTCCCCCAGGCTCATTTGGATTTGAGTTAAACCAATTTTAATTGAAATTTAAATTGTGTCAAACAGTCCAGGTGAACCACAGAGAGGAAGTGCGCCCCCTTGAGGCTCCAAAACCCACTACAGCGGCCTACCGCTCCCATTTCCGGCTTCCACCTGCATTGAGTTATTGCTAACTTCCAATCGGGTTAGGTTATTTTTCAATAACTACCATCCTGTCTAACATATTGTTGTGCTATCATCAGTTGGCAAAAGCCGTTCATCTTCTAATTTAGTTTTCCTTTCCAGGTAAATTAATTTTTCTCTTCAAAGTCATTTTAGTTACTACCTTACCCCTCTTCAGGTTTATTGTAGTTTCTGTTTTACATACCTAAATTACTCAATTTGGTTTAAGAAAGGAAAATCTTAATTCACTTTAAGCTCCCTTGTTCATTCCATTTTGCTTGTTGTATAGGTAAAAACCTCAGCATCTGTGGTGGATTGTGGGAGTCCTGGTTGATCTCGGTGGGCGAGTCTGCTGACTGGCGTCGCCGACACTGACTGTGCGGTGACTCTCGAGTTGTTTTATCTCTGCCACGGTTTACGGCACGCAGTAAGTGACATCAGCAATCTGGTGCTTTGTAGGGTCAACCATCAAGCCATCGCACAAGTCAATTGTTGGGAACGGTGCACAAACCATAGGCGAAACCGCCACGCCAGTTCGCTGGTGGGTTCTGGGCCCCGCCCACCTTTGCAGTGCGGTCGGCCGGTTGATACCTCGAAGATTACCAGGTTGTGTTTACATGTCACGCGCTGTTTGAGGGGGCGTAACCGTGACCAGAGCAACGAACAGCCCGAGGTCACGGCGGTCAAGTGTTTGGCGGCGCCGGAAAGTTTGACCACGCTTGCTGGGTCCAGCTGGGTTCGACCTCAGTTCACCTCAGGTAAAGAAAAAAACTGATTTTGATAAAACCCTGACACATAATATAAGCCACAGAATATTAGATATTCCCCCGGATAGATTTTCTAAGCGTTTGGTTTACCTCTTTCCCCCTAAGACACACCCTCTTAGTTCTTAGAGGTTACGCTACAGAGCAGGTCAATTCACTTAGGTGTTATTTTCACTGCGATATTTTGTTTGGCTCTTTCCCTTTCAATCTTCTCTTCCCTTTGTTTTTGTTTTGTTCTGTTGTGATTTGTTTCTTTCAGTTCACCAAGAGACCCCAAGGAAGTTAAACAATAAGAGTGACAACCAGGCAGCCTCTATTTTCGGGTCCCAAGTTGACCCGCATAAATTGGCCCACCTAACTGTCTACGGCAGTTAGCCAAAATTTCTATAGACGGCACGACCGTACTACGGCTCGTTAGCCTCAAAAACAAAACAAAAGCTTGCATTGGCCCTTTTTGTGTGTGTTGTGTTTCTCTCGCCCCCAGTGAGCCAGAATGTCACGCGCTTCCAGTCCCGCGGCCCATTGGAGCAATCTGGATGCTTGGTTAAGAGCCATGACAACCGGCTGTCTGCCCAAGGACGCTGGCGACCCAAAACCCCTGACCCGACAGGAACTGGACGCCGACGTAGACCAGCTAATGTCCAACGACCCCACGCAGGCCTACAGCTCAAAGGAATGGAGCCGGATAATCGGAAGCCTAGCTCACAACTTGGTGGCACAGGCACGCTTGGCGGAGGAGGACAACGCCAATCTGGAAAAGGAAGTCGCAGGACTAAAGACTCAACTGGAGGAGGCCCGCAAACAAAAGGACCACACGCAGGAGCGTCTGGATCAGCTACTTCTGGAGGTCAAAGCCAAGGACGAAACGCGCCCAGAATTACAAGAGGAAGTGGAAAGACTGCAAAAGGCCTTGGAGGATCTGCGCACGGACACAGACAAGAGGTTGCAGTCGGAAAAACGGACCACGGAGGAACTCCAGGACAAACTGCTACGTGGCGACGCTCTTTTGAAAAGAGCAGAGATTGAATTAAAAGACAGAGAGGCCAAAGCCAAGGCCTGCGAAAAACATTTGCAAGCAGCCCGAGCTGAAATTAACGAGCTTGTCCAACAGAGACAAGATCTAAAATATGAACTTGACATTGTCCACAGAGAACTGAAACATTCTTACAGACTGCAGGGCCACCTGGAGGGGGAAACACCCATCACTCCGTTTCCCCTTACCAGCGAGCCTGCACGTTTCAGCCAAACCCCCAGAGCTGAAGGAGGGGAAGCAAGCCCACGGCGCGACACCACTCTAGCCAGCCGCTACGAGCTCCCACCAGCTGAAGAGGAGCAGGGCCCCAACCGAAGGGTAGGGCCATCGGTCACCACACGGCCCCTAAAGAACTGGACAAGCTTGCTAGAAACATCCCGACCTTCACTCCCAATCCAGCAGGAGGTCACGATGTACACTCTTATTTAAAAGACATTGATTTTCACTTACAAACTGTGGCCAACGCCACTACTTGGGATAAGTTGTATCTTCTCAGGATCACTTCAAGCCGTGACGTGAGAAGCTTCCTAGACCGTCAACCAGAGACCGTCAAGATGGACTACCAGCAATTGCGGCAAGCTCTGATTCGTGAATTCTCCGATCCAGAATCAGACCAAGGTATCATAGCGGCAATGGACCTGAAACAAGCCCGGCTCGAAACGCCACAAGCGTATTACGGCCGCCTCCGACAAGCCTACTTCGGATCACGCAATGAGCCAGGCATGGAAGAGGACTGGAATTTCAAGACCCTGTTTCTGCGGAATCTCCACCCTACCCTCTCCCATCATCTGGGAGTCTTGGCTGAGCCAAGGACTATGTCAATCCAACAATTGCGTGACTTGGCTCACAAAGCATACACCAAACAAAGAACTATCTCTGAAAAGACTGTGAAAAACCCCACAATCTGTCCCGTCTCTGAACACCGCTCAGAGCTGTCCCTAGAGGGCGCACAGCACCCCACTTACAAACCTGTCAACAGAGAGTCAAGACCGTTTCAGGCCAGCAGAGGTCAGCGCGGTCGTGGGGGTGCTCGCCCAAGGCAACAGAACGACCACTCTGGGCAATTCTGGGCACGGCCTCGCCCCTCCCGCAACCAAACGGGAGGGGACACCTGGGAAGCCGGCCGGCAACCCAGAAGGAGCCGACCTCCATCTCCCCGAACACTAAGCCCAGAGAGCCGGTTGAAAGACCCCTCTCGACGTGACACTGGCAAGCTGAAGGTGGAGCCCACATCCAACAAAAACAACACAGCCACGGTTGAAGCTGCAGAACTTCTGAGCGTGCTGAGAGAGTTTCTTCAAAAGAAACCTCGCAAGGAAGACAAGGATAAACCAGACACCGCATGACTAAACCTTAGGCCTGAAGCCAACTCCACTTCCAGCGTTCCTCCCACTGACAGCCCCACAGACACTGTCAAACCACAGACTATGGAACTCGCTGTTACATCACAAAGTGACAACACCACTCACTCACTCCGGCTGACAACCGCACTTCCTGAACAAAACGCTGCACTTCCTGAACAAAACTGCAGCAGCACTCACACAAAGGTACCAGACAGTGCTGTCTTGTTGATCTGCACCCACAACGAGCCACACGAAACATACCCGCACTGTTTATCGATCAACACGCAAGACCCCACACCAAAACTCCTGGGGAACCTGATCGAAAAAGGAGTGGCACGCAAACTCTACCTAACAATCACTTTGGAAAAGGAGGTGAGACTCGAAGCGCTTGTGGACACAGGCTCCGATCTCACGCTCATATCGACTGAACTCTTTGAAAAACTTAAATTTGAAGCTCAAAAACAGAATCGAACTCTTAACTTCCACACTTGTGAGCTGAATGTGCAGTCATACAGCCAAAATGACATCCAACTAAGAAACGTAGCTCCCATTCACCTGGCAATCGGTCCTATGAGCCTAGTACACCCTGTCTACGTTTCGCCAATGAACATTTATCCATTTCTCATAGGCAAGGACCTGCTGGATCGATTCGAGCCGTTACTGGACTTCAAACACCTGCAAGTTTGGGCTCAAGTGCGTGAACCCCTCCCCCTCCAGCCACGCATATCTGCTCAGCCAGACTGTCAGGTCACAGGGTTCACGGGAATTCCCTCAGCCAGACATGACGACCCAGTCACAACAGCTGATCAGGGGTCAAGTTCACTACTCTGTACTTTCAAAACCAGCCAAGGCTCTGATACCTACTGCCCCCAGGTCAGGACTGACCTGCAACTGCAAGATATAACCACAACAGACATTATCCTAGCACTATGGGCAGACAACTCAGCCATCAGTCTCTCACTATTCAATGCAATCATTGACAAAACACCGGACCTGCCTTATACCAGCAAACGCACACGTTTCCCTCTCAACGCACATCCATCTTCCATGATAGCTGCAAAAGGGATCTGTGCTTTGCAATTAAAGTGGAATAACCGGTGCCTGACCCATTACTTCCTGATCCTACCGGATCCGGTCCACGATGTCTACATCGGAGCAGACGTTTTGCTTCGTCTCAAAGCTCATGTGGACATGTTTAATGAAGTGGTATGGGCCCCATTGACTTTACAGCCACCTGTTCTCATCGATCATGAAAATCTGCTGTCAGGGCAGACCATCCCAGAAGTCTGCACCCTAATCAACGAACAAAGAACAGTGATACCAGCTTACACTAAAGGGGTCACTGTACGGCTCAACATGCGACGTGGCCAAACCTTAAACCACACGCTGGCTTTCTTCCAACCTTTACCCGAATGTGGGGACCTCGGACTCACACTCGAAGCCACACCCCTCACAGAAGTGTCATCTCGGGTAGTCTACATTCTGTTCAACAACTGCACAGCAACGGACATCAACATCCCCAGATCCTACAGGCTAGGATGGCTAGTGAGCCACGATTTTCATGACTTTGAACTTCTATTACCCGTCATCGGGCCCATCCCACCTGCACTGATACCTGAAGGGCACACTGACAACACAGTGTTCACAGTACCCTTCCAACTCATTGCCATCACATCTGTCATGTCAGTAGCCAAAGACCAAGTGTGCAGAACTGAGCTGACAGAGGACCAACACCTCGCAGTGTACACAGTCTCCCACCAGCCTGTCAGTGAGACTAATGCACCTGCTACACCTTTAAAAATCAACCCGACCGATGACACACCGACAGAGGAGCCATATCAAGGCTTTGAATCTCAAGTGCAGCAAATTCTACAAGATGCTGATGCGCTTCAGGACGACGCAGACCGCCAAAGACTAAGACAAGTCCTTTATAAGTTCAAAGACTCCTTTGCCAAAGACTCGTTAGACTGTGGCCTTACCCACCTCCACATGGTGCGCATCCCCACGCATCCCGAGGCTCCTCCCACTTTCGTCAAGCAGTACAAAATTCCCATTGCCTCGCACGAACCAGTGCAGGAAATCATCGAATCCATGCTTGAGAAAGGTGTCATCCGTCCATGTAACAGCACCTACTCTGCCCCCATCTGGCCCGTTCTCAAACCGAATGGGAAATGGCGGCCCACCATTGACTATCGAAAGCTGAATCAACAGGTGCCATTATCACGGTGGCCCATGACACAGCTGGAACAGGAAATACCCCGAATCAGAGGAGCCACCATCTTCTCTACACTCGATGTGGCCTCTGGATTCTGGACCATTCCAGTGCACCCAGAAGACCAACACAAGCTGGCATTCACATTTGGCAACCGACAGTTCACCTTCAACAGATGCCCGTTCGGGTATGCCAACTCACCAGCTGAGTTCAACATCTTCCTGAACAAGGCCTGCCCAGACGCCAGGATGAGAGGTAACCTGATTTAGTAGACGATGTTCCATGAAGAGCACACGTGGCCGACACCTGAAGAAATAGACTATGTTTTGAACCAGTTATCCACTGCCGGCGCCAAAATAGCCCTCCACAAGGGACAGTGGTGTCGTACCAAGGTCAACTACGTGGGCCTGCTCATCGGACCCCATGGCATCGAACCACAATCAAACCGCATCCACGCCATTCAAAACATCAAGCCTCCCACTAACGTCTCTGAACTGACGAAGTTTTCTAGGGGTATGCAATTACTCTCGACAGTTCATCGAAAACTATTCAGACATCGCCAGGCCCCTCACAGCTCTGCTGAAAAAGGATTGCCCTTTCGTCTGGTCAGACGCTCAAGAACACGCCATGGCGGAACTAAAAAGACATTTATGCGCAGCTCCCTGTCTCGCATACCCCGATCCTCAAAAGGAATTCTACCTGGAAGCTGGATTTTCTGACCAATGTCTCAGTGCTGGCCTATACCAACGGCACGACCAAGACAAGAAGGTGGTCGCATATGCCAGCAAGACACTTCTCCCTCCAGAATGTAAATTCTCAGACTGCGAAAAAGCGTTGCTCTGTACAGTATGGGCCATACAGCGTTTCTCCAGCTACATTGGAGCACAGAAAGTCATAATAGACACTTGCCACCAGCCCGTAATGTTCCTCAACAGCCAACGCATCCGAGATGGCGTAGTAACCAATGCACGCATAGCCACGTGGTTAATGGCTCTCCAAGGACGTGATGTCGAGGCCCGATATGCACAAAATCACAAGTCGGCGTTGGGAAACGGCCTGGCTGCATGTCAAAACTGCTCTGACAACTCACCTGCTGCGATGCTGAACACACCAGAGCCCCAACAGCCACCACTGACCTGTCACAGGTACTTTGACAACAATGTGTGCAACGGCATGCCCACGGCTTACGTCGACGGATGCTCCTACAACCACGAGGGCATCCTGAAGGCAGGTGCAGGGGTACTGTGGGTTGACAACCACCCATGCCCACCACGACACTTCAAACTGGGCCCCCAGTCATCACAATATGCAGAGGTAGCAGCAATCCTCATAACTCTGCAACTCGCATCAGCCCATAACATCAGAGAACTTCTCATATGCACAGACTCTAACTATGCCAGACTCAGTTTTGTTTGCCATCTCCCGATCTGGAAACAAAATGGTTTCAAAACGGCAAACAACAAGCCTGTCAAACACCAACACCTGTTCCAGGAATGTGATAACATCACAACAACACACGATGTCACCGTGTACTGGAAGAAGGTCAAGGGACATTCCAAACTGCCAGGCCAAGACAAAGACTTTAATGACCACACCGATGCGCTTGCCAAAACCGGCGCCCTCCACGGTGAGCTGTGGTCTCCCCCAAACCCCTTACCCACCCCCGCTGTTGCGGTACTAACCCGCAGCAAACGGCCCTTACCTCCTACGGCACCAGCTTCACAAATGCTATCGCTAACTCCGCAAATTTCCAACAACGATATTGCGGATATGCAAGCCACAGACACTGCCATAAAGACAATTCTTGACCACCTCTCTGACCCCGCCTGCCACCCGATCTCACCATCAGACATCGATGCTGACTCATACCTCAGACATCTACATAACTCCAGACATATGCTGCGTGTGCGGGACAACATTCTATGGTTTGGCACTGATGACACCACACCGCCTAGACTCGTGGTGCCACTTTGCCAAAGGGGGGTAATGCTAATGCACGCCCACAACACACCCTATGCTGGACACCACGGTACCAAAGCCACGTATGAGACACTTAGACAGGTGGCATACTGGCCAGGCATGCAACAAGATGTGGCAGAGTATGTGAGAGAATGCTTGGTCTGCTGTCAATTCCAACCATCAAACCCAAATCACAGAGCCCCACTGCAACGCAGAGGAATCACGTTCCCATGGTCAGACCTCCAAATTGACTGGGTAGGACCTCTGCCCAGGTCAACAAGAGGCAACAAGTACTTTCTCACGGTGGTGTGTCAGTTTACCAAGTGGGTAGAGTGTTTGCCAGCACCTAACGACACTGCCCAGACAACGGCATATCTCCTGATGAACCACATCTTCTCCCGGTTCGGATTGCCACTAAGAGTCAACTCAGACAGAGGTACCCACTTCACTGCCGAGATCATGCAAAAGATCTGGAGATGTCTAGGGGTACAAGCTAAACTTCACATTAGTCACCATCCAATCGCATCTGGTCAGGTAGAGAGATCGAACAGAACGGTGGTCCACATGCTAAGAAAGTACGTATCGGCTAATCAGAAAGACTGGGATGTGAAACTCCCCCTCGTGCTGATGGCCCTCCGAGCCACACCGCAGGAATCAACACAGGTGTCCCCGTTTGAACTAATGACCGGGCGGCAGATGACCCTGCCATTACACCTGTTGTATCAACCGGGAGACCACAACCTCGTCACCGCCTACACCACGTCCCAGTATCTGGACGAGCTCCATAAACACTTGAAAACAACTTTCGCTTTCGCCCAGCAACATCTGAAAACCAGCGCTGAAGGCCAGAAAGCATATTACGACCGAAAGGCATCACACCAGGAACTCAACGTGGGCGACAAAGTCCTGTACTACAGTTTCGCCCTGCCACCCAAGCAGCTGTCAAAGAAGTTCCTGCCCCACTGGACGGGACCTCACGAAATTGTGAACAAACTCTCCCCCGTTGCGTACCAAATCCAGCTAAAACGGGGACCGAGAGAACCAGTTCTCAAATGGGTCCACCGCAATCAGATTAAAAGACATGTGGCCTCTAGTAGGGACAGACAGGAAGGGGCCAATGAAAACTAAAACTCAACCGCCGTCATCGCAGCGAAAAGATGTCCCACACAACCTGGGACAAACCTCGCTGACCTGTGCCTTCTCTCTTTCCCCTTCTCCTCCATACCTCTCTCTCTTGCCTGTAACAGGATGCTGCTGTGGATTGCAATCCTGTGTTTTCAGTCGACCAGAGGCCAGCCGCCAGCCGACGTCATCTCACCAGGACCGGCCTCGGGCATTGTATTGAGGGATCAACCTGGACTGCTGATTACCAATTGCCGAACGCACACGCAGAAAGTGTACGTGCGACTCGACCCTCGAAATGTCTACCTTGCGCACTACCCAAGAGCGGTAGCCCAGTACAGCTGGGCAGGTGCCCGATGGACAGAAACCGCCCTCAACCACGCCGAAGCCGATGTCGAGCACATGCTAAACCAACTCGAGAAGATGACCGTCACCCAAGCTGAATTGGGAGGACACAACAAACGTTCCAAGCGGTTCCTGGGAGCGCTGCTAGGGGCCGCTGCCGCCGTAGGCACGCTGTTCAACATTGGCATGTCAAGTGTCAACGCCGTTAACATAGCCACGGTGCGACGGCACGTAGCCGAAATTCAGACGGAACTTCCACAGTTAAAAGAACAACTCAACACACAAAGTGCATCCCTGAAAACCATCGGCAAGACCCTGAGAGGAACCGTGACAATCCTCAACACTCATAGCGTCATGTTGAATCAAACTGTGAGCTCCATGAAACAGCTGTTCACAGTTTTCCAGAATGACTTTGCCCAGACACAGTTGGTCACGGCATTAATGACCGACATGCTCCGAGAAGTAAGTTCCTCCATGGACAGCTTAGCCATGGGTAGGATCCCGCCATACCTGATACCCCTAAGCCTGGTGCAAACCGTGCTGGCTTCTGCCATAACACCCACGGACCCGATACAAATCCACCTTGCCTACTCTTTGGGCAGTGCCATTCCCCTGTACGTTGACCCTGCACAGCGAGAGGTAGGCTTCCTCTTGAGTTTACCCATCATAGAATCAAGCCGAATCTACCGACTCAAGGATATTGTCAACGTGGGATTTTGGCAGAGCAACACGTATTTCAAGGTACGGACACCCGAAGCGGTAGCTTACCACGACAGCAACACACAGCTGTACTTAGCCCCAAACCTGCACATGTGTACCCTCACCAAAGACATTCACTATCTCTGCCCAAGCAAACCGTTCCTCAGAGACAACACGGATGGGATTTGCGGCCTGCAACACCTGGCCAGCGACGCACGCTGCCCGGCAGATGCTAAACCTCGCAGCCAAGTCACCGAGACGCAAGCCGAGATCGTGGGGGATCGGTGGCTCGTTAACACTCCAGTACGGGCGGCGACACTGACCTACGACCAGCACGACACCGCTACACGCGTCAACCTGCTGAACCAGACCATGTGGATTCAAGTCCCACGAGGAGCCATCCTCCACCTGGACGACCTAGCCTTGTATCACCTCCCGAGCGAAGAATACCAATCCGAACTAGAGATTCCACCCTTCTTTAAGGATCGCAACTTCACTTTCGATCCAGAACTGGAAAAATGGATTCAGGAAGGGGGATCACAGATCATCGACATCGCACCCCTTGACACAGCCCTCCAAGCATTGTCCAGAATGCCCATCCTGAACGCTTCACCTGTCGTCCAAGCCTGGACCGCCGCCGACACTGCCGTGTGCATTTCAACGATCATCGGCCACGTCCTAACCTTGGGCCTGGCCTACGTCCTGTACCGACGACTCAACGAGATGCGAGCCTCAACAGCCAGGCTCACCCAAGCCATGTCTGGAGGGTTCCGTAGGGGCCCTCGGAAGGAAGACTCCCCGCTAGAGAACGCGGAAAACCTCATAGAGCTGAGCCCTCAGCCCTAACAATCATCTACAACATCCCACTTTCAGGAATCACCTGCCATCTGACTAGTGTGATCGTGATGGTGCGACGAGGCCCACCCATACGGGTCCTGCCGAACCATCAAGGGGGGAACTGTAGCCGCAATCAGATGGCCAGTTCTGCCATTTTGATTCAATTACTGACAATCTAAGCTACAAACATAGCTCCACTGTTCTCTGATCGGGACACCAGCAAATGGGTGGCTGCCATTTGATTAAATTACTAGTGAATACACAAAGCAGTGTCCGGTTTTACCACATGTGACCAAAAGGCATATGACCAAAAGGCCGCTTTGGCTCAAGATCACGCGGAGAACTCCCCAGGGTTTCCCTTCGATAACAAGACGAACATTGTCACTTCCACATTGTCCATTCAAATACGCACATACATATAGAACAGCAGGGGATGAGCAAAAGTTCAACACCCAACCACGGGATGAACTTATATACACACACGCACACACATACATCCACAAACACACACTCATTTTGACCACGTGTGAGACAAAATACCTTGTAAATGTTTCGATATTTGTATAAAATGTTTCTTGTTGTGTTGTCACTATTCCCATGTGATTTTCATTGCTACAACCATCAGCTTTAGGATATGTGATATGCGTTTAATCACGAATAATCATGTATCTTTATCTTACTAGCACACAGAAGTACCGTGTGTGGTATTGTTAGGATCCAAGAAGTTCAATGGTATCGAATACTTAATCCAAAGTGCAACATGATGCATTCTTTTATTAATACTAGACTAGAAATGTTTTATGATTCAGTTCGGTCTCCTCTGTACATCGACCGGAACGAAGTGTGCCGCCACGCCTCCTCCCACACGATTGGATCGGGCACATGAGAAAGGCGTGCCACTGCTCCCTTTAAACATGAAGCGCCACTTCTGTTCTGTGCAGTCCTACGCCAGAGAGAGGTTCACTCCTTCAACAAGAACTCCAACCGGAGCTCTTCGTTTGCTTTCTAAATTTCGTTTTAATCTAAGTTTTTCTTTCCGTTTATCTACCTCAGTTGATAGTTTCCTTCGTTCAGTGCACTCACGAACGAAACGAATTTAAGATTAAGCATCTGTCGTACGAGCTGAAGAGATCGCAACATCTACCTCCGTCCGAACGAAACTCCGGACATCAGCCTACGTTTCTTTTCAAACCAGCTGCACAAAAGGGGCCATATCAATGCAAGTATAATCTAAAATGGAATGCTGTTTTTAAGGTTGTCTAGAACTTCCTAAAAAGCCTTTGGGTCTCATTTTGAAGTAACTGTTTGAACTGTTCTGTCCTGAGAAGATTTCCCCTCTTCTCTCTCCTCTCTCTCTCTTCTCTCCTCTCTCTCTCCCCTCTCTCTCCCACTCCCTCTCTCTCTCTCTCTACCTCTCTCTCTCTATCTCATCTCTCTCTCTCTCTCTCCTCCCCCACTCACCTCAACTTTCTCTCCCTCTACCTCTAATTGCTCTCCATATTTCGATGATCGTTCTTTGTCTTTGTAATTGTTTGTTTTGTTATGCATATTTACTCCTGCGTGATTTAAGTAGTTTATGTAATCTTTAGTTGGTTTTATTAAACTCTATAATCTTTTGAATTGAATCTGTCTCATTGTTCTATAAACTTGAAGTCCCTGAAAATGCCGATCTTATGTTACAAAGCTCTACTTGATTTATATTAAAATATCTAAAGTGCCTTACACGAAAATATCATTTCTGGTGGCCACAGGAAGGGTATTTTTGATGTTTACAGGCTGGTAAACTAACGAGTGCATGATAAACTAAATTTGAATCACATGAAAATTTACCCTGATAATTTATCTGATTTTACCGACCTATATTATTAATTAATACGAGCAATCGTGTTAATGATTCATATACGGTGAGGTTTAACCTATTCCCTATTTGGGATAATCTAATTTGTGTATACGATAATGCATATTCATCATCTCATGAATATTATTCCCCCTTTGAGTTAATAATTTCCCTACAAAAGTCATTGTCGCTACATTTACTTAAGGGAAATATAACTGTTGGTAAATGGTGATTGATCCCTCCTCATTTATTTATGTGACCCTT
Source organism: Gila robusta (assembly GCA_030770095.1). Taxonomy (NCBI): domain Eukaryota; kingdom Metazoa; phylum Chordata; class Actinopteri; order Cypriniformes; family Leuciscidae; genus Gila; species Gila robusta. The sequence goes on along the minus strand of JAVALU010002172.1, from coordinate 29,348 downwards.
AAAGGGAAGAATATAAAATATCTGAGATGCACATGAGGAAAGGGGAGCATCCAGCAGCGAGCATTTCAGAACGATTATTGGAGATGTTTAAAACTTTCAGTGGCAATCCTGATATTACTGTGGCAGAATGGGCTGTTGCCCCTCCCATTTTCGTAATTTAAAGGGATAGTTCACCCAAAAATGAAAATTCTGTCAGTATTTACTGACTCCCTCATGTTGTTCCAACCCCGTAAGACCTTCGTTCATCTTCGGAACACGAATTAAGATATTTTTGATTAAATCTGAGAGCTGGATCACTCCTCCATAGTCTTCTTAAGGGATTGACACTTGTTCCCCGAAAAGTTATTAAAGACATCGTTAAAATAGTCCAAGTGACTACAGTGGCTCAATCTTAAGTTTATCAAGCGACGAGAATACTTTTTGTGCGCAAAAACAAACAAAAATAACGACTTTATTTCAACTATTCACTTCCTTCTCTGTGGGCCTCTAGTCAGTTAACGTAGTGTGATTGCGTAGAGCTACGTCACACGTAGGCTCACTATTGGCCGACGCTGGTCATGTGTGTGATGCGTGTGACCTATAACAGCTGAAGCTTACGCTATTACACTAGTGATAGTGACAGAGAGACCTACAGAGGAAATGTTAATATTATGTGTCTACACATCAAATAATCTACACATTCACATTTCTTCACATCATTCATGTGGAGTAGCCTATAGAATCTAAGTTTATATCTAAGTATAAACGGATATTCTTATCCGTTCAAGGTCTGCATCAAGGTCTGCACAGATTAACACAGTTCAGTGATTTTCAGTGACTGCCACAGTTTAATTCTATAGAATTTGTTTAGAACTACATGATGTAACTCTAATCTACTGTATTTTCAGTTGCCAGTTAAGAAGTTATATAGACTTCATCTTATTAAAAAAATTGGGGAAAAAAACGGAAATGAATAAATGTACCGAAAGAATGAATGAGGTGTTTAAACACCGCTTACCTCTTTAAAAAAGGGGAGGAGACCGAAATAAACTCTGGGTTTACGGAAGTAAACCTGCTCCCGACCAGGTTAGGTTCACAGAGTAAGTTACCATGGTAACTGACTCTTGAGTATAAGTTACCTCTCTTTCAGAAACGGGCTTAACTTACCCTGCTTTCTCAGGTTTGACATACCTCCCATTCTGAAACAGAAAACCCAGAGTTTCCCTCATTTCAGGGTTAACATACTCAGAGTTTTCACTTAGGCCCCGTTTACACGAGAACGATTCCGGGTGAAAACTTAAAAATATTTTATCGGATGTGTCTTTCGTTTACACGGCAACGGCGTTTTGGGGGCTTAAAAACGCAAAAAAGTGAAACCACCCTCCAGAGTGGAAATCTTAAAAACGCTCCACCGTCGCGTTCCCGTCTAAACGGTAAAAACGCAAATCTGCTCACGGTGGCTCTCGTCGCGTACGCGTTTACGTCACATGCATGCGCCAGTACTGGAAAATAACAACCAACATGTCGGATTATTTCCATACGTCGGACCTTCAAGTTGCCCTAGCAGCTCTGAAAAACATACAAGAGTCTTTTCAGCAGTTGTACAAAATATTATCAGATATTGGTGTTGTTGTGTGGCAGTGCTTCACATTGCCACCTAGCCGCCTGGAGTGCATACTACGTCAAATTTCACCCACTTTTGCGTCACCATATGCACGCGGATTTCCCAACCATAACGCTCGTCTAAACGCAGAATAAAAAGTGATGACGCAACGCCACTTTTGCGTTTTCTCTTCAGATCGTTTCCGTGTAAACATAGCCTTAACCTCCTTTCTGAAATAGGCCCCTGGTCATGTGCTTGTGTTTTCATTTTTGGTGTGAGCACATGGCTTGTCATGTGTCTCCGGTCATGGTCTAGCCCCGCCCATCTTGTTACCTGATTATTGATTAATTTGCCCAACCTGTCCTCCCTCCTGACCCTCTTTTGTTTGTTTCCCTATTTATTCTCCTTGTGTTTTCAGTCCTGTGCTGGTTCGTCGTATGTACACTGTGTGTTTCCCTGCTGTGTGCTCTAGTCTAGTCTAGTCTAGTCTAGTGTAGTCTAGTCATTCTATGCTGTCTTGTTTTCCCCCTCTGGGTAGTTTTTGTTTGTATTTTGTTTTATTTTTATTATTAAAAAGCCCATCATCTCTGCACCTGAGTCCTTGATCCTTTCCCCCCCCCACACCTGACAATCAATGTTCGGGTAGTGTAACAGCGTAAGCTTCTGTTGTTTATACGTCACAACACATGACCAGCGCTAGCCAATAGTGAGCCTACGTGTGACGTACACTGACGTGTTTGCGTACGCTATTACACTACGTGAACTCACTCGAGGCTAGGGTTGCCAACTTCTGGAAAGGAAAATAAGGGACAATCGTGGTTCTTAATAGGAAAATAAGGGACACTCAAAATATTTGTAGGCTACGGTTCCACACAGTGCATGCCATTTCACCATCTGCAGTTGTACAAAAGATGTATAAAAGGTTCTCAGACAAACACATTTGGGTAATTTCGTGTCAAAATCAACCAAATTTCAGAAACTTTCTTCAGATTTTTTTTTTTTTTAACAAAACCAAAAATTTGAGCCGGCAAAGACAAACATAAATGAAACAGAAATCCAAAATATTACATGTGATGGATGTATATTTGCTAAGTAATTTACTGTTTTGTAAAATGGGTCAAAATGACAATTTTCACCTGGGATTTGGAGTCAGATTACAGGGGGGTTAAAATGACTTTAGAACAGCATCATTATTTTACTTTTACACAGAGATTGTTAGGTCAACCGATTTAACTAATAGACTTTAGCCATCTTTGTTTAATTATATGCCAGTGACATTTCAAAAATGGGAAAAAGCACTACTTTTGTTTTTTGCCCAAATATTGCATGCCTGCAACTCATATTAAATATATCTTAATATCCTTTTAAATTCTAATTCTTAACAAACTTTCCTTTTGCTTTCTTAATTTTCAAGGCGAATATGGTTAATTTAACTCCTAATATATTGGGATGTTAAAGGACAACTCCGGCGCAAAATTAACCTTTGATCTAATTACACATTGGTACATAGTCAACCGTTCTCTGAGATTTGTTTTCATGATTATCGAATGTAAAGAGTTTTATCTCTAAAAACTGTTTAGCTTATAACGCTAGTATATAGGGCATAGAGTAATGGAAAAATAAATCGCTAGTTCATACCACTAACAAGGCTCAAAATAGCCCCACACTAACACGGTAGCATAATTAGGGTCTCTACCTGCAAACCGAAGCATTGAGAACGTTGTAAGTGTACAGACAGTTTAATAAGAAGATATTTTATAAAGACAGTCCACTTCGCGTATACAGGCAGGAGCCATCTTTGGAAAACAGTCTCGACCAGTCGAATCATGAACGCCGAGCCAAGTGCGCTGAACTGTCTTGGAATCTCATATGGTCCGTTGTTTCTGGGAAAAGCACAAACACGAACCATTTTCTTCTCGTCAATATGTACACGTAGCCTACTGTTCGCTCACCTTATCACAACTTCTGGCTCGTTCACATCTCACCAGCGCACTTGGCTCGGCGTTCATGATTCGACTGGTCGAGAACTGGTTTTCCAAAGATGGCTCCAATAAGCGCAATAAGCCACTAAAAAGAAGTCAATTTGGTTCTCGTGAGCTGTTTGAGAGGCGGCTTTATGTGAGCGCCAATTATATAGATCAGTGGTGCACGCAAAACCTGCGGGAATGACTAATAGCTTGTAGTGTGTAAAAGTGTATAGTGTGTAAATTCGTCAGAGAGAAGAGAGAGAGCGAGAAACACAGCTGGTATTGGTGTACAGATACGGCAGAAAAGGAGTATTGGAACCGTTTCAGATATTTCAGTATCGATACATATCGAAATATTGATATTTTTGACAATACCCTTCTCTCTTGTGACATATGCAGGACTTCTCCAATCATTTCGCTGGCTTAAACTCCGCCCCTGCAAGCCTACATTTTTTTGAGTGCGACGCCCACATCAACATCCAAACAACAATTGATGCATAGAACAAAGTCCTTGACCTACATTTTCTTTGTTGATAATCCATTTTACTCGAATGTACATCACAAAACAGAATAAAAGATATGTTGCTATACTCCATTTCATTGTGATTGGGTGCGACATTGATGTTGGCTTTCTACAAAACAAAACTTAATTAAGTGGCCAAAATCATGTCTGAGCATGTCTCCCGATATATTGCGCATCCTATCTTAGCCTATGTTCACTTTTCATAATCAACATAGATGGGGGAAAAATAACATTATAATTTTTTAACAAATATGAAACTAAATGCACTTAGTTAATGGCTACAACACGTAGCCAAATAGTAGGCCTGAATATTGTTATCATTACTTTTTTCAAGTTCGGCACGAATGACTATTAGCCTAAATGTGTTACTAAATGATTTGAATGTATTTTTAACATTGTTGTATTTAAGGACTGTATTTGTGTGTTATTTTTAAATTATTTGTTTTATGTGGTGGACAATATTGGAACGTGACATTGGAAATATTTATTTTATTTTTACTATTTAATTTATTTTACTATTTATTTTGTTTGGCTTTTATTTATTTCATGCAGTTGCACTTATTTAATTTATATTCATTTATAGTATGAGTCCCTGATTATATGTTGCATGTTCTCTTGTTGTTGTTTTTTTTTTTTTTTTTTTGACAAAAAATGGATGGATTTATAGCGTTTTGAAAAAAAAAATACAATTAACTTTGAATTTATCATCAACAATATTGTTGTTTGATTTAATAATAATTTTTCATGATGGTGATGGTCTCGATCTCCACGTCGGAGAAGTGTCTCCTCTTTGCCGTCTTCCGTGTGTCCATGGCGTAAAATGAGGGCGTGGGGGAAGCGGATACTTGAATGTATAGGGGCGTGTTATTCTAATGACGATCGTTTTCAAGCCGCGGCATTTATCAAGGGCAGGTATTGCGTACACCTGGATTTCAAAGGTAAGCACAGCTTCATAAATCAGGCGGTGAGAGGTGTGTAAGCATAATCTTACGCCAACATATACGCCCATTTCTATGCAAGAATGATAAATGAGGGCCATGTGATTGGGTGCGACATTGGTGTTGGCGGTCAAATTGACTTCCATTGGTTTTAATGCAATTTGCCAAAGACGACACTACCTAATTTTGACCTAGGATTGAGTTTGAGCCTCATTTTTATTTTCAAATTTAGCCGCATGGGCATAAAAATAAAAAAAATTCTTTAAGAATTTTTTTGTTAATACTGCTCGTAGTGACTCCGCACACCAAGGTAAAATGAATATAGTTTAGTATAAATAGTTTACTAAAAATGGCTTTATCTTTGAGATGCACAAAAAACAAACACTCAAAAAAATTCGCCAACTCCGAAACTGAAATGGCCAATACTCCTTGGATGACTCAGAAGTTGAGTCTTCAATTTTGAGTAAACCGAGTTTTATTTTTAATTTCATAAGTTGTCAAGGGTTTTATAGTTTAGCCTTTGACAAACTACAATAAAAACACATTTTGTTGCCCGACTCCTCGCTGTCTTCAAAGTGTAGCTTTTTAACGATTTGCATGGAAACGAATGGGGGTTTAATTCGTAGAGTTGCGATCACATTCATAGTTGCTCAGCAGATTTTTGGATGCGAAATCCAGTAAAATCCTTTCTCGTAAGGAGAAACCCTCATGCTCAATTCTGGACTACATACCAGGAGAGAAGGTGATTTGGTTTCATTGTTTTGTGTTGTGGCTTGATTCTGTTGTGTTGTGGCTTGATTCTGTTGTGTTATGGCTTGATTTTGTTGTGTTGTGGCTTGTTTTCATTGTGTTACACCATAGATACAGGTCCTTCTAAAAAAAAATAGCATATTGTGATAAAGTTCATTATTTTCCATAATGTAATGATAAAAATTAAACTTTCATATATTTTAGATTCATTGCACACCAACTGAAATATTTCAGGTCTTTTATGTTTTAATACTGATGATTCTGGCATACAGCTCATGAAAACCCAAAATTCCTATCTCAAAAAATCAGCATATTTCATCCGACCAATAAAAGAAGTGTTTTTAATACAAAAAAAGTCAACCTTCAAATAATTATGTTCAGTTATGCACTCAATACTTGGTCGCGAATCCTTTTGCAGAAATGACTGCTTCAATGCGGCGTGGCATGGAGGCAATCAGCCTGTGGCACTGCTGAGGTGTTATGGAGGCCCAGGATGCTTCGATAGCGGCCTTAAGCTCATCCAGAGTGTTGGGTCTTGCGTCTCTCAACTTTCTCTTCACAATATCCCACAGATTCTCTATGGGGTTCAGGTCAGGAGAGTTGGCAGGCCAATTGAGCACAGTAATACCATGGTCAGTAAACCATTTACCAGTGGTTTTGGCACTGTGAGGAGGTGCCAGGTCGTGCTGAAAAATGAAATCTTCATCTCCATAAAGCTTTTCAGCAGATGGAAGCATGAAGTGCTCCAAAATCTCCTGATAGCTAGCTGCATTGACCCTGCCCTTGATAAAACACAGTGGACCAACACCAGCAGCTGACATGGCACCCCAGACCATCACTGACTGTGGGTACTTGACACTGGACTTCAGGCATTTTGGCATTTCCTTCTCCCCAGTCTTCCTCCAGACTCTGGCACCTTGATTTCCTAATGACATGCAAAATTTGCTTTCATCCGAAAAAAGTACTTTGGACCACTGAGCAACAGTCCAGTGCTGCTTCTCTGTAGCCCAGGTCAGGCGCTTCTGCCGCTGTTTCTGGTTCAAAAGTGGCTTGACCTGGGGAATGCGGCACCTGTAGCCCATTTCCTGCACACGCCTGTGCACGGTGGCTCTGGATGTTTCTACTCCAGACTCAGTCCACTGCTTCCGCAGGTCCCCCAAGGTCTGGAATCGGTCCTTCTCCACAATCTTCCTCAGGGTCCGGTCACCTCTTCTCGTTGTGCAGCGTTTTTTGCCACACTTTTTCCTTCCCACAGACTTCCCACTGAGGTGCCTTGATACAGCACTCTGGGAACAGCCTATTTGTTCAGAAATTTCTTTCTGTGTCTTACCCTCTTGCTTGAGGGTGTCAATGATGGCCTTCTGGACAGCAGTCAGGTCGGCAGTCTTACCCATGATTGCGGTTTTGAGTAATGAAACAGGCTGGGAGTTTTTAAAAGCCTCAGGAATCTTTTGCAGGTGTTTAGAGTTAATTAGTTGATTCAGATGATTAGGTTAATAGCTCGTTTAGAGAACCTTTTCATGATATGCTAATTTTTTGAGATAGGAATTTTGGGTTTTCATGAGCTGTATGCCAAAATCATCAGTATTAAAACAATAAAAGACCTGAAATATTTCAGTTGGTGTGCAATGAATCTAAAATATATGAAAGTTTAATTTTTATCATTACATTATGGAAAATAATTAACTTTATCACAATATGCTAATTTTTTTAGAAGGATCTGTATATACTTGCAATTGTGAGAAATAAAGTCAGAGTTAAAAGATATAAACTTAGGCTATAATTAAGGAAAGGTAATTGAGACTTATCTTGCTATTCTTTCTTTTCTCGCAATTGCATGTGCGTGTGCATATGACGATTCTAAGAAAAAAAGTCAGAATTGCGAGTTATAAACTCGTTATCGTGAGAAATAATGTCAGAGTTGTGAATCATAAACTCGCAATTGCGAGCATAAAGAGTAGTGAAATATAAACTTTTAATTAAAAAAAGTTTTTTTCCCTCTCAATTGCAAGTATCTCACAATTGTAATAAAAACGTCAGAATTGCCAGTTATAAATTAAGAGTAAATTAAAAAAGGTAATTGCGACTTTTTTCCAGAATATTGAGATAAAAACTCGTAATTGTGTGTTATAAAGTCAGAATTGTGAAATAAAATGTCTTAATTACCTTTTTTTATTCTGTGGCAGAAACAAGCTTCCATACCATTGATTTTAAACATTAGTTTTATAGAGATTACACTGACAAAGAGTTTTTATTTTTGGAAATCACAGTTTGCAATTCTCTGTTATTTCCATAACTGTAGGAACCCTGCAGAAAACAATCTGTAAAATGAGTACCGGTATACTGATAAATGTAATATTAATAGGGTTCTGCATTCATAATTATTCACCATCCAAGATGCCTAGTTAAAAATGAATACACTTTTTATTTATTTTTATTGCAGTGCGGACTGGTCCATAGATGCTTTACTACACAAGTGGGATCTGAAGTGCATAAATGTCCCACTTGAAATATTTGAAGCAAACAAAACCATCTTGCTGGATCAACACTTCCTGGGAATCATACTGTACTGTAATCATAACACTTTTCTAATAAATGCTGCGAATGGATCCCCTTGCGTCTGCGCCATCATTACAATACTATTATATTTATCAATATTTAACATTTAAATTTTTTATTTTAATTTGTCAAAGTTTTAGTAATTTTGTGCGTTTGTCATTTGTATTTTTTAATTAATTATTTCAGTGTGTTTTTATTACAGCTTTAAATAAAATAAAAAAAACAAGAAATGTTGGCTTGACAAGTTGATCACCAAAATGACATTTTTAAAGTTTACCCTCATCCTTCCCCTAGGGTCATTTTGAACAAACTTTAAAAAAAAAATAAAAAAATTTTATTGAGTGTTCATCAGAGGGTCCAAGACCCTAGGACTTTAGTCACACTTGAACCATGAATACACACACACAAAAATGGATTTGAGTAGTTTGTTGTTGAAATTTAAAAAAAGTAACAAATCCTTCCCTCACAGATCAATTTGACCCCATTAGGAATGAATGGAATGCTTCAGTACACATAGAAAAACTAAAAATGCTAAAACTTTACTAAACATTTTTTAATATGTCTACATATGTATCTGAATGCATACTGAATGAACTGACTTTAGGACCCAGAGGAACAGCTCATTTGCTCCTTATAGGCCATCTAGTGGCAAGTGTCATGAGATATCATGTTATATTATTGTTTTCCCACAAGAGGTCGGCAAAGACACACAATGTAAGATATTTTAAGCTGAATTAAAAGGTTTATGCATGAAATTGTGAGTTATTTTGAATTTAAGTTGAAAGAATGTTGAGGAATACTATTTATTAATTGATCAAATCTAGTAATTTCAATGTAAATAAAATAAAAATAACAAAAATCACCCCCAAAAAAATGTTTACAAAAATAGAAAAAATATTATCAAAATTAAATTAATAAGCTTTTCTGAACAAAAAAAAAATGAAGCATAATTTTAGGGCTTCGGGTCATTTGGTCCGCGAGTGAAATACAGGTCCTTCTCAAAAAATTAGCATATTGTGATAAAGTTCATTATTTTCCATAATGTAATGATAAAAAATTAAACTTTCATTATATTTTAGATTCATTGCACACCAACTGAAATATTTCAGGTCTTTTGTTTTAATATGATGAAATACTGATACAGGCGTGTGCAGGAAAAGGGCTACAGGTGCCGCATTCCCAGGTAAGCCACTTTTGAACCAGACAAACAGCGGCAGAAGCGCTGACCTGGGCTACAGAGAAGCAGCACTGGACTGTTGCTCAGTTTTGCTGTCATTCGGAAAATCAAGGTGCCAGAGTCTGGAGGAAGACTGGGAAGAAGGAAATGCCAAAATGCCTGAAGTCCAGTGTCAAGTACCCACAGTCAGTGATGGTCTGGGGTGCCATGTCAGCTGCTGGTGTTGGTCCACTGTGTTTTATCAAGGGCAGGGTCAATGCAGCTAGCTATCAGGAGATTTTGGAGCACTTCATGCTTCCATCTGATTTCATTTTTCAGCACGACCTGGCACCTGCTCACAGTGCCAAAACCACTGGTAAATGGTTTACTGACCATGGTATTACTGTGCTCAATTGGCCTGCCAACTCTCCTGACCTGAACCCCATAGAGAATCTGTGGGATATTGTGAAGAGAAAGTTGAGAGACGCAAGACCCAACACTCTGGATGAGCTTAAGGCCGCTATCGAAGCATCCTGGGCCTCCATAACACCTCAGCAGTGCCACAGGCTGATTGCCTCCATGCCACGCCGCATTGAAGCAGTCATTTCTGCAAAAGGATTCCCGACCAAGTATTGAGTGCATAACTGAACATAATTATTTGAAGGTTGACTTTTTTTTGTATTAAAAACACTTCTTTTATTGGTCGGATGAAATATGCTAATTTTTTGAGATAGGAATTTTGGGTTTTCATGAGCTGTATGCCAAAATCATCAGTATTAAAACAATAAAAGACCTGAAATATTTCAGTTGGTGTGCAATGAATCTAAAATATATGAAAGTTTAATTTTTATCATTACATTATGGAAAATAATGAACTTTATCACAATATGCTAATTTTTTGAGAAGGACCTGTATGTGTTACAAAGTGTGAGGAAAGGATGAGGGATATTTAACCTCCACTCACTCACCACCAGCTCAGAGATCCACTCGCTGACGATCACACGTTGATCTGATTGGTTACTGTAGTTTGTGACGTCAGAAACACCAGTGATTTCAAACCGCGTTTTTGAGACTGTCTTTGATTCCACTGCTGTTTTAAAGGAGAAAATACTCAGCAATGGTGTCGACTAATAAATTTGCACATGGTTTGTCTTAAAGCATATTAAAAACATATTTATTTTTTTACCACAGGGGGACTTTAAGTTTTTTTTTTTTTTTACTTTTTTTTTTGTTTCAGTTCAAATTATTTAATTTAAGTGAAGTGAGTTTAATTAGGGCTGTGCGATATAGCTAAAAAATGTACCACAATAATAATTTTCATATCGTTCGGTATCGATAATTATTGACATTTTTTATAAACTTTTTTTTAAAGACAAGTAGAAAATATTGAATTTAAACCACTGTTTTTTTTTATTTATCTATCCAGATTATTAAGGCAAACAACACATTATATTAATTTTAGCAGTCAAAAATAAAATGTAAACAAAAATCCTCTTATATTAAGATAAAGTAAGTGTTAAAGAAACTTGATAAAATGTTACAAAATGTGTGCAATGTAAAAGTGTAAACGTAGAACAATAATAAGTAGAGGTGTTACGGTTCACAAAATTCACGGTTCGGTACGATAGGAGACAATAGCTGCGTTTACATGGACCCTTATAATCGGATTGACGGCTCAATCGGACTAAAACACTTTCATGTAAACACCTTAATCAGTCTGATTGAGCTCGATCCGATTGGAATTTCGATCGGATTGAAAGGGGTGGTTTATTCCTTTTGTAATCCGATCAAGAGAACATGTAAACACTTGATCGGATTGAAAACCGAAACTGAAAGGATTGCGCATGTGCAATAACGTTGAAATAGCGTAATGACGTATGACGCACGGAACGAGCTGTTCTTCCTGTTGAGGAACGACATAAAGTGTCGTATAAATGAGTGTCCCGTTATTCTAAAATTTTCCGTTCACTCAGCGTCAGTGAAGCGGAGAAGGACAACGTCCCACCAGTCCTTGCTTCAGACTTCATAAGCAGCACGGCAAAACGGTTCATATGCTCATATACGGACATCATAAGTCCGCTCAGGTCATTGGTTCAGAATTAATTCATTTGTCTGCTATTTCTTTGCACAGTAGCCAGGTGTCACTAGTGAACAATGCTGAATGAAGCTTTGAGTAATGAACCTTTGGGTGAAGCAATGGGCTGTGAGGTCGCAGTGGTTCAGGAACCTCATTTTGCCATCACTACTGAGAGCTGGATCACTCCTCCATAGGCTTCATGGTATTTTTAGGTATTGAAACTTGCCGGCCCAGAAAAGTTATTAAAGACATCATTAAAATAGTCCAAGTGACTACAGTGGCTCAATCTTAAGTTTATCAAGCGACGAGAATACTTTTTGTGCGCAAAAAACAACAAAAACGACTTTATTTCAACTATTCATTTCCTTCTCTGTGGACCTCGAGTGAGTTCACGTAGCGTGATAGCGTACGCAAACACGTCAGTGTACGTCACACGTAGGCTCACTATTGGCTGACGCTGGTCATGTGTGTGACGTATAAACAACAGAAGATTACGCTGTTACACTACCCGAACATTGATTGTCAGGTGTGGGGGGGAAAGGATCAAGGACTTAGGTGCAGAGATGATGGGCTTTTTAATAATAAAAATAAAACAAAATACAAATAAAAACTACCCCGAGGGGGAAAACAAGACAGCATAGACTAGACTTGATTTGACTATAATTAGTGCTCCACCCCACCCTATAATTCTCGCTTTGCCACATTAAGAGTAATGTCAGTTTCAAGTCTGCCTTGATTAATAAATGTGACCCACTCACCCGGTCTGCTGTGACAATGCTTGTGACACCACTCTCTGAATATAATGACATTATTGGTAAAATGACAGAGTTTTAAAACAATAATGCTAATGCAAATAGTCAAATGAAAACTGCCAAATCTAGACATCCAGTTGCTGCCTTTGGCAGGACAGAATGTTCTACTACATTGTCTAATGGTTTCCATCATAGACCAAGGAGATTTGCAAGAATAAATTCAGAAGGTGTTATTCTTTGCTATACATGTGGAAAAGCTGGTCACATTGCTAGACATTGTCAAGACAATGAAAGACCTCTTCAAAGCTTTGTCTGTCATGCATGTGGAAAGGACGGTCACATTGCAAGGCACTGTTTGGAGAAAAGAAAGGAAGATCAGAAAGTTGTTTGTTTTGCTTGTGGAATGATGGGGCACAAGGCAAGACAGTGTCATTTTTTCACACAAAAGAAAGATGGGCTATCGTGGTTTGCTTAAGAAAATAGGTAATTTAGAAACCCAGCTGGCACTGTTGAAAGGAAATAAAGAACAAGCGATTCACACCTTGTCAAACATATCAATGCAAAAGCAACATCACTGTAGATGCTGATGCAAATTAGAATTAGTTTTATGATTAGGGCTGGGCGGTATGACGGTATATATCGTTACCGCGGTAGAAAATGTCAACCTTAACAGATTTCTTTATTCCGTGCATAACGCGACATGTTAGTGGCCGTGGTTAACTTTGTCAAAGAAACATGGAGAAAGCAGATCAAGAGGATCCACAAAGGAATTACGTTTTCTAAAGGGTTGTTGTTAATGTGATATTTTCGGGGAAAAATGAGCAGCAGTCACTAGCAGTGCAGCACCCGTAGTCTACAGTTAGAGGAGTGCACGTTCGCAACGGGGAAAGCATGACGCTTACTTGACAACATCAGTTCATATATCAATATCATATAACAAATAGAAATAACCTTAAATAATGTATAGTTATATGCATCTTTTCATCTCTTATGTATAGTTACTTTTTAAACACGAAGATCGCATTCAGTGTGGTAACACTTCTGAACTTCTCTTGATTAAAGCTCCAGGTGACGGGTTGCCAGATATCACAAAAAGAGCAAAACAAGCCCCTTAAAAACGCAGTATAATAAGCAGACATGGCAAAAATGTACCGGGGAACACATGTAAACATAGTATTAGTAACTAGTATTACTAATATCTCTACAAAATTAAAAGGAAGTAACTAATTTATTATGAACATAGAATAGTTCAATATATAAACTAATTGATGAAGTAAAGCAATAACATGATATTGAAAAATTATACAGCAACACTTTATTTAATGTTGAATTGCACCTATGAGTTGTATTTAATATCCATCAGTTGAGGGTAGTTCATCTAAAAGTTGATGAGTGTGTTTTGTTTACTATATTTAGCTATCAATATCAATTTAGCTATCAATAGTTTGCCAAATAAATAATTTACCAAAAAAAAGAAAAATTAGAAAAAAAAAGTATTTGGGTTTATTTATTATACAAAGCCATTTTTGTCGATTTTTCGTATATAAATAACTATATTGTGAAATGTATCGTTACCGTGAAATAAAATTAGTCATACCGTGAAACAGAAATTTGGTCATACCGCCCACCCACACATTTTAGAGAAAGGTTTACTATCAAAAGGGGGGTGATTCTTTATGATTTATGGAACATGTTTTATTAGCATTGCTATGTAGTTGTAATTTATAATAAATGTTTTAATGGCATTATGTTTAGACATAATTTTAAAAAACATTACCGATGTTTGATGTTTTGAGATGAAACTTCTGTGACTTTGATGTTTGAATGTGAAAAGATGATTGTGGGGGAAAGTCACGTCAAGTCAAGTCAAGTATATTTATATAGCGCTTTTCACAATACAGATTGTATCAAAGCTGCTTCACAGTATCAATCAAAACAACTTAACAATGTTTGTTTATTACTGGAAAAAAGACATCCAAGTTTGGTAGAGCTGATCAATGGTATGATTGGTTAATTAATTTGAATATCCCCAACTGAGCAAGCCAAAGGCAACAGTGGCAAGGAACCGAAAAACTCCATCCAGTGACCTAATGGTGTCCTAACACCCCATCAGATGACCCAATGGAGAAAAAAAAAACCTTGGGAGAACCCAGGCTCAGTCGGGGGCCAGTTCTCCTCTGGCGTTTATGAACTAGAGGCCGAATTTACATTAACTGTAAGATAAAAAATTTATATGAATGCCTGGCTAAATAGATGCGTCTTCAGTCTAGTTTTAAACTGGGAGAGCGAGTCTGAGCAACGAACAATATCAGGAAGGCTATTCCAGAGCTTCGGAGCTAAATGTGAAAATGCTCTGCCTCCTTTGGTGGATCTGGATATCCGAGGAATGACCAGAAGCCTCGAATTTAGTGATCTTAAAGAGCGCGATGGATTGTAAGGCGATAGAAGATCCGTTAAATAGACTGGAGCTAAACCATTTAGAGCTTTATAAGTCAAAAGCAATACCTTTATAACTTTATAGGTAACCAATGAAGTGATGATAAAATCGGTGTTATATGATCATATTTTCTTGATCTAGTAAGAACTCTAGCGGCTGCATTTTGGACTAACTGTAGCTTGTTTATTGAAGATGCAGGACAACCAGCTAATAAAGCATTACAGTAATCTAGTCTTGAGGTCATGAATGCATGAACTAACTTTTCTGCATCAGAGACTGATAGCATATTATGTAGCTTAGCAATGTTTCTAAGGTGGAAAAAGGCCGTTTTTGTAACATATGAAATATGCTTTTCAAAAGACAGGTTGCAGTCTAATGTAACACCCAAGTCTTTTACTGTAGCGGATAAAGTAACAGGGCATCCTACTATGTTAAAGTCGTGCTGTGAAAGGTTTTGTGGACGGTTTTTTGAACCGATAAGTATTACCTCTGTCTTGTCTGGATTTAATAAAAGAAAATTACGCGTCATCCAATCTTTTATATCTTTAACACAATCTGTCAATTTGGATAATTTAGCGTATTCATCTGGCCGTGATGAAATATATATTTGAGTGTCATCAGCATAACAATGGAAACTAATTCCATGTTTCCTTAGAATATTACCAAATGGCAGCATATATATTGAGAATAATAAAGGGCCTAACACAGATCCCTGCGGCACTCCATAGTTTGCCGAAGTTATAATCGATTTTTCTCCATTTAAGTAGACGAAATGGTAGCGGTCAGATAAGTATGACCTGAACCAGCTTAATGCTTGTCCTTGAACACCAGTGTAATTTTGTAGTCGATCTAAGAGTATTGTGTGATCTATAGTATCGAACGCAGCACTAAGATCAAGTAAAAGTAGTACTGAGATACAGCCTTGGTCCGAAGCTAAAAGTAAATCATTTGTGATTCTAACAAGCGCAGTTTCAGTGCTATGATGTGGCCTGAATCCAGACTGAAACTTTTCATAGATGTCGTTTTCTTGCAAGAAAGAGCCGAGTTGAGCGGACACAACTTTTTCTAATATTTTTGACATAAATGGAAGATTCGAAATGGGTCTGTAATTTGCTAGGTTATTTGGATCTAATTGTGGTTTCTTAATAAGAGGTTTTATAACTGCCAGCTTGAACGTTCTTGGAACATGACCTAAAGATAAAGATGAGTTAATAATAGGGACTTTAAGCAACAGCCTCTGGTGGAACGGCAACGACAGCCAGAAGTAAACAGTTAACTGCCGTAGTTAAAGAACGCAAAAATCACTAAGCAACAGTGAAGAGTACGGCGTAGGGAATAATTTAATCATTTGACAAAATACAAATAAAGAAAGTGATTTTAAAAAGCAGGAGAGGGTTGCTTTGGGCATTTAATGATATACATAAACAATTACAATGCCACATACCATAAAACAACATTAACTTTCTTAATCTTTCACGTAGTAGCGACAACGGCAAATCAGCTGTTCTCCCGTAGTAGACAGTTACAGTAGAACGTCGTGAAGTAGCAGTTAAAGTCGCGCATGCGCAATAGAACGCCAGAATGCCGTTGCCGTTCCACCAGAGGCTGTTGCTTAAAGTCCCTAGTATTGAGAAGAGGCTCTTCCACTATAGGTAACAGGGGGCAGTCATGGCCTAATGGAAACAGAGTTGGACTGGTGACCCAAAGGTTGCTGGTTCGATTCCAGTACCGGCAGGAATATGACTGAGGTGTCCTTGAGCAAGGCACCTAACCCCCAATCGCTCCCCGGGCGCCACTCAAGGCTGCCCGCTGCTCCGGGTGTGTGTATCCACGTTTGCAGTGTGTGTGTGTTCACTACTCACTACTCTGCTCCTAATGTGTGTGCACTTACTTGGATGGGTTAAATGCAGAGGTCAAATTCCAAGTATGGGTTACCATACTTGGCCATCACGTGTCACTTTCACTTTCACTTAACACTTCTTTCAGTAGTGCAGTTGGTATAGGATCTAATAAACATGTTGTTGTTTTAGATGAAGTGATAAGTTTATTTAACTCTTTTTGTTCTATGGTTGTAAATAAAGCATTGTAATTGTTCTTGCGGGGTGATAATTGCGGCCGAATTATAAAGCGCGAGCAAAGATCGAACGTTTACGATTTTGATTCTGATGCTTTCAATTTTCTCGGTGAAGAAGTTCATGAAATCATTACTACTAAACTGTAACAAGGTATTTTGTTCAGACGACGTAAAATAAAAACCTTGGATTATTTCGGTTGTTTTCTATTAATTTGCTGAGGTGCTCAGCCCTGGCCATTTTAAGTGCCTTTTTATAAAGTGACATACTGTCTTTCCACGCGATTCTAAAGACCTCTAAATTAGTTTTTTTCCATTTACTCTCTAAATTACGGGTTTCTCTCTTTAAAACATACGTAGTATTATTGTACCATGGTGCTATACTTTTTTCTCTGACCTTTTTTAATCTAATGGGTGCAACAATATCCAATGTTCTAGAGAGAATGGTGCTCATAGTGCTAGTTAGTTCGTCTAATTCATCTGTTTGTTTGGGTTCAGGCAGCAGCTGAGACAGATCAGATAAGCTATTTGAGAAATGATCTATGGTGGATGGACGAATTGTTCTACCTGGTCGATAACGTGGCGCAGCATGACATATTACAGCAGTGCGTAATATGCAAGTTACCAAGTAGTGGTCAGTGACATCATCACTTTGTGGAGTGATATCTATATCGGTTGGATCGGTTCCATATGATATAATTAAATCGAGTGTATGATTAAGACGATGAGTTGGTCCGGTGACGTTTTGCTTGACCCCGAAGGAGTTTAATAAATCTGTAAACGCAGCCCCTAACGTATCATTTAAATTATCTACGTGTATGTTAAAATCTCCAACAATTAATGCTTTATCGACGTTGACCAAAAGATCTGATAGAAAGTCAGCAAACTCTTTTAGGAAATTGGCGTAAGGCCCTGGAGGTCTATCTACGGTAGCCAATGCTAGAGATAATAGGGATTTTTTTCTTACATCTAAGAGCGTAACATTTGGCACAAGCACTTCAAACGAATTAAACCTATGATGAGTTTTCTGAGTAACATTAAGGATATCTCTGTAGATTGTTGCAACACCGCCGCCACGACCGATCAGACGGGGCTCATGCTTATAACAGTATCCTGGCGGAGTGGACTCATTTAGACCGAAATAATCATTTGGTTCAAGCCAGGTTTCAGTAAGGCACAGAACATCGAAATTATTATCTGTGACCATTTCATTTACAATAACCGCCTTAGGTGTGAGCGATCTAATGTTTAGAAGACCTAGCTTTAGAAATTGTTTTTGTTCACTAATAGCGAGATTTTTTGTTTTAATAACAATTCGATTTTTTCTAGATCCCGCAGTAGATTTATTATTTGATCTTAGTAAACGAGGAATAGACACAGTTTCTATGCAATGTTCTACACTAGTATTAATATCAATTAAATTGGTGCAGTAGAGACTGTGATTTGGATTTTTGGTTACTAGTCAAATGGTATTTAACATCTTGGAGATGTTATCCGACAGAAGATCTGCCCCGATTCTACTTGGGTGTAAGCCATCAGCACGGAAGAGCCTTGGTCGCTCTGGAAAGGGGGGCAACCTCTTCTTTTGATCATTGTTTCAGATATAAGCATCGAGACAGTTTGTCTGAAACGTGTAACCTCCTGGAGAAAGATGATTTGGGGGTTTGAATGACGAGATGGCCAGTAGAACCAATGGAGCCAGTGGATTTTCTCAAGAAAA
The DNA here is from genome assembly GCA_030770095.1 of Gila robusta. Taxonomy (NCBI): domain Eukaryota; kingdom Metazoa; phylum Chordata; class Actinopteri; order Cypriniformes; family Leuciscidae; genus Gila; species Gila robusta. Next base: position 10,816 of record JAVALU010002172.1, on the reverse strand, counting down.
AGAACAGAATACAGAGATTTCCAGACCAGCAAGATCCAGCACTACAGGCCTAAATTATCTTAAAACCCTGAGACCCACCATGGGATGGATGGAACTGATGGAGAGGCACAGACTCGAACAACACCAGTGACTGCTTATTCTAGAAGGACTTACGGTCCATGTGGAAAAGAATGGACAATGAGAAGAGAAACAAGAAGAGATCAAACCATTGCAGAGACTACGGACAGCAATCTTTGCACAGGGCAGAGGACATACCCACACTAAGAAATGCAAAAAGACACAGACTTACTGCACATGAAGAGACAGATATATGCATACTCATTTGCATTTGCATTAAATATATTATTGTCTATTGGATGCACACATGTGGATAAAGGATGTCCACACTGAGAAAATGGACACAATACACATGACAAAATGAAAAAGTAAGTACACACACACACAACACACACACACACACACACACACACACATTATATTGTCTATTGATTGTTGATTTTTTTTTTTTTTTTGTTATCAAAGCTCAATAAGGCCTTGAAGAAAAAGACAAGATTTTGGCAAAACAAATGCATGATGGAGACTGAGATATTGCCTTTTCTGGTTTAATTTGGAATGTAACCTTTAAAACTGTGCTGGTTCTCAAATGTCTTATCACCCACACCCAAAAAAATGTTTGTATATCATATTGCCAAATTTTGGAAGAGCCTCTTTGATAATTCTGCCCAATTGGATGGAGCTGTAACCAGTGTGCATGAGGTGTCGACCCAAAGACGGGTAAGATTCTCCGGTGGCCAGAGGGGGACAACCTAAGCCAGGGCTTCACCGCCACTGGGCACCTGCCCGATAGAGAAGGGAGGTGTAATCTGTGAGAAGGGAATGGATGTGATGCTTCTTTTGGGCCAAGAGCATCAGAGAGGGGACTGTAAGAAATTATAGTCTGCCTCGACCCAGATTCCACTCCAAAATATATTTTAGAATGAGCTCATCCCCAAAAATGGCTTAATTATCATAGAGATGAAGGTGTGAAGATGAAGATGAAGATGTGGTTGATCACCTCCTGAGCAAATGGTTGTCAATTGTTGAGTGGGAATGGGTGTGGGACACCGAGAACCTTCTAGCAACCTAGAGCACCTTCATTTATATTAAGAGTGGTAAACTGTAACAGGATAAAAGGTTTAAGATTTGGATGTTCTGGGTTCATTCTGACGCCGATGAACCCAAGGTGTTTCGTCTACCTTGCCACTGCTATGCTGTAATAAAGTTCATTTTTCAGATCTTCTATCTTACACTACTGATAATTTTTTTTACACAAATTCTATCCTTATTTCTTTCCTCAAAAAGACTTAAATTACTCTGTTGTACAGGTTATCTGTTGCGTTTCAGTCCCAACAACCTTTTCTATCGCCATCGAGGCTAATGCTGACAGTCGAGTCTGTCCCGTCGCATTTCTGGCATAAGTTTTAATCAGCTTTAGTGCCGAGAGTGTCCGCTCGACAGAAGCAGTGGACACAGGGACAGTCACCGCGACACATGACGATGTGTACAGCTGACCCATGCTCTCACACAGAGTTTTGAACGAAATCAATGAGATCAGCGGGACTTTTGCCTTCAAAATCAGACCTAGGATACATTACAGTCAGTCAGTTTTGTCATTACCCGGACAGATCGAACAGTGTGCCGTGACTCTGCGTTAAAGGAACACGCCGACTTTTTTGGGACTTAAGCTTATTCACCGTATCCCCCAGAGTTAGATAAGTCCATACATACCTTTTTCATCTCCGTGCGTGCTGTAACTCTGTTTGACGCACCCACCGCTAGCCTAGCTTAGCACAAAGACTGGATGCAAATGGCTACAGCTAGCATACTAATCCCAATAAGTGACAAAATAACGCAAACATTTTCCTATATTAGGTAATAACAAAACTGACTGACTGTAATGTATCCTAGGTCTGATTTTGAAGGCAAAGTCCCGCTGATCTGATCTGAGTCCCACAGCACCTGAGATGCATTGTGGTGAGGAGCAGATAGTTCGTTCAGAGTTGGAGTAATAGAGTCAGCAATTACTAGATAGTAAAAGCATAGTTTACAATCATGGGTGTTCGCTGTATTGTAAAGAGGTGCGACAATAAACAGGAGAGACCAGGTAATACCATGATGTTTCATAGAATTCCAATCAAAAACGCTGACCTGATGAATCAATGGCTACTTGCTCTGGATATCGATCCAAACACACCTGAAGAGATCATCAAGGACCATCGTGTTTGCTCAGTACATTTTACTGAGGACGACTATTTTGAGAAAATGGAATTTGTCACACGGACCATGAAACGTGTGTTGAAGGATACGGCCATCCCATCGATAGCACAGACGGGACAAAGTGGATCACCTGTGGCTGCGGTAAGTGTTCCGTTATGTTTTTAGATGACTAGCCTACTGTAACAGTGCCATTAGCTAGATCTAATGTAACGTTAGTGACACTATTATATGAATAGGGTGGTTACTACTATTGCAGTTGTTCCCGGGCTCCATGTATCCCCTGTAATGTTAGTATTGTGTTGTCACGAACGCGCTCTATCGCCCCAGTTACAAATGAGCGGAACTAGAGGTAAACTTAGTCAAGTTGGTTTTGTTGACGGAAGAAACAACGGTGGGTCTCTCAGGTGCTGCAGTTATCACTCCGCCCAAGTAGCAGTGCTTCGCCTTCTGAGAATATAGTTCCCAATATTTATACGGTTAAAAGATGTCTGTGTCTCATATGACCTTGTTATTTGTACACTCTTTGACTATACAAATCACAACATGTAAATAGGAAAATGTTTGCGTTATTTTTTCACTTATTGGGATTAGTATGCTAGCTGTAGCCATTTACATCCAGTCTTTGTGCTAAGCTAGGCTAGCGGTGGATGCGTCAAACAGACTTACAGCACGCACGGAGATGAAAAAGGTATGTATGAATTTATCTAACTCTGGGGGATACGGTGAATAAGCTAAAGTCCAAAAAAGTCAGCGTGTTCCTTTAAGCTGGATAAGGCTGAATAAGGGATTTTTTCCTGTACCTTTGAACCTGCTGGGGGTCGAGGAGGGGAAAAAAACATTAATTTGTGGGTTGAAAAACCATTAAATCTACAGGAATATATTTTAGTTTATGCAGTTCGCTACAGATGCGGTTTGCTAGCTTTGAATACAGTAATACGTGTACTGCACTCTGAACATCCAATCAAAGCATGAGAAAATGCCGAGGAGCGTACGTTATTGTACGCCTGCTAGATGGCCCCAGTGCAAAGCGAAATCTGATTGGCTGATTAAATCTGACTGATTATCTGATTGGTTAAAGCAACAGTTTCATTGACATCAATTTTAAGCTACAGGCACCCACACTGTCCATTCTGAAGGCCTCCAGGCAGATTTATTTTACCCTGGCAACACATGATGGCAGAAATATAATTGGATAAAAGCTCTAACATGAACATACAATACTGGAAGCAGCGCAACCAAGAGAAGAGCTATGAAATTAAGAGAATGGACTATTGAGAATAATTTAATACTCATTCATGGAAAAAATATATTAAAGTGCAAGTCAGTGATACTGATAGTGTTTAGGCCAGCAGAGAAGGCCTTGCTGACCCTGACGGCCCACCACTGGTGTGACGTGTAAACAACAGAAGCTTACGCTGTTACACTACCTGATCATTGATTGTCAGGTGTGGGGGGGAAAGGATCAAGGACTCAGGTGCAGAGTTGATGGGCTTTTTAATAATAAAAATAAAACAAAATACAAATAAAAACTACTCCGAGGGGGAAAACAAGACAGCATAGAATGACTAGACTAGACTAGACTTGATTTGACTAGACTTGTGCACACAGCAGGGAAACACAGTGTACATACGACGAACCAGCACAGGACTGAAAACACAAGGAGAATAAATAGGGAAGCAAACAAAAAAGGGTAACGAGGGAGGAAAGGTGGGGCAAATGAATCAATAATCAGGTAACAAGATTGGCGGGGCTAGACAATGACAGGAGACACACGACAAGCCATGTGCTCACACCAAACATGACAAAAACACAAGCACATGACCAGTAAAACAAATCACCAGCCATATGCTCACACAAAACGAGACATGAACGCGCAGCCACTGAAAACTCATAAGCCACGTGTTCACACAAAACATGAAATGAAAGCACATGAAACAAGGCACACAGACAAGACAAAACAGGAGTGTCAGGGCTCTGTCACAAAACCAAGAAATAGACTAGACAGAAGTGACAGAACACTGACATTGATCAGTGCTTTTTACTTTTTAAGTATTTTAAAATTAATTATCTTTGTACTTTTACTAAGATACATTTGAAAATGAATGGGCCTAATTATAATTTTACTGGAGTAATATTTTATTGGGGTATCTGTACTTTTACTCAAGTACTTGATTTGTTCATCCACACTCCACTGCTAAAAAAACCCGGATTATTGTAGTGACTGTATGTAGTGACTGTAGTGTGTATGACTGTTCATTAGTAGTAACTTCATAGTTATTTTTCTTGAACCTTAATTAGTAGATAATTAATAGTAGTTCTTCAGGAGGTATGACAAAATTCATTAGTTGTTGATTAACTAACTGATACTTAACACAATCATATACTGATTAGTTAACACATCTCACTTAGTTAACAGTAGTGACTTAAGTGTTTATAAAGAAATGTTACCACTCCGTTGTTTTGAGCCTGTTTACACCTGGTCACTTCATGTGTTTCCTGTGATCGGATAGCTAGACCAGGTGTAAATGCTCTTCGAGACGGATTTGAATCCGATCGTTTAAACCACATCAGGAGATGTGAAATCAGTACCACCTTACAATAAGGTTTCATTAATTACATTTGTTAACATGAACTAATAATGAACTGCACTTCTACAGCATTTATTAATCTTAGTTAATAGCCAATTAATTTCAGCATTTACTAAAACATTATTAAAATAAAAAGTTTTATTTGTTAACATTAGTTAATGCACTGACTGTGACATAACATAAACAAACAATTAACACGTGTATTATTATTAGCTAAGATTAACAAATACAGTAACATATGTAGGCTATTGCTCATGGTTAGTTCATGTTAGGTAATACATGAATAATAAACAAATGAGCCGTATTGTAAAGTTTTACTATGAAATCAAAGATAGATATAAATTCCTTACAATTTAGAGTTGGACATGGACTTAAGATTTCATTTCACTAGATGTATTTCCCCAAGCTAATAACACTTGCCTTGGATAAAAACGAATGACATCGTCAGACTCAGAATGCGGCTGAAATCGAGTTATACTTTTATTTTATTTAAGCATAACTCGCATGCTGCCGAAACTTGTACAGTAGCATGATAGGATAAATATAACTTTTCCATATTAGCTTACAGGGCTCTCAAGTTTTATCAAAAGTTTAGAGTGATATTTAGGGGAGGAGTCACCCAAATATTTGCAGCAGCGGTCCCTCGACCCAACCAAATTCGCTTCAATTTTTGCTAGTAGTTCAATTTTGCCTATTGTTCATAATTGACCAGCACAAATGGAAATTATAACAATTGTTAAATCTGATAAAAAGACAAATTCATCCAAATAAAATAAATAGTTATATTTAAAAAATACAAATTTATTGAAAAATAAAAATAAATTTGACCCCAAACAAGCCAACTGAACATCAGTGCTCAATGTACATAACATTGTGTCATAACAACTTGCCCTGAGCATGTAGCCTATATCAAGACCCAAACCGGTCACCTTTACAGGGGTCATCGGATGCCCATTTTCCACAAGTTGGTATGATTCTTTTGGGTCTTCATGTAAAGTTTGTAACATACTTTGGTTAAAATTTCTCAATGGTTGTGTAAAACAACACCCTTTTTACCTCTTCAAAAACAGCTCTGTTCACAGTGACCCGTTTCGGTGCATGTCTCTTTAAATAATAATGAGCAACAACTTTTTGGCTTTTTGAGGATTAAAAAAAAGTGAATGGATTTTTTTAATTGCATGGTGATTGTGTCCACACACTGCAAAGACACATTTATTTGCAAATACCATATAAAAGTGTATTTTGCATCCGATGACCCCTTTAAAAGCAGTTGGAGAGTTTTTGAATGCATCAAAAATAATTTAGCACGAATTTGGCTATACTCCTCAACATCAGCTCTCACTGTCTTTGATCACAGGCAAGAGATATCGTCCAGGAATCGTAAAATCAAAATGCTAAAAAAAATAAAAAAAATAAATGAAGATGTCCGCAAACCGCATTCATCAGATCGGGCTCTTTCAACTTCCACTCCGTGTGTGCGCGTGTTGTCTAGTAACGAACGTGCTTGCAGCGGGAACACATAATTTACCCGGAAACAACTAATTCTAATTTCTGATTGGCTGGTAGCTAGCATTTAACTCTGTATGGGTGCTTCTCAATATCCCTCCTCGTCTCCTCGCTCCTCTGTCCTCCATCCTATGACCCGGAAACCAATCAAGCACAGCCATCTTGAAGGACATCTCAATTCTCTAATTGCACCGCGAGGAGTCGAGGATCGAGGAGTGAGGAGGCTTTCAGAGGAGTTATGAGCGAGGATACACAGGTGTATCCTATGCGGAAGTGTTTTATTGACTAAACGTGACGCACATATACATTCTCCTCCCCCTTCACATCGGTCACAATAATTTGAATTTATAGTTTACCTTTGCAGTTTATATAAACCACACATCTCACATATTTCAACAGGGTATCTTGCGTTATTATTATACATTATGAATTTCTTAAATAAACAAACTTCAACAACATAAGGGCAGATGCTTTGAGCGCTGCTGATGACGCTATGAAGTGACGCTCGAGTGATCAAGTATTTCAATGTATAAAAAAAGCTTTCATTCGATTCCTCTGTCCTCATTTTCTTTCCTTGCGTCCTTCCCTCACAACCTACAGGGGGAGGAGCTGAGGCGCTAGGAAAGGAAGCGAGGAAAGGAAACGAGGATGCACAAATAAGAAATGAGAAGCACCCTATAACTCGAGACAGATGCTATGAACTCGGCAGAGAACTTCCCTCCGTTTGCCGTCGCCTCGTCCATTAATTGTATAGCGGGACAAGTTCCCTTACTCCTCAGCGTGAGAAATACAAGGTGTGGCGTGTGAGCGTGTGAACGGGTTGAAATGCGTGTGTCTCACGCCCAATGCGTGAGACTTGAGAGCCCTGAGCTTAATGTTCCCGCTGCTCCTGTAGTTTGAAGACTCGCGGCGAACAAGTGCAATAGCGCTGCACAGGAAACTCCCCCGAACACTTCACCTCCGCCTAATGCTTCCGCCAAAAAAATATTTTTTATATATTTTTTGTATTATTATTGTAAGTGGCAAAAGTGTATAAGTGTATTTTTATCTATTATACTATAATAATAATTATTATTATTATTTACAGTTATCGGAGAGGAGCACATTACATTTTGAGACATAACAGGCAGGGGCATCAAGCCAACGCGCAAACTATCGCAAATAAAACTGAAAGTAAAGCCAAACACGGACGGAATTGAGTCATAAAAACCATTTCAACTCCTCAGTTCAGGGAAACAGAAACTGAAGTATTGTTGAGCTGTTGTGTGTTTGTGTCTCTGTATTCATGCGGTAAAATGGCAGAAGCCAGAATTTCAGTGGATCTGAATGAGTTCATGTGTCCAGTGTGTCTGGATCTCCTGAAGGATCCAGTGACTATCCACTGTGGACACAGTTACTGTAAGATCTGTATTACAGACTGCTGGGATCAGGAGGATGAGAAGAGAGTCTACAGCTGCCCTCAGTGCTGACAGACCTTCAGTCCAAGACCTGCTTTAGCTAAAAACACCATTCTGGCTGAACTGGTGGAGAAACTGAAGAAGACTAAACTTCCTGCTGACTGTTGGATCTGGAGACGTGGAGTGTGACGTCTGTACTGGAAGAAAATACAAAGCCGTCAAGTCCTGTCTGGTGTGTCAGGAATCTTACTGTCAAACTCATTTTGACCGTCATGAGGAATATCACTCTCGTAAACCACACAAAGTGATTGATGCCACTGGACGACTGCAGGACATGATCTGCCGTAAACATGATAAAGAGCTAGAAATGTTCTGTATTACTGATCAACAGTGCATTTGTGTGCGGTGTAAAGAGTATGAACATAAAAACCACAACACTGTATCAACTGCAGCACAGAGGACAGAGAAACAGGTATGAACTGAGAGGGATTGATCACGCAGAAATGAAAGTGTCTTCATTTACTCACTCGTTTACTCATGTTGTTCCAAACCGGTTTGACTGAGTTTCTTATGTGGAATATAAAAGATGATATTTAAAAAAAAAAAAAAAAATTTAATTTATACATTGAAAGTCAGTGAGTTTCAAAAGTTTCGAGCTCCAAAAAAGAGAAAAGGCATAAAAGTAATCTAAACAACTAGTGGTTAAAAAAAGAAGTACGCTTAAGTGTATTGACATGTATTTGTAGTGCACTTCAAATTAAAAGTATATTTAAAAAAACTGCACTTAATAATATATATATATATATATATATATATATATTATATATATTTATATATATATATATATATATATATATATATATATATATAATATTAAATTAAGTAGAATGCCACTTAAAGAGAGTCAATTTTCATAACTGTTTCATAAGTACACATTATAAAGTACACTTTTTATAGTATAAAATTAAAAGTTTTACTTAAGTTTTATTTTAGAGTACATTTAATAATATTTAATATTTCAATTTAACTCAATAGAATTATGAAATTACATTGTATACTTAAATGCTATTTAATTGTGTCAAAATGTCACTTAAGTTCAGCTAATTGCTTTAAATTTCAATTTAAACTATAATAATAATAAAAAAACAATGTAATGGCAATTAACATGCAATTACTTGGCTGATTATATAATACCATTATATTAGTATATTATTTCCAAAATATGTACACTTTTTAAAAAGATTTTAAAAGGGCCAAAGTTTGATTCACAAATTAAATCAAATCATTGATAAACTCATGTATGTGGAGCCCAAATCAAATATGATGACATAAAAAAAAAATCAAACTTCACTGGTGTTTGTGTCATGACATCATGATGTTTAGTCATGTGACGTGCAAGAACCAATGAGGTTTGATGTTATTGATGTGTCACCATATTTTATTTTGGCCTCTTTAAACCGCTGAGACATTCTTCAAAATATCTTCTATTGTGTCTCACAATAGAGAGAAAGTCATACAGGTTTGGAACAACATGAGGGAGAGTAAATGATGACAGAATTAAAACTTTAGGGTGAAGTATTCATATAAAACTGGGCACTGATGAAATAATGTTGACATTTCAGTTGTCATTTGCTGTCATTGGTTTGTCCTCCAGAAACAGCTGAAGGAGACACAGATGAAGATCCATCAGAGAATCCAGCAGAGACAGAAAGATCTTCAGCATCTGAGAGAGGCTGTGAAGTCTCATAAGGTGAGTCTGGAGAAGAAGAAAAGTTTGAGACGTCTCAGTTTGGACTCTGTCAGTCCTGCTAAAGCAAATGTGTGATTGTGATGTGTGTGTAACAGCGCTCTGCACAGACAGCAGTGGAGGACAGTGAGAAGATCTTCACTGAGATCATCCGCTCCATTGAGAGAAGCCGCTCTGAGGTCACACAGCGGATCAGAGATCAGGAAAAGACTGCAGTGAGTCGAGCTGAAGGACGACTGGAGCGACTGGAGCAGGAGATCAATGATCTGAGGAGGAGAGACGCTGAGCTGGAGCAGCTTTCACACACACAAGATCACATCCAGTTCCTGCAGGTAACAGAGATCTAGGAGAACAGGATCATAGTGGACTTGAGCAAGATCCAGCTATGACAGAGAAACATTTCATGAGAGCAGAATGAGCCGTTGACTGAGATGTTGTCAGGAATTCAGTCAGATTCAGTCGAGTGTTGTGTTATCATATAATCATCAGTCAGACGCTCATCTGATCATCTTCTGTTTAAAGAGACGCACTTACAAAGCCCTGGGAAATTTACCATTAAATATTAACTAATTTTTCCTTCTGGTTTCTTCTGTCTTGATGAAATCAGTGAACTTGATGATATCAATATCCGACAACTAGATTTTTCATCCTCTTTTTAATTAAATCTTTTATTTCTACTAATACTATTTCTACTTTCTACTTTTTTTCTACTTTATTTCTTCAAAGACTCCAGACAGGAAGTGAGGCTGTATATTAGCAATGCTTATAAAACCAAATAAAACCTGACCTTGAGATCCTTAAGAGTCCTTGTGAAGTTTCAGTGTCACTAACAGCCACAAGTTACATATGATAGTCAATCTACTCGTAGCCTGGAAAGTTCACACATAGTCCCTCGTGAAAAAGAAGTGTGCTTAATTGATTGTGCACTTGTAATTAAATACTTCAAATCTTACATGTATATATATATATTTTTTTTTTTAACCCGACTTGCAGATAATATAATATTATTGAAATTAAAGTCCAGTTTGTGGACTTTCTGTGCACAAACTGGTGCACAAAACGTTAACGAGAACCGACTAATGAGAACTGAAACACAGGTTTATAAATACTAGGAGCAAACTAAGATAATTGGATAAAGAAGCAAAGAGGAAACTAATGAGTAACTATAGTAACAAACAAGAGGATAATGAGTAACTATAGTAACAAACAAGAGGATAATGAGTAACTATAGTAACAAACAAGAGGATAATGAGTTACTATAGTAACAAACAAGAGGATAATGAGTAACCTAGAAGACAAATGAGAACAAAACTAATGAACTG